>OY482674.1:81263525-81418712 GCA_960531455.1 Urophora cardui
GGTTGAAATCGAGCCAGATTTCCAGCTTTTACAGAAGGGGGAAGTACATCCAATTTATAAATTGCGTTATCTTCCACACCGAAGAATCTCTGTGGAAGAACCGCATAAACGTGTGGGCCCCGTACAATGTCATAATTGTCAGGAGTTCGGGCATACGAAACGATATTGCACATTACCTAGCGTATGTGTAATTTGCGGAAATTTGCACAGCTCCAAAGAGTGCGAGAAACCTAAAGCAAACCCAGAAAATAAGAAGTGCAGTAACTGCGGTGAAAATCACACTGCTAATTATAGGGGTTGCCCAGTATACATTTCATTAAAAGAGAAAGGTAGCAAAAAACCTAAAACTGTACCTGTCCCACAACCTCAAAATGTGCTAAAACCAACTATTAATACAGCCCCGCAGAGAAACCTGGGAACGTACTAATACGCTCAAGTCTTAAGAGGCATACAACATACCGAAATCCAAGACGACTCCAATCCAACAACATCACTCGAAAACACTCTAAATAGCTTTGTTCATATGATGCAGGACCATATGAAGTCAATGCAAAACATGATGCAAGAATTGATTAGGAATCAAAATCTCCTACTTCAATAGGTTTCTGGAATGCTAACGGCATAGGCCAACATCGCAATGAACTCCATGTTTTCCTAGAAAATCACCAAATTGACATAATGTTAGTGTCTGAAACCCATCTGACTGTGTTTAATAATTTTAATATTGATGGGTATATGTTCTATAATACTAAGCACCCTGAAGGAAAAGCTAGAGGTGGAACCGGTATACTTATAAGAAAGAGAATTAAGCACCACGTTCTAGAAGGATATTGCAAAGAATATATACACTGAACATCAGTGTACGTAGATGATAGTTCTGGCGGATTAACTGTAGCTGCAATATACTGCCCTCCCCGTTTTAATATAACAGAATACCAATTCACTGAATACTTCTCCAAGTTAGGCAAGAGATTTCTAGCAGCAGTTGATTACAATGCTAAACATACTTTTTGGGGATCTAGGCTAATAACACCAAAAGGAAGAAACTTGTTCAAAGCAATCCAAAGCAATGGTCTTGACATTATATCAACCGGACAGCCAACATATTGGCCCACTGATAGGAACAAAACCCCCGACCTCATAGATTTTGGGGTAACTCGCGGCCGCGATACTTCAGATAGAATCACTTTTTGATCTACCATCTGATCACTCTCCTTGCGTCATATCTATTAAAACCTTTCCAACTTTAAACGAACTGAACCCAAGCTTAACTAATAGATTTACGAATCGGCTGAAGTACAGAAAATTTATAAGTTCGCATATTAATCAAAATGTGAGCCTTAAATCAGCCGCCGAAGTGGAATATGCGATAATTGACTTCACAAACTTACTGCAAGTGGCAGCAAAGGTCTCAACGCCCTTACGTCCTAATACAACCTAGCAGCAAAGCTTTAGTTCTTTCAATGAAAACGATATCATCGAGCTAGTTTCCAAGAAAAGGCAACTTAGGAGAGACTGGCAAAGGTTGCGATCTCCAACTCTGAAAAACGAGCTAAAAAAATACACGAAGGAGCTCCAAATGCTCCTAGAGGAGAAAAGGGCAACAAAATTTCAAAATAGAATTAATTCCCTCACGGCAACATCCGGTACAGATTATTCCTTTTGGCGCTCTCTCAAATATCTAAAACGGCCGGTTCAGCAGGATCCTCCAATACGAATGCAAAATGGTGAATTTGCTCGAAGTGACCACGAAAAGGGAATAGCTTTTGCAACCCATCTTTCAAATGTATTTACTCCAAATGAAGGCCAAAATATTCTCCAAGAAAATACTCCACAATTACCAGCAATCCCACTTGGATTTAAACTAGATGACTTGAAGAAAACTATATCCAAAGACATAGAGAATAAGAAAGCACCAGGGTATGACAGAATAACGGGTGAAATGTTAAAAGCGCTTCCCATAGCAGCTATTAAGCAACTACTATACATCTTCAATAGTATCCTCCGATTATGTCACTTTCCTAATCCATGGAAACTATCTCAAACTATCATGATCCCAAAACCAGGCAAAGACCCGACAATAGTAAGCTCCTACAGGCCAATAAGCTTAATCTCTATCTTCTCCAAACTATTCGAAAAATTATTGCTGAGAAAAATTCAGCCCATCTTAGAACTGCACGAAACCATACCAAGTCACCAGTTCGGATTTAGAGAGCAGCACGGTACGATAGAACAAGTGCATAGGATTGTTTCAGAAATAAGGTCAACTTTTGAAACCGAACGATATTGCACCGCACTATTCCTAGATGTGGCACAAGCCTTCGATAAAGTATGGCTAGAAGGGCTCTTGTATAAAATAAAACAAACACTTCCATATAATCTGTGCGGGATCCTAGAACGCTTTTTAACAGGTAGAAAATTTCGGGTAAGGCACAAAAGTTTTACATCCGAAAGTCATCCAATTTCTGCTGGAGTTCCACAAGATAGTGTTCTAGGGCCTGTATTATACTTAATTTACACAAGCGATCTGACAACGAACGCGAAACTTGTCACGTCGACCTTCCCAGACGATACGGCTATACTAAGTGTGCACGCAAATCCCATAACTGCTACTATCCAATTGCAGAGACCTATAAAAACTTTAGAGGAATGGCTTACTACGTGGAGAATTAAGGTCAACGAATCTAAATGTGTACAAGTAACTTTTAGCTTGAAGAAAGACACATGTCCACCAGTCTCAATAAATGGGAAAATAATAACTCAGAAAGACTTCGTTACGTACCTTGGAGTCACACTGGATAGAAGAATGACTTGGAAAAATCACATTGACAAAAAGATTAGGCAATCCAAGTCGAAAATAAGCCAGCTGCAATGGTTAATTGGCCCAAGTTCTAGACTGGGCTTAGATAATAAGATATTAATATTTAATATGGTTTTAAAACCAATTTGGATGTATGGAATTCAACTATGGGGCTCAGCATCGAAATCTAGCGTAGAAAGAATTCAAAGGCTACAGTCCAAGATATTAAGAACAATATGCAAAGCGCCTTGGTATGTAAAAAATTAAATTATACATAGTAACCTAAAGATAAATACGGTGGACGAAGAGATAGAGAAAATGCAAGCAAATTATGCGAAAAGATTAGCCAACCATCCTAATTCATTAGCAAAAAGTCTCCTAAAGCAAAGCTATCCTAGGCGGTTAAAGAGAAAGGATGTAAAACTCAATTGTGCATAAGGTCATATTCTGTTAGACCAATATCTCGAGAGTGACTTTAGATAATGGTGAACGTCGCTGAATAATAATAATAATAATAATAATAATAATAATAATAATAATAATAATAATAATAATAATAATAATAATAATAATAATAATAATAATAATAATAATAATAATAATAATAATAATAATAATAATAGTAATAATAATAATAATAATAATAATAATAATAATAATAATAATAATAATAATAATAATAATAATAATAATAATAATAATAATAATAATAATAATAATAATAATAATAATAATAATAATAATAATAATAATAATAATAATAATAATAATAATAATAATAATAATAATAATAATAATAATAATAATAATAATAAATTATAAAAAGCAGCTTACTGAAATTCCTTCCATTCAGAAAGCTACAACAGCATTTATTAATACACATGTACAACATATATATGATTGTGTTCCGGACGAGTCTATCCCATTAGGCCGTAAAAATTCCTAAGTTCATACACGCAGCTTATTTGAATTCCTTCCAATACGAAACTGCAACAGCAGTTAAATTAAATTAAATTAAATTAAATTAAATTAAATTAAATTAAATTAAATTAAATTAAATTAAATTAAATTAAATTAAATTAAATTAAATTAAATTAAATTAAATTAAATTAAATTAAATTAAATTAAATTAAATTAAATTAAATACAATTAAATTAAATTAAATTAAATTAAATTAAATTAAATTAAATAAAATAAAATTAAATTAAATTAAATTAAATTAAATTAAATTAAATTTAATTAAATTAAATTAAATTAAATTAAATTTAATTAAATTAAATTAAATTAAATTAAATTAAATTAAATTAAATTAAATTAAATTAAATTAAATTAAATTAAATTAAATTAAATTAAATTAAATTAAATTAAATTAAATTAAATTAAATTAAATTAAATTAAATTAAATTAAATTAAATTAAATTAAATTAAATTAAATTAAATTAAATTAAATTAAATTAAATTAAATTAAATTAAATTAAATTAAATTAAATTAAATTAAATTAAATTAAATTAAATTAAATTAAATTAAATTAAATTAAATTAAATTAAATTAAATTAAATTAAATTAAATTAAATTAAATTAAATTAAATTAAATTAAATTAAATTAAATTAAATTAAATTAAATTAAATTAAATTAAATTAAATTAAATTAAATTAAATTAAACTAAATTTGTTAAATTATAAGTAAGAATGAAGTCCGAGGAATGAAACACACGACCGTCTTAGTTAAGCGAGTGTAATTGAATTAATAATAGATACATAAATGACAACTTACAAAGTGACGTGATATGCTAATACATATCGGATGATGATATTTGGAAATGAACTGTTATGTAGTTGAGTTGTATATATAGGGTGTTCTAACAATCTCCCACTCAACTCAAGTACATGTTATAAGTATATTAAACAACATAAACTTTAAATTATACAAAATTAATTTTAAGTAATTTACAACAGGTCATATGTTTGCACTTTGTTAAACATTTTGTTAACAAGTCGGCTGCATTGCCTTCTGTTGGAACATACTTAATATCTATATCATTAGATTCATATTTTTCTCTCAAATAATGGTACTTAATGTCTATGTGCTTGCTCCTTTTCTTGGTGACTGGGTTACGCACTAAAAATTCTGCCCCCTGTTTATCGCTGTTAATGACCGTAGCATCTTTACAGTGCACTGTTAAATTAAGCTCTGTTAACAGTTGACGATAAAACATAACTTCCTTTGCACCTTCGCACATCGCTATATACTCAGCTTCGGTAGAGCTGAGTGAAATGCTGTTTTGTTTTTTCGATTCCCAAGCGATTGGTCCACCGGCAAAGAAAACAACATACCCACTGTAGATATGATTTTCGGTCGACAACGTTCGAACCCCAGTCAGCGTCGGTGAAGCAAGAAAGTGTACTGTTCATTCTTCTGTACGTAAAATTCGCGGTAGATGGATGCCATATATAACGCAGAATGTGCTTTGCTGCAATAAAGTGTTGCTGATGTGGATGATTATTAAATTGTGATAGTCGTGAGAGCGTATGAACAATATCGGGTCGTGATATGACCGCCAAGTACATCAAACTACCGATTAGAGACTGAAAAGTTTTAACATTAATCATGTCGGGGCAATTTTTCTGTGTACATTTTGCTAATTCAGTTCCACTTGGAAATGGAGTAGAACTCTCTTTACATTCCATCATGTTCCACGCTTTCAGAAGTTCGTGCGCGTACCGCCTCTGATGCACAGTAATCGCACCTCTCATCCCATCTCTCTCTATTTCCATTCCAAGGTAAAATGAAATCGGCCCACGTTCTACTATTTCAACACAGCTTTTTAATCTCTCAATTATCTCATTCATTGTATATTGATGTGTGCAAGCCAATATCATGTCGTCTACATATATAGCAACAATAGCAATCTCACTGTTTTTTGACATAAAAAACCAATAGTACACTGAGAGAAAAAAAATATATGGAGGGGTCAAAGAAATTGTTTACCTATTTTGAACACTACTTTCTTTGTTTTGAGTAAATTTTCCTTAAAACATGTTAAAAGGTTTATAAAATATTGTTGTTACATGCGTTACCATGGTTTCATATACTTGTTTTGAAAAAATTCATACATTAAAATAATGAAAAATTCTTTAAGCGCCATTCCATTCCCAACTTTCCTTGTTTTGAAGACTTGATTTCTTTAATTTTGAGAAATTAAATTCCCATACAAATCCCCATGGCAACGAATTTGTTTGAATGTTTTTTTATGTTTTTTCCACATTTTTGAGAAAATTTACACAAAACAAAGAAAATTTTGTATTGGGACGCGTGTTCAAAATAAGGAAAATTATGTCTTTGATCGAGAGAAATTTTTTTTTTGAGTGTACATAATATTTCATTAAACCTCTCATTCCATACTCTTCCCGCCTGTTTTAATCCGTATAAAGCTTTTTTCAATTTACAAACTTTATTCCGCTGGTCCTCCTTGACAAAACATTTCAGGCTGGTACATATAAATTTCTTCACTTAATGTGCCATTAAGATATGCCGATACTATATCAATATGATTTGCGAGTAATCTATTTTCTGCGCAAATTGCTAATATTAACCTAATCGTAGAATGCCTGACGACTCGCGCATACGTTTCATGATAGTCGACGTTTCGCTTTTGAAAACAACCTTGCGCGACTAATCGTGCTTTGTATCTCTCGACGCTGCTGTCGCTATTTCGCTTAGTTGAAAAAACCCATTTATTTCCAATAACATTTTTTTCAAGTGGTATATCTACCAAATCCCAGGTATCGTTCTTCATCAACGAATCGTACTCAGATTTCATCGCGTCCAACCACTTACGTTTGTTGTGACTTTCCATCGCCTCATTGACAGATGTTGGGTCAGCAACAATTGCATTCAAAATTTCATGAACATTTCCATCGTCACCTACGTATACTTTTCTTGGCCTTCCAACACTTCCAGTTCTATTGATTTTTGGCCTTCCTCTTTTGCGTTTTCTCGTAGCCACTGTCCCAGCTTCTTCTTCTGCACTCTCCTCATTGACGCTCTCTGTGCTTTCGATGCCGATTGCACCACTCGATTTTCCATTACCTTCTGCGCCAACTACATTAGGCGATTTTGCATTGCTTTCGATTTTGACTCTACTATTCGAAGCTCCAACACTATCGCCGCTCTCTGTGGTAGGTAAAGCTTTATGAATATCGCCACCGACTGTGCACTAGGCACAGCTACATTGCTTTCGTTTTCCCCGCATGCAGGTGAACTAGCTTGATTCGAATCAACACCAACAATGCCTGGCGTTTTCTCTCTTGATGCTAACTCACCGCGGTTATCCATTATAGGTGAAGTACAATGTTGGTTGGAAGCTTCCACATTAACCAAAGGTTGAGTAAAATATTCGCTATCATTGTTAATCGCTGCGCCAGCTTCACATGAGCTTTTTGAGTGAGAATTTTCCAAAAAACTTACATCACGGGACGTAACTATACTTCTACTTTGACTGTCGTATAATCTGTACGCTTTACTTTGAGTGGAATAACCAACGAATATCAACTTTCGGCCTTTCGCCGCAAATTTAGAAACGTTCTGTTGCTTTTGCAAAGCTACTGCTTCGCAACCAAATGCTCTAAAATGAGGTTTCCAACCAAACCAACATTCGTATGGCGTTTTGCCTTGCAAGACTTTAGTGGGAGCACGATTTCTTAAATAAGTAGCAGTATTCACTGCATCTGACCACAAACTCATTGGTAATTTCGACTCTTCCAGCATACATCGACTCATTTCGACTAATGTTCTATTTGCTCTCTCAGCAATTCCATTCTGTTGAGGAGTATATGCTGCTGTCGTCTGGTGGGCTCTTCTATTTTATTTCAAAAATAAATTAAATTCAGAACTCAGGTATTCCCTACCATTATCACTACGCAAGATTTTAATTTTAGAGCCAGTTTCTTTTTCTGCCCTTAATTTGAATTCTTTAAAAGCGTTAAAGGCGTCAGACTTGTGCTTCAGAAAATACGTGCTAATATATCTTGTGTGATCGTCAATAAACGTGATGAAATATGATGACCCCCCTTGCGAAGCATTGCGCATCGGCCCACAAATATCTGTATGTATGATTGCTAATTTTTCTTTACTGATTACTGAGCGGTACGATTGGAAAGGCTTACACGAAATTTTACACAAAGAACAAGTTAAACATGAAAAATTGTTTGGCATTTTTATATCCAACCCTCGAACCATTTCTTTACTTGACAATGCATGTAAATCTCTCGCATTCAAGTGACCATATCGCCGATGCCACAAATCAAAATCCGACTGTTTACCACAATTCATAAATGCGAATTCTTTCTAAAAAAAATTCAGTGAAAAATATACCGAATTTTTTCTCAGCCACAAAAATTAGTTTTCCGCTTTTCGTATAGGCCATAGCTTTATTTTCAGTGAATTTTACTGAGTTTCCATTCCTAATAATTTTGCCAACAGACAAAAAATTGGATTTTAACTTCGGTTAGTGTAATGTCAGCGTTAGCTGATTTAATATGCACATTACCTATGCCTATTGCTGAAACACTTTCGCCGGATGCCAGTATAACCTTTTGTGTATGCTCCCGGTACGTTGAAAATTCGCTTCTATTGTTGCATATATGTGAAGATGCTCCACTGTCCAGAATCCACTGCTTGCTGTTGTTTGCCAAATCGTTGTCACATGAACCAAACACAACATCTGACTTCTCAGCACTTTTGAATTGTGCTCGCACATGCCTCTTTTCCCGCACGAGTAACATTTAATATTGTTTTTGGAGTTTTTATCACAAAATTTCCGCTTTGGCTGCCGCTTACTTTTCGTGCCGTCCACCGCGTACACTACTTGCTCACCTCCGCTGACTTTTCCCTTGCGCCCTCTTCTTCTTCGAAAATTTTCATTTTTAAATTGTCGATCTTGGGTAAATCGTCACGGCTCTCGATGGCCACAACGAAATTCTCCATTTCTTCCGGCAGGCTGCACAATAACATGATGCTTAAAATGTCGTCTGGAATAGTTACGTCTATTTCCTTCAAGCTGTCAACAATCGCGGAAAAACTACCAACCTGACTACTGTAGCTTACGCTGGATTGAAATTGAAAACGGACCAACTTCTTGAACAGATTCACTTTCCGCTAACTTACCTTTTGCAGAAAGACTATTTTTTATATGCAATAACTCTGAAGGTTTAACGCAAAGAGTTATGGTCGCTAATGCTTTTCGATCAATTACCAGCCACGCTGCTTTCTCTTCCGCAGTTGCCGTGGTACTACAAAGCCCCTCAACAGCTTGCCAGTAATCCAACGTCACCAAAAGACTTTTCATTTGAACTGACCATTTTTATCGACACTCGCCATTTTTATCGACCAACGATTAACAAATAACGAAGAACAAATAATTAGACAAAACTAAATTATTAATTTTCACGACCACGTGTATTTAAAGATGGAGCCTCACACTGGGCCCATAACCAGTGTTAAATTATAAGTAAGAATGAAGTCCGAGGAATGAAACACACGACCGTCTTAGTTAAGCGAGTTTAATTGAATTAATAGTTGTAATCTTTTGCAAGCAACATGCAAAAGAACACCACAAAAATTGAGGAATTGCCTACAAAAAAATAAGCGACCAGTTAAAAAATAAGCAGCAAGCGTATAACTCGGTAAGCCATAACCAACTTGAAAACCGTGTTGAAAAGTTTAAAAACGTGCGTCATTGTGAATGGTCAACGGAAAGTAATTGGAAAATTTCAAAATAAACGTCAAAAAATCAGAAATGAAAAAATTTCCCAGCCAGAGTTTTTTGAAAATTTTGATCAAAAAATATTCAAATATCATACGCCCAGATGATTAAAAACGATGAAATTTAAAAACATTTTCTATTGGAATATGAGTGAATCGTCGGGAGAAAAATGTACCCTAAATTTATGATACATATTTTTAAACATTTTTCAATCATTTTTTGATCAAATTTGATATCATTGAAATCTCCTACTCCATTTTTTTTTTGGAATCGAAGATGTGCACTTTGCTTCAAGTATGTAAATCCGCGTCCAATAACAATAGACGAACAGGAGCCAGTCCATATTTCGCTCCATTTATGGAAAAAAGAGAAGAAATATTTGGGCAAACCCCAATAATATGAAATAACCACACGGTTCATTCTGGTTCCTGGCCATTTGGTATAAAATCTTCATCGATCCCGCCACAATCATCGCCGCCCTCATCACATATGACGCCTTTATCTCAAACATCATCGCCCTCATCACCATCGTCGTCTTCATCAAAATTATCTCCACCACCACCATCCACCCAAAACCGTCCCTATTACAATCATCTCCGTCGTCACTTTTTTTTTTTTTAGCATCCAATATATTTTGCCAACTGTATAAATAAAATACATCTAACAATTTTGTGGTTCGTTAAAAGTAATTAGTAATTAATAATGACTTAATAAACATGGTGGGCATGTATGGATTGCTCTCAGTAGCGCATCCATTTATTGTAGTGCATCAGCAAAGATCTGTAAATGATTTTCTTTTGAGGCGTACGAAATTGGTTGGTCTTGCCGTCAGGGCTAGAACGAGTGGGTTGGGGTGAGCTAATATTTTCATTTTGTATGATGCAGCTTACTTTCTGATTTCTTGAGAGATAGTAGGTATCTTTAGGTCACGATGTAGTTGGTCGTTCGTGACGTAGTAGGGCGCATTTACAATCATTCTAATGGTTTTCGATTGGAATCTTTGGAGAATCTCTATATTTGAGTTTGCTGCGGTTCCCCATAGCTGTATGCCATAGGTCCAGATGGGTTTTAAGATAGCTGAGTAGAGCAGGAGTTTGTTGTCGATTGATAGTTGGGAGTTTCGATTCATGAGCCAATAAAGATTTCTCAGTTTTATACCAAGAGCTTTTCGTTTGGTGAATATGTGGGTTCTCCATGTTAGTTTTCTGTCGAGATGCATACCCAGGTACTTTGTTACGTCACTTTGCGGTATATCAATGCCATTGAGTTTTACGGGTGGGCAAGTGTTACGTCTAGTAGTAAACGTCACTTGGACAGATTTGGATTCATTTGACTTTATCCGCCAGTCTTTCAGCCAATGGGTAATTTTATTTAAACTTCTTTGAAGCTTGAGTGAGGCGACGTTAGGGTTGAGGTCTGAAGCCAGTACAGCAGTGTCATCGGCAAAAGTGCCGATAGTGACTCCTTCTGCTATTGGGAGGTCGTATGTGTAAAGTAGGTACAGTATTGGACCCATTACACTACCTTGCGGGACGCCTGCTAAGCTCTCGTAAAGCTCAGACTGCTCTGCTCCTTCTTTGACGAAAAAGTAACGATTTTTTAGATAAGATTGTATAAATAGAAAGTAGCTTGTAGGGAGAGTATTTTTTATTTTATAGAGCAGGCCGTCGTGCCATACGCGATCAAAAGCTTGGGATATATCTAGAAAGGCAGCTGTACAGTATTTTTTTTGCTCAAAGGCAGAGTAGATTTTCTCGGTAAGTCTATGTACTTGTTCAATTGTTCCGTGTCCTCTTCTGAAGCCAAATTGGTGATTAGGTATAATGTTACGCTCTTCTATTTTGGGTAGGAGTCTTTTAAGGAAGAGAACTTCCAAGACTTTTGAGACAATGGGCAGCAGACTAATGGGTCTGTAAGACGCTGCCGTATCAGGGGGCTTTCCTGGTTTCAGAATCATTTTCATCTGAGCGACTTTCCATTGAGGGGGTATGAATGCAGTTATTAGTACTGCATTAAAAAGTTGGGTGAGAAATTGTATGCCTTCGTAAGGTAAGTGTTTTAGTACATTGCCATTAATAATATCGTACCCAGGAGCTTTCTTTGGGTTGAGCATCGCTATTACGGTTTTTACCTCCGATATTGCGAATCGTTTTATGGGGAGGTCCATTTGATAGGGATGACTCAGAGTATTTTTCACTTCTGTTGTTGTGCTTAGTGGGGGTTCAATATCATGTGGGGTGAATACTGATTTTAGGTGGCGTGCAAAAGTATTTGCTTTCTCTGCGTCACTTTTCGCCCATTCGTTATTTTCCATTCGTATTGGAGAATTGTAGAAAATCGGCCTTTTTAGCTTACTAGCAGCTTTCCAAAGGGAGTAATCAGTTGCAGCTGTTGCATCAATATTACTGATATATTGTTGAACTTGTCTGTTGTGTTCAATTTTGAGGATATTTTTGAGTTCTTTGGTGAGAGCATTCAATCTTTTCTTGTCGTCGGGGTGACGGGTTTGTTGCCATTTTTCCTTGCGAGTCGCTTTTCTTTGAGCTTAGCTCGTATGTTGTGTGTAACGCTTGTCCTTTTTTGTCTGATGAGGGTGGGAGTTGATTTCCATGCAGCTTGTTGGATGTAGCTCTTAAAATGTTCGACTGCTGCCTCTATATCTTCAGCAGATTTCAGGGCTAATTTTTTTTTTTTTTTTTTTTTTAGCATCCAATATATTTTGCCAACTGTATAAATAAAATACATCCAACAATTTTGTGGTTCGTTAAAAGTAATTAGTAATTAATAATGACTTAATAAACATGGTGGGCATGTATGGACTGCTCTCAGTAGCGCATCCATTTATTATAGTGCATCAGCAAAGATCTGTAAATGATTTTCTTTTGAGGCGTACGAAATTGGTTGGTCTTGCCGTCAGGGCTAGAACGAGTGGGTTGGGGTGAGCTAATATTCTCATTTTGTATGATGCAGCATACTTTCTGATTTCTTGAGATATAGTAGGTATCTTTAGGTCACGATGTAGTTGGTCGTTCGTGACGTAGTAGGGCGCATTTACAATCATTCTAATGGTTTTCGATTGGAATCTTTGGAGAATCTCTATATTTGAGTTTGCTGCGGTTCCCCATAGCTGTATGCCATAGGTCCAGATGGGTTTTAAGATAGCTGAGTAGAGCAGGAGTTTGTTGTCGATTGATAGTTGGGAGTTTCGATTCATGAGCCAATAAAGATTTCTCAGTTTTATACCAAGAGCTTTTCGTTTGGTGAATATGTGGGTTCTCCATGTTAGTTTTCTGTCGAGATGCATACCCAGGTACTTTGTTACGTCACTTTGCGGTATATCAATGCCATTGAGTTTTACGGGTGGGCAAGTGTTGCGTCTAGTGGTAAACGTCACTTGAACAGATTTTGATTCATTTGACTTTATCCGCCAGTCTTTCAGCCAATGGGTAATTTTATTTAAACTTCTTTGAAGCTTGAGTGAGGCGACGTTAGGGTTGAGGTCTGAAGCCAGTACAGCAGTGTCATCGGCAAAAGTGCCGATAGTGACTCCTTCTGCTATTGGGAGGTCGTATGTGTAAAGTAGGTACAGTATTGGGCCCATTACACTACCTTGCGGGACGCCTGCTAAGCTCTCGTAAAGCTCAGACTGCTCTGCTCCTTCTTTGACGAAAAAGTAACGATTTTTTAGATAAGATTGTATAAATAGAAAGTAGCTTGTAGGGAGAGTATTTTTTATTTTATAGAGCAGGCCGTCGTGCCATACGCGATCAAAAGCTTGGGATATATCTAGAAAGGCAGCTGTACAGTATTTTTTTTGCTCAAAGGCAGAGTAGATTTTCTCGGTAAGTCTATGTACTTGTTCAATTGTTCCGTGTCCTCTTCTGAAGCCAAATTGGTGATTAGGTATAATGTTACGCTCTTCTATTTTGGGTAGGAGTCTTTTAAGGAAGAGAACTTCCAAGACTTTTGAGACAATGGGCAGCAGACTAATGGGTCTGTAAGACGCTGCCGTATCAGGGGGCTTTCCTGGTTTCAGAATCATTTTCATCTGAGCGACTTTCCATTGAGGGGGTATGAATGCAGTTATTAGTACTGCATTAAAAAGTTGGGTGAGAAATTTTATGCCTTCGTAAGGTAAGTGTTTTAGTACATTGCCATTAATAATATCGTACCCAGGAGCTTTCTTTGGGTTGAGCATCGCTATTACGGTTTTTACCTCCGATATTGCGAATCGTTTTATGGGGAGGTCCATTTGATAGGGATGACTCAGAGTATTTTTCACTTCTGTTGTTGTGCTTAGTGGGGGTTCAATATCATGTGGGGTGAATACTGATTTTAGGTGGCGTGCAAAAGTATTTGCTTTCTCTGCGTCACTTTTCGCCCATTCGTTATTTTCCATTCGTATTGGAGAATTGTAGAAAATCGGCCTTTTTAGCTTACTAGCAGCTTTCCAAAGGGAGTAATCAGTTGCAGCTGTTGCATCAATATTACTGAGATATTGTTGAACTTGTCTGTTGTGTTCAATTTTGAGGATGTTTTTGAGTTCTTTGGTGAGAGCATTCAATATTTTCTTGTCGTCGGGGTGACGGGTTTGTTGCCATTTTTTCCTTGCGAGTCGTTTTTCTTTGAGCTTAGCTTGTATGTTGTGGGTAACGCTTGTCCTTTTTTGTCTGATGAGGGTGGGAGTTGATTTCCATGCAGCTTGTTGGATGCAGCTGTTAAAATGTTCGACTGCTGCCTCTATATCTTCAGCAGATTTCAGGGCTAATTTGAAGTCAAGATTAGACGTGATGATGTGTCGGAAGTATTCCCAATCAGTCTTCCGATTTTAAAGGCTGCATTGTTCCGCTGCCGGTGTAAAATTTTTATCAATTGTTACCAGGATTGGAGAGTGGTCGGAAGACAATTCAAAGCACGATTTGCAATTTATATCTGAAGAATTCACGCCTTTCACCACGCAGAAATCGATTAAGTCGGGTATTTTATTTTTATCTGTTGGCCAATAAGTGGGAGTTCCAGTAGAGAATGGAGTTAAACTGAGATTGCTAATAGCATTATATAGTTGTCTTCCTTTAGGGGTAATGAGACGAGAGCCCCAGAACGTGTGTTTGGCATTGTAATCGCCCCCAGCTAGAAATCGATTTCCAAGAGTTTTGAAGAAATTTTCATATTCTGCAGTGCTGATAGAGTGCCTCGGCGGGCTATAGATAGCAGAGAGTGTAAGCTGGCCGCTCGGGTCTTCAATGACAATATTTGTGGCTTGTATAGCATTTTTACGGAATGAATTCGTGCTGTAATGTTTAATACTTTTCCGTATCAAGATACCTGAGCCTCCATGAGCGTTGTTACTGGGGTGTTTTGTGTGGTAAAACTTGTAGTTGGGTACTTCAAAGTAGCTTTTGTCAGTAAAGTGGGTCTCAGATATGAGGAGTATATCTATATCGTGGGTCTGAAGTAAAGTTTTAACTTCAAGTAAGTGTTTGGATAGGCCATTGGCATTCCAAATGATAATTTTCAACGGGTTGAAGATGCACAGTTTTTAGTCGTGAGGGTGACGAGGAGGCTCATCATTGATGTCATTTGTTGCATGACTTGTTTCAGTAAGTCTATCATTTCTCGCATTTCGTTAGTGTTTTGCGTTGGGGTGTGGGTTTCATTACTATTTGGAATGGCATTATTAGGGTTCGAGCGGGGTGTTACGCCTTTCTTTGCTGCTTGAGCATATGTGGCTGGGTATTGGTCAATTTCAATTGGGGTTTCAATCTGCATTGGGGTTTGAATTGGCTGTTGTGGTTTCTCTTGGGGCTGTGCAGGAGCTTTTTTCCTCAGAGTTGGGTATTTGGCGCTTTGGATGTTTTTGTATACCATACAGCCTTTATAATTTGCTGGATGGTTGCCTTCACATAGAGCGCATTTGACATCTTCAGATCTTGTCTTTCGCTTGCAATCAGCGGAGAGGTGGTTTCCAGCACATTTTATACATACTGATTTTCGACGACAGTAGGACTTTGTGTGGCCATATTGCTGACAGTTGGCGCATTGCGGTATTTCACGCTTCGGGTGTGGGGGCTCGAAAGCAATTCTTGAGTGCAGGAGACTTTTAATTTGATATATCTCCTTGTTATTGGAGGCGGGTTTGAGTTCAATGATAAACATTGGGAGAGGATTTTTTGTGACTCTGTGTTTTATGTTCCAAATGTTTGTGACTGAGTGACCGAGATCTTTTAGAGAATCCACAATTTCTTTTGTGTCTATTGAGGAGTGCATGTTTCTGAGAACAACTCTGAAGGTACGTTCTTGTTTTGTTTTATAAGTGTGGAACTCTGTGCCCTTCTGTTCCAGTTGTGACACTATGGTTTTGTAAGCATCAAGGGATGATGCTTGTACTTTTACTTGATCCTTGCCTGTGAGCTTTAGATCATAGGAGTTTGGAGCAACTTCTTGTAGTAAACTCATTAGGGGGGGAATGTTTAGAACTTTGTCTATAAATATTGGCGGCGGCTTGGGTATTTTTTCAGTTGGCTGGTTAGTTTCCTCAACTTCAAGGGAGGCAAATCTGTTTTCGTTTTCATTTTCATTTGGTTGGCGGCTTCCAAGCCAGTAATAATTATCAAGTTTAGCCTGTTTTTTAGAGGCAGTATTTTTACTTGGGCTTTCGCGTTGGCGTTTGGGATTGACGATCTTCCATTGGTCGGTTGGGGTAGCAGTTGTCAAGTTTCCTGCAGTTTGGGGTTTCTGGGCTTGTTGTTGTTGGGCATAGAGAATTTCCAGTTGCCTTTGGAGGGTTTCGATCTGCTGTTGTACGTTTGGTACGTTGGTACTAGGCAGGCGGGATGGGGTTAGATGTTGGGACATTTGTTGGGGTGTACCTAGGGATCTCGGGGTTTGGTGCTGTAGTTGCACTTGGGCTTGTTGGGCATCTCGCACTTCGACTTGTTGGGAACCTCCTACTTTAGGAGGAGTATGGTTGGGGGGCATCTCGCTGGTGCAAACGAATATTTTAGTCTATATTCATTTGCACCCGGCTGCGCTTGTAATATGTACAACTTTTTATGATTGTAATACAATGTGGTTGCAGCTTTTTACAGCTCTGATACTTATGTATAAACTTTACACGAATGGTTTGTGTCCACACTAATTCACCACTTAGTGGTGAAAAAGAGGTTTGTGGTGGAGTTTTGTGTGTGGGAGCTTTTGCTATTGTGCGATCAATGCAACAACAATATGCACAATCACTCAGCAATAACACTTAATTTACGCTTTAGAGTTTAAATAAAGCAGTTTTATATTAATTTGATAGCACACTAAATTGCGACACTTTTTCCGACACTTTTTTTGAAAGTGTCAAGATTAGACGTGATGATGTGTCGGAAGTATTCCCAATCAGTCTTCCGCTTGTAAAGGCTGCATTGTTCCGCTGCCGGTGTAAAATTTTTATCAATTGTTACCAGGATTGGAGAGTGGGCGGAAGACAATTCATAGCACGATTTGCAATTTATATCTGAAGAATTCACGCCTTTCACCACGCAGAAATCGATTAAGTCGGGTATTTTATTTTTATCTGTTGGCCAATAAGTGGGAGTTCCAGTAGAGAATGGAGTTAAGCTGAGATTGCTAATAGCATTATATAGTTGTCTTCCTTTAGGGGTAATGAGACGAGAGCCCCAGAACGAACTGCCTACAACAAAAATTCAGCACGTTTGTGGAGAATATATGCAAAAGCATATACACACTAACGTTAATGTTGAAAATGAAAAAGGCAAAAGTGGGGAAAATCCAACAGCTTTCACAGAGTCTCAATAGCCGAGTGTGTTTATGCGTTGGGTCATTGCGGCTGAAGATGGAATGGACTCGGGTTCAATCCCCGGTGCATCCACTTCCGAAAAGAGTGCTGATGATCGAAAATGGTTTTTCGTGAAATAGCTATACACTCAACCTTCGCTGTAAATAGTTGTTGAATTTTTTTTCTCTTACCCCAACAATTAAAAATTGAATTAAAATAAAAAAATTTCGTGCTAGGCACTAAAAAAACTCTTTCAAGTAAAATTGTTAACGTTGTTTGGTATATACATAAAATAAATACCAACAACAAATGTTCATTGCGAACTGCCTACAACAAAAATTCAGCACGTTTGTGGAGAATATATGCAAAAGCATATACACACTAACTTTAATGTTGAAAATGAAAAAGGCAAAAGTGGTGAAAATTCAGCAGCTTGCACAGAGTCTCAATGGCCGAGTGTGTTTATGCGTTGGGTCATTGCGGCTGAAGATGGAATGGACTCGGGTTCAATCCCCGGTGCATCCACTTCCGAAAAGAGTGCTGATGATCGAAAATGGTTTTTCGTGAAATAGCTATACACCCAACCTTCGCTGTAAATAGTTGTTGAATTTTTTTCCACTTACCCCAACAATTAAAAATTGAATTACAATAAAAAATTTCGTGCTAAGCACTAAAAACTCTTTCAAGTCAAATTGTTAACGTTGTTTGGTATATACATAAAATAAATACCAACAACAAATGTTCATTGCGAACTGCCTACAACAAAAATTCAGCACGTTTGTGGAGAATATATGCAAAAGCATATACACACTAACTTTAATGTTGAAAATGAAAAAGGCAAAAGTGGTGAAAATTCAGCAGCTTGCACAGAGTCTCAATGGCCGAGTGTTTTTATGCGTTGGGTCATTGCGGCTGAAGATGGAATGGACTCGGGTTCAATCCCCGGTGCATCCACTTCCGAAAAGAGTGCTGATGATCGAAAATGGTTTTTCGTGAACTAGCTATACACTCAACCTTCGCTGTAAATAGTTGTTGAATTTTTTTCCACTTACCCCAACAATTAAAAATTGAATTAAAATAAAAAATTTCGTGCTAAGCACTAAAAACTCTTTCAAGTAAAATTGTTAACGTTGTTTGGTATATACATAAAATAAATACCAACAACAAATGTTCATTGCGAACTGCCTACAACAAAAATTCAGCACGTTTGTGGAGAATATATGCAAAAGCATATACACACTAACTTTAATGTTGAAAATGAAAAAGGCAAAAGTGGTGAAAATTCAGCAGCTTGCACAGGGTCTCAATGGCCGAGTGTGTTTATGCGTTGGGTCATTGCGGCTGAAGATGGAATGGACTCGGGTTCAATCCCCGGTGCATCCACTTCCGAAAAGAGTGCTGATGATCGAAAATGGTTTTTCGTGAACTAGCTATACACTCAACCTTCGCTGTAAATAGTTGTTGAATTTTTTTTCCACTTACCCCAACAATTATAAATTAAATTAAATTAAATTAAATTAAATTAAATTAAATTAAATTAAATTAAATTAAATTAAATTAAATTAAATTAAATTAAATTAAATTAAATTAAATTAAATTAAATTAAATTAAATTAAATTAAATTAAATTAAATTAAACTAAATTAAATTAAATTAAATTAAATTAAATTAAATTAAATTAAATTAAATTAAATTAAATTAAATTAAATTAAATTAAATTAAATTAAATTAAATTAAATTAAATTAAATTAAATTAAATTAAATTAAATTAAATTAAATTAAATTAAATTAAATTAAATTAAATTAAATTAAATTAAATTAAATTAAATTAAATTAAATTAAATTAAATTAAATTAAATTAAATTAAATTAAATTAAATTAAATTAAATTAAATTAAATTAAATTAAATTAAATTAAATTAAATTAAATTAAATTAAATTAAATCAAATTAAATTAAATTAAATTAAATTAAATTAAATTAAATTAAATTAAATTAAATTAAATTAAATTAAATTAAATTAAATTAAATTAAATTAAATTAAATTAAATTAAATGAAACAAAATAAAATATAATAAAATAAACTAAAAAACAAATAAATAAGTAAAAAAAAAATAAAATTAATAAATAAAATAAAATACATATGTAAATAGGCATATGGCTGCCCGAGGCACTTCTTCAAACGATCGCGTGGGCAATGCGTATTTCACCATTAGGCATGGGGTGGAAATATAATGTGTCATTCACCTCTCAATGAGGGATGCCATATCTTATGATTGTATAAACACCTACCTACATACATACATATGCCACTTTTATTAGAATTTTTAAGAATAAATTATAAAAGTATATTGATTCTGATTGGTCAAAATAGAAGTGATTTTGGGAAATAGGAAGTGTCGAATTGACAGGCATAAAAGTGAAGTGAAAAACTTCGATCGAAGTGAAAATGGCATCACTGGAGTGAATGTACTAATTTAGCCACTCAGAGTTGCTTTTTCGTATCGAAGCAGCTTTACTCGTTCGTCCACTCTTGCGCACTCGTTGTGCTGATAGTTTTATTTGTGGGGAGTTTATTACCGAATTTATTCAGTTGCATATGCAATACACCGATTCCATCGATGCACCAATTTTCTACAATTGTTAAGATTTTTCACAAATAAAAAAAAAATGATTAAAATTAATTTAAAAAATGTTAATTTTGACTTTGCTGAGACTTGAACTTGCGACTGGTAGCATTTTTATATACTAAAAATGATTAAATACAGTGTGGAAAATGCTAGGGGTCGTTGGTTCGAGTCCCAGCAATGTCACTTTGAAAGTTCTTTAAATTAATTTTTGTTGTTTTTTTAGTTCCTAAATTAAAATTCGATGGGAAAATTTTGAAAATATTTAGCAGTTTTACGGAATTGGTGCATCAATGGAATCGGTGTATTTGAAGACGGTGAGAAGGTGATAGCATATCTGAGTAGTTCTCTGAATAAGGGTGAGAAAAATTCAACCACCGAGAAGGAATGTTGGGCGGTCGAGAAGTTACGACCATACATCGAAGGAATCAAATTTAAAGTTATCACCGATCATTATTCTCTGGTTTGGTTGAATACGTTGAAGGATCCTTGTGGTAGATTGTCTCGTTGGGCATTGAAGCTTCAACAATATGATTTTGAGATTGTCCATAGTCAAGGGAAGGAACATGTTGTTCCAGATTTGTTGTCGAGAAATGTTCCTGTTATTTTTGAAATTTCTACGTCGGACCCTTGGGTAACTAAAATGATTGAATTGGTGCCAAAGAATCCTTTGTCGTACCCTGCGTGGGGAGTAGAAGATGGTGTCCTTTACAAATATGTTAAATCGCCGTACCCATCCATTTACAGGGAAAGGGCCCGAATGGAAAATGATTATTGAAAATTCTCAGAGAGAAAATGTTTTGAAAAGTTGCCATGATAGTCCGTTAGCAGGACACATGGGTGTGAGGAAAACGTTCGCTACAGTTGCTCAGAAGTCTTATTGGCCGCGAATGAAGTCTGTTGTCGTCAAGTATGATCGAACTTGTAAGACATGTCAGCAGGTAAAGCCTGATAATAAACAGCCAGCTGGCGGAATGATAGAGAGGTCCAAGGAAGTTGAATCGTGGGAGAGGATTTGTGTTGATTTGGTAGGTCCTTTGGTGAAGTCGACTCAAGGTTACCAATATATTCTTACTGTTGTGGATTATTTTTCGAAGTTTTCATTGTTGTTTCCTTTGCGTACAGCGACTGCGAAGAGTGTCTGTAAATATCTTGAGAACGATGTCCTCCTGTTGTTTGGTGTTCCGAGTTCCGTTGTGTGTGATAATGGACCCCAGTTCAAAAGTCGTAAGCTTCAGGATCTCTGCGGTGTCTATGGCGTCCAGTTGCGATACACTGCGCATTACCACCCGCAGGCTAATCCAGCGGAACGCATTAATCAAATTATTAATGGCGTTTTCTTTTCTCGAAATAATGTTGCCCTTTTTGATTTTCTTAACCATTTTGTAAGTTTGTATGGTCCTTTCACCAAATATTGACCTCTAACTAAGTAAGAGGGCACCCTTATCTACAAATTAAGCCATATTTTAGAAAGTCAGGATACGTAATTCGATAATTGGGATATAGGAGGGCAACATTTTTTCGTAGAAAAGAAAACGCCATAAGACTAGGCTTAGGGCTTATGTTTCAGATAACTCTACTCGACAAATTTTGATCAACTTTAACCACCAAAAATGAAATAATACTTTTCTAAAGCGAAATTTTACGCTGATTCCAAATATCATCTCCATTTTTTTGTGGCAGACCCAGTTTTTGAGATATTGGTAAAAACGTGGAAAAAGCCATATATGCAAACATTGCATCACATATGTGCATCAAAAAGTTTTATTAGACATCGTGGCGATTTGATATCTAGGAAGTGATGGTAGAGGGAGCTCTAACAACCTTTTTTTGCCTTCACACTCCAAAATTGGTCAAGTAGTTTGATTACAATGGCAAAAATGATGAAAAAAAATTCGAAAAAAATCGAGTTTCTTTAAAGAAATTTTAGATTCGACTGTCCTAAAATCAGAAAATTGTATGGGTGACAAAAAGTTAGCCCCCCTATCCTATAGAGAATTTAATTGTGAACATTTTAAGACTAATTGTGTAATAATCGGATGTACCGTTATTTATATTTATCTATTTTTATTGAAAGTCCTTAACCAAAAATTTTCCGGAAGAGTTAAATTTCAACAACAAAATTGAGTCTATTCATAAAACTTTATTAAGGAGTAATACTCAAGATTATTTCATTCCATTTATTACGTGTTTTGAAGTGTACAATATCTCTCAAAACAGCGATTAATAGGAAAAAAAAATTAATTGAATAAAAAGATATCTGCATTTCGCCATTTTAAAGAGAGGATAAATAATGAGCGATGTGCGTAAGTACTTTTGATTATTCTTTTGTGATTTTCTGCATTTGTTACATCTATGATTGTCCAAAAAATAGTCTCCCATCATATCCTCGTACCAAGACCCTTGATATCGCCATTAAAAAACTATTATGTCCTGATGAAATCTCCCACCCCGTTCATCACTTTCAGCACCTAAGCTTGTAGGGAAATTATCAATATGTTAATGCTAGAAATGAATTTTAGGCGGTATATTACTTTCCTTGCTATATAGTTTTGCAATAAAGCAGCTTTTTGTTAACTAGAAATCGACAAACAGAACAAAAGTTGTAACTATTTCATGATAGATCGTGTGCTTTTTGTTACTGCTTGCAGCAAACAGCAGTTAACAAAAAGTTACTTTATTGCAAAAGATTGTAATATGCCGCCTAAAATTCCTTCACATCTTCATAATTCCCTACAAACTTAGGTGGTGAAAGTGATGAACAGGGTGAGAGATTTCATCAGGACTTAATAGTTTTTGAATGGCGATATCAAGGATCTTGGTACGAGGATATGATGGGAGACTATTTTTTGAACAATAATACGTGTAACAAATGCAGAAAATCACAAAAGAATAATCAAAAGTACTTACGCACATCGCTCATTTTTTATCCTCTCTTTAAAATGGCGAAATGCAGATATCTTTTTATTCAATTAATTTTTTTTCCTATTAATCGCTGTTTTGAGAGATATTGTACACTTCAAAACACGTAATAAATGAAATGAAATAATCTTGAGTATTACTCCTTAATAAAGTTTTATGAATAGACTCAATTTTGTTGTTGAAATTTTACTATTCCGGAAAATTTTTGGTTAAGGACTTTCAATAAAAATAGATAAATATAAATAACGGTACATCCGATTATTACACAATTAGTCTTAAAATGTTCACAATTAAATTCTCTATAGGATAGGGGGGCTAACTTTTTGTCACCCATACAATTTTTCTGATTTTAGGACAGTCGAATCTAAAATTTCTTTAAAGAAACTCGATTTTTTTCGAATTTTTTTTCATCATTTTTGCCATTGTAATCAAACTACTTGACCAATTTTGGAGTGTGAAGGCAAAAAAAGGTTGTTGGAGCTCCCTCTACCATCACTTCCTAGATATCAAATCGGAACGATGTCTAATAAAACTTTTTGATGCACTTATGTGATGCAATGTTTGCATATATGGCTTTTTCCACATTTTTACCAATATCTCAAAAACTGGGTCTGCCACAAAAAAATGGAGATGATATTCGGACTCAGCGTAAAATTTCGCTTTAGAAAAGTATTATTTTATTCTTGGTGATTTTTGGTGTCGAGTAGTGTAACCAGAGGTCATGGGATCAACAGTTAGCGAAGGTAGCGTGCTGCATTAGGTCATCACAGCACGAGGTGTTAGGAGTTACACCATACTTTGTGAACTTTGGCCGGGACATGGTGTTTGAAGGTAGTTAGGGTTATATAAGGTCCTTAGGAGAGCAGGAACAATTTAATTGCGAGGAGAGAGCCAGGAAGTTAGTGGAGATTAGAGCAGACATAAGATTGAAGTTGGAGCAGGCAGGAGCTAGGTTAGCTAAACAGTATAATATTAGGAGAAGGGATGTACAATATATGCCAGTAGAATTAGTGTGGAGAAAGAATTTTGCGTTGTCCGATGCGGTTAATTATTTTGCAGCAAAGTTAGCGCCGAAGTATGTAGGTCCTTTTGTGATTAAGAAGAGGGTATCTTCTTGGACATATGTTTTAGTAGATCAGAATGATAGGGAGAAAGGAACTTGGAATGTGAGGGATTTAAGGCCGTATCAGGATAGGTAGCATTAGGACCAAAGAAGGAAGTTTCCTTCTTTCACGAGGAAAGGGTGGAGTTGTCGCGACAAAATAATTTTCCTTTTGGTTTGTTTACCTTTTCTTGGTTTTGCTACTCCCACTATGTATATATGCACCTGCAGAGCAAATGTTCATTTGTTTTGTTTGTTTACCTTTTACCTTTTATCCTTTGTTCCCAACGGGGAGCGCACCCTAGCGGCGATAAATAAAGTTATATGATATTGGCATGATGGGCGGTACTAGCGGAGTGTGTTGTGAGCTTTCATCTTTAGCGGAGTTCCCCACCTAATCGTTATATAAGTAAATATGTAAGATGTAAATAAAGAAAAACAACGAGCGCGGAAGGCGCAGAAAGGGGTCTCATCGCTTTCCTCCCTTTTGCGGTGCATTGAGGCATCCGCTAGATGAAGGCAATTTACGTGTGTGTGGTTGTATGTCCTTGGACGGGGCATCGGGGCGAGTTAAAAAAAAAAGACAAGATAAAGAAAAGTTTAGTGAAAAGTTTGGAAAGTGGTGTTAGAGAGTTTAGGAGATTTGGAAAAAATTTTTAAATAAAATTGTGAGGAAAAAAGAGAAGTAGGAAGTTTAAAGAAAAGTTTTGGAAACGAACATAATAGAGGAAAGTGTCAGGTTAGGGTGTGTAGTGAAAAAAATAATAAAGAATTAGAGTTGGTTGTGGATTGGGATTTGGGAAGTGGTGGTGGACGCCGCGGAGATTTTGAAACCGGAGCACACCCCGGCTTGGATGAGTATCATTTGTGTTGTTGTTGTATTGTATTTTGTCGCCTCTTTGTTTCGTTCACCGATTTCCTTAACCCATCCTTTTAGCATCCCGCACCCAGAGCCCAGTCATTTGGTGGCGGGTTAAAGTTGTTCCTGGCAGTCCAGGAACTGTGCGAGTGGGTTCGTAACCTTCCTGTTGGACCTCACCTCTGATGCACCCATAAAACATTTGTTTGTCTTAGTTTGGGTATTTTGGAAAAAATTGTTGGTCTGTTATTTTAGGTTGGTTTTAGTTTGTGTGTTTGATTTATTGTATGTACCCACTAGTGCTGGAAGCGATATCGATATAATATCGATTCATCGATGTTTTTGAACTTTTTCGATATATCGATATTTTTTTCCGCTATTCGATATTTTAATCCATGACCATCACTGATAAACGCGGAAAGAAGCTGGTAAAAGGCAGCATTGTCGTTTTGTGGGTAATTCCCCAAATTTGGAGATTTTTTTTAAATTGGGGTAATTTTTGGAGAGCTCTATGATTTGGCTAAATTGAGCCAAACATGTTTGTCGAAAGTACTAGGAGGACAAAAATTAGCCCCCCAAAATATATACCGATATTAACAGAATCATGAGCACTACCCGATAAAAAAATATCCTCGACATTTGATTCCTATGTAGAAAGTAATGTAAATATGAATATTTTTATTTTAAAAATGTTCATTGTAGAATTGCAAAATCAAGAAAAGACATTTTAAATTAAAAAATTTTTATTTCTATTTTAAGCACTATGAGATTTTGAACCAAAAACTTACGTTTTTATTCCATTCATTCTCATTCTTAATTTAAACATTTTCTTTTTAAATCTCAAATACATTTTAATTTCAAAAATTTCATTTTTAATATAAAAATTTTCATTTTTAAAATAAAAATGACTTGCTTTCTCTGAGTGTAAAAGGTATTTAGAATGCGTTATTAATTTGTCTATTTCAAACCTTTTAGTCTTTAACATGGCTATTTAAATAACTTAAATGCGAAATATTTCAGTGAACCACTGTAATTGATACCTACTCTTTCTGGATGGAACAGAATTTACCTTTTGAACAGAATTTGACTATTGAATTCCCTTTTCAAAAAAGATTTCTGTTGATAATAAATTGAAATATTTAGTTTAAATATTTATTTAGTTAATTTTTAGAGTAATATAAATGACTGTCACTCTCGTTCAATTCAGGGCACAATAATGAATGCAGACATTTCGAAAAATAAAGCTGTTATATATAGATATGTTAAATTAAGCTTTATATAAAGTAGAGCTCTCAATTTTTTTTGAACATTTTCGAGTAGCCCGAACAAATGCAGTTCAAATGCTCGAACACTTGTTTGTTTGTTTATTACCCGCATGTTTGCACGGGCATTTGAAGTTTGTATTTTTCGTTTGTTTATTTTTTTTTTGTTGTCTTCATATGTATTTTTTTTATTTTTGTTTTCCTGATACAAATTTTTTTGTCTGTAAGCTCTAATTTTTGTACGGGCATTTGAACAAAAAACGAGCCTCAGACAAATTTGATCTTTTCGAATTGTTCGATACCCGGGTATCTAGAGTTCTAATATAAAGGTCGATATATCGATGTTTTTTCTCAAAAATATCGATACTCGTAAACATCTATGTTTTTCCAGCACTAGTACCCACCCAGTCTCCACTGAGAGAGTCGGTGCATTTATATCTCGTTATTGTCACCAAGTGTTGTTGTTTTGCCCTTTTTGTATTAAGCCGTGGCGTTCTGTTGTTTGTATAAAAGGGTAGGTGAAAGTGTTTCCTCCGTTCGTCGATTTCACTACGGCTTTGCATATTTCTACAATTCTCAAACCATTATTGAAGCACTTGGTATAAGAGTTTTTTATGTTCATCTTCACTTTTATGAAATGAAATGTTACCCTTTGTCTGAATAAGTCCTAGGAAAATACTAGTTGACTACTTATGTTTTCCGATCCCTCAGGTTTTTTCATTGTTATTTATTTATTTTACTTATTAAAAAAAAAATTATTAAAAAAAAAAACTTTATTCTTTCTAATCGAATTTATTGGTGCAATACACCGATTCCACCGATGCACCAATTCTGTACAACCGCTAAATATTTTCAAAATTTTCCTATCGAATTTTAATTTAGGTATTAAAAAAAAAAAAACAAAAATTAATTTAAAGAAGTTTCAAATTGACTTTGTTTGGACTCGTACCCACGACCCCTAGCATTTTCTACACTAAAAATTATTAAATAAGATGTTGGTGTGTACACAACGAAGCACCAATTAGATGAAACTGGTGAGTTTTTTTTTTATCGAATTATCTATTGAACGATCAACACCAAAACTCGACAATATCAAAGTCAGGGTACGCTTTATATAAAACCGTAAGAAAAAATAAAAGTTTGCTACGTGGTTTTTCATGGCAAGCTCTCAAAGTTTTTATTCTGTAAAAATCTCGAATACACTTTTGCTTATAACTTTTGATTGGATTGTCCGATTGATACTAAAATTAGACAGCATCTACACTCAGAGAAAACCTGCATCGTAAAAATGACTATGAAAATATTCAGCTTTACTATTCACTTTTTTACTATGAAAACCCGGAAATATGACTATGAAACAACTTGATCTGAATATAAACGTATTATTTCAACCGTTCAAGTATGAAAGATATTCAACTTGAATATGAAAAACTTTGAGTTGACTAGTAAATTCTAATCCAACTGGACAAGTATTAACTCCTGTCATTATAAAATTTGTAATAGTTATCTTCAAGTTGAAACATATTTATTTTAACTACTGTTGATGCTTCAACTTCAATATGGGTCATAGTAAACTTAAATATTTAGCAATTTATGCTGCGTAGATTTTCGTTCCTTCATTTGAATGCGGCTTTTCAAATTTCCGTAATTCTTAGATGGTTTATACATTGTTCGAGCTATATAGCATGATTGAGCAACTCAAATATAACTCATTTTCCACAAGGGAAATGAGTTGGCTTATTTAAAGCCTTTTTTCATACCCAAGAGGTTGGCACTCTCGCCGAACTTTGGCGCTACATCGCTTCCTCCACGTGAATACATATAAGGGTTTAAAAAAGCACATATGTATACATATGTATGTATGTACATATGTACACAAAAAGTTTAGACACATAGTTAAATTCAATATGAAATATATTTAAAACAAATATGTTGTCTCTTAGAGTTGAATAGAAACATATTGAACTTGAATATGAATCATAGTAAACTTAAGAATATGTCATAGTCAGCTTCAATATGAACATTTTTTAAAACAACTTTGTTGTAACTTTAAAATGACTATAAAAATATTCAACTTGAATATGCTGCATTTTTCAACATATTTAGGACAACTATTTTTCATAGTTGTTTTTACTATGACAACACTTCAAGTCGAATATGGTTAATTTTCATTTTAACTACTTAATTTATTATGATGGTATGAAGTGCAACGTAGTCAGAATCACTATTTTCATCCTAGGCGCAAAACCATTGGTAAAAATAGTCAAATCAAGGTGTAAATAGTCAGCTTTACGTGCGCTTTTTGCTGAGTGTAAATTAAGACACGATCTACTTGAAAACGCCAAAAACAGGAAAATGTACTAAGTCGACTTAGTACAGTATTGTTTGGAAGATCGATATATAAAAATGATTTGGTGTTTAATTGTAACGCTAAAATTTGAAACGGCTGAAACAAATCAAATACTTCCTTAGGGGGGTTGGTTTGTTGTTACCTCGCGAAGGTTTAGTCGAAGAAAAAATTAAAAAGTATTAGGGGGGCGTGGCACCTCCCATACAATCTTAATTTTTAAAGCTGATTATCTCTAAAAGAGTTCAAGCCAGGGAGCTGAAAATTGGTATAGAGGTAGGTTATATCAAAAACCTTCTCACGCAGAAAAGTGGGGGTTATCAGAAAAGAGGGCGTGGCACCTCCCATACAAACTTAAATTTTCATGCTGAATATCTCTAAAATTGTTTAAGGTAGGGACTTGGAAATTGGTGTGGAGATAAACGATAACAATTCCATATTAATGCAAAATAATAAGAGTTATACGAAAAGGGGGCATGGCACCTCCCATACATACTTAGCGTTGGAAGCTGAATATATCAGAAAGAATAAATGGCAGGATCCTGAAAATTGCTATAGAGCTAAATGACATTAAAACCACTCTCACGCATAAAAGTGGGGGTTATCGAAAAAGGGGGCGTGGCACCTCCTATATAATCTTAATTTTTCAAGCTGATTATATCTAAATGAGTTCAAGGTAGGGAGCTGAAAGTTGGTATAGAGCTAAATGATATAAAAACTATTCCCACGCATAAAAGTGGGAGTTATAGGAAAAGGGGGCGTGGCACCTCCCATACAAACTTAGTTTTTCAAGCTGAATATGTATAAAAGCGTTTAAGGTTGGGACCTGAAAATTGATCAGATTAACGATATCAATAGCATGCTTATGAAAAAACCTGTAGTTTTGGGAAAAGGGGGCGTGGCACCTCCCATGCGTTTTTAATTTTTAAGGCTAAATATCCCTAAAAGCGTTCATGGCATGTATATAGAAATCACTATGCAGATATACGATATCAATGCCATGTTCACAAAAAAAAAAAGATTTATCGAAAAATGGGGCATTGCACCTCCGATACGTACTCAACTTTTGAGACTGAATATATCTAAAAGGGTTGGTGGAGGGGCCTGAAAACCATTATGGAGGTATACTATATCAATACTCTAACTTACTTAGTTAAAATAACCAATACTTATGCCGTTTTCTTTTCTCGAAAAAATGTTGCCCTGTTCGATTTTCTCAGCCATTTTGTAAGCTTGTGTGGTGATTTCAACGAATGTTGTCCTCTGACTAATGGCGTTTTCTTTTCTGACAAAAAATGTTGCCCTTTAATATCTCAATTATCGAATTACGTAATATGACTTTCTATAAAATGGCTGAATTTGTAGTTAATGGTGCCCTCTTACTTAGTCAGAGGACAACATTCGTTGAAATCACCACACAAGCTTACAAAATGGCTAAGAAAATCAAACAGGGCAACATTTTTTCGAGAAAAGAAAACGGCATAAGTAAGAGGGCACCATTAACTACAAATTCAGCCATTTTATAGATAGTCATGTTACGTAATTCGATAATTGAGATATTAAAGGGCAACATTTTTTGTCAGAAAAGAAAACGCCATTAGTGAAAATAAATTAGAGCGTAGTAGGCGGTGATTCCATTTGCCAGCTTACAATATTATTTCTAACTAGCTAAAGAAAAAGTTCTAAATTACCGTGTTGCTCACCATTATCTTAAAATCGATATTAATGTCTGCGAATACTAAATAATTGTCAATTCTCTGAATATCCCTATCCCTCTCATACAGTCACCCTGTGTCCACATTTGGGTCAATAAATTAGAAACCGGGTAAGATATCGCGGTGAAGATATCTTAAATTTTAGGAGCGACGTCTAGAAAATGATTATTGAAAGTTTCATGCATTTCTATGGAGTCGTTTTTGTGTGACGCAGGCGTTATGGTAAAAAAACACATTTTTGGTCACATTTTTGGTCAATAACTCGGGAACTGGATGAGATATCCAAATCAAAGTTGTCCCTAATGTTAAGTTAGACGTAAAGTGATAGAATGGTGGTTTCATGCAATTCTATTCAGTAGTTTTTGCGTGATACGCGCACATTCATACAGACGGACAGACAGACAAAAATTCTAAAAATTGTAGATTTGGATTCTGCTGGTCCAATAACGACCTCTCCTATCATTGAATGTCTTCAATGTGCAGACATCGACCTGTTACAATTTTATTATATGTATAGATGTAATAATTGCATTGGACGATTCAAAATCAAATTCCGGGAGATCTGCGTTCTTATAAATCTATTCATCGCGTTGAAAATGAAGACGAAGTAGTAAATTACCCAGTGAAGTTATTAAACTCTCTGGATTTGCCTGCAATGCCTCCTCATCATTTGCGTCTCAAAGTTGGGTCTGTTGTTATTATGCTACGCAATCTTCATGATCCCAAACTGTGCAATGGTACCCGACTGATTGTTACGAAGCTAATCGACAATTTAATAGTGGCAAGTACAGAGGCTGCTCGGTGTATACTTCCTTAAAGGAAAGGGGTACTAAGAAAACCACTAGCGCCGCCTTGACTCCAAAGACCCAACCAGTTCCAAAACCCCAACATGTTCCAAATACGGTCAATAACAATGTTCGTCAGAATCATTTCAAGACATATTCACAAGCCCTCAAAGATATAGCGGAGCCCGAAACTCAGGAGACCCCCACTCCATCTACAAACTTGGAAAAAACCTTAAACAGTTTTGTGCAAATGATGCAAGATCATATGAAATCAGTGCAAAATATGATGCAAGAATTAATTAGGAACCAAAACCTCCTCCAAACAATCTTAACAAGACCATGAATTCACTCAATATAGGTTTTTGGAATGCTAACGGCCTAAGCCAACACCGGAATTAACTCCAAATATTTCTAGAAAGACAGCAGATAGACATAATGCTAATCTCTGAAACTCATTTGACGGCCTTTAATAATTTTAGTATTGACGGCTTTACGTTCTACGACACCAAGCACCCCGAAGGTAAAGCTAGAGGTGGAACCGGAATACTTATTAGAAAACGGATTAAACATCATCTACTGGGAGATTATTGCAGGAATTATATACACTCAACATCAGTGCACGTAGAAGATAGCTCTGGAGGGCTCACTGTAACTGCAATATACTGTCCTCCCCGTTTCAATATAACAGAATCCCAATTTACCGAATTCTTTACCAAGTTGGGCCCACGGTTTCTTGCAGCAGGTGATTATAACGCTAAACATACATTCTGGGGTTCCAGACTGATAACACCAAAGGGAAGAAACCTATTCAAAGCAATTTTAAGCAATGACCTAGACATTATTTCCACTGGTCAGCCAACATATTGGCCTACTGATAGAAGCAAAACCCCCGACTTAATAGACTTTGGTGTAACTCGTGGAATCGAAAGAGAATTAATTAAGATAAAATCGGCTTTCGATCTATCATCTGATCACTCTCCTTGTGTTACCACTATTGATATAATCCCATATTTCAACGAATTGAATTCGAGCTTAACCAATAAATTTACAAACTGGCTTAGGTACAAAAAATTTATCAGCTCTCATACCAACTTAAATTTAAGCCTTAAATCAGCAGCCGAAGTAGACTCCGCGATTACTGACTTCACAAATGTCCTTCAAGTAGCAGCAAAGGTATCAACGCGCCAACAGCCTAACACTACCCAGAGGAGTGTCCCTAGTTATTTCAAAGGAAACGATATCACCGATCTCATTCACAAGAAAAGGCAAATTAGGAAAGACTGCCAGAGGTTACGTTCGCCAACTTTGAAATACGAAATGAAAAAATGCACGAAAGAGCTACAGATGCTATTGCAGGACAAAAAAGAAGTAGATTTCCAAAACAGAATTAAATCCTTGACAGCCACATCTTCTACAGACTACTCATTGTGGCGGTCACTGAAAACTTTCAAAAGGCCAGTTTTGCAGGATCCTCCAGTACGAATCGAAAACGGTGACTTTGCTCGAAGCGACCAGGAAAAAGAACCGCATTTGCAGCCCACCTTTCGCGGGTATTTACTCCTAATCCAGGGAGCAATTTCCTCCCAGAACATGCCCTTCGCTTACCAACAGTCTCTCTCCAATTCAAGATAAATGACCTGAATAATGTTATCCGTAACGACATCCAGAAAAATAAGGCACCCGGACACGACAGAATAACCGGTGAAATGGTAAAACAACTCCCTCCAGTTGCTACCAAGTTATTATTATACGTTTTCAATAGCCTCCTGCGACTAAACTACTTTCCTGAATCTTGGAAACTTTCCGAAATCATTATGATTCCTAAACCAGGGAAAAACCCAACCCTGTTAAACTCTTACAGGCCAATTAGCTTAATTTCAATATTTTCCAAACTATTCGAAAAGTTGTTGCTGAAAAAAATGCAGCCCATCCTAGACACACGCGGGACAATACCAAGTCACCAATTTGGTTTTAGGGAGAAACACGGTACGATAGAGCAAGTGCATAGAATAGTAACTCAAATACGGTCGGCTTTTGAAACCAAAAGTATTCCACTGTACTCTTCCTAGACGTAGCACAAGCTTTCTACAAGGTATGGCTAGAAGGACTATTATTTAAAATAAGACGTACACTTCCGTACAATATATGCCTTATTTTAGAGAACTTTCTAACGGGAAGAAAGTTTCGAGTAAGGCAAAAAAGTTATACCACTGAAAGCTACCCAATCTTCGCCGCAGTTCCACAAGGTAGTGTTTTGGGACCCATTCTATATTTAATATTCACAAGTGACTTGCCCACTAATGAAAATCTCGTTACTTCAACATTTGCGAATGACACAGTAATACTTAGTGTGCACTCAAATCCCTCAACGGCTGCCAGATGGTTGCAAAGCCATCTAAGAATTGTAGAACAATGGCTTTCAGATTGGAGAATTAAAGTCAATGAATCTAAGTGTGTACAAGTCACTTTTACTCTAAAAAAAGATACCTGCCCCTCTGTCTCAATTAATGGCAAAATAGTAACCCAAAAAGATTACGTCACCTACCTTGGTGTTACCTTAGACAGAAGGCTTATTTGGAAATATCATATTGATAATTAGTTAATGCAAGCAAAGCTGAAAATAAGCAATCTACAATGGATCATTGGTCCAAAATCTAAATTAAGCCTAGACAACAAAATACTTTTATTTAATATGGTGATAAAACTATCCTGGATATATGGAATACAGCTTTGGGGTTCAGCATCCAAATCCAGTCTAGAAAGAATACAAAGGCAACAATCTAAGATATTAAGATCAATATGCCGGGCGCCTTGGTACATGAAAAATTCCGCTATACACAGGGATCTAAAGATTAACACAGTTGTTGAAGAAGTAAAAAATATACAAACTAACTACGCCACAAGACTAGGCAATCATCCAAACATACTGGCTAAAAGCCTGTTAGAACAGAGATACCCCAGGCGGTTAAAGAGAAAGGATATCCAGCTAAATTGTGACCAAGGCTAGAGCCACTAAAATTAAAACTTCGAATAGCCTATCCTATTAGGCCGTAAAACCTCTAAATTGCAAAAAGGAGCTTACTGAAATTCCTTCCATTCAGAAAGCTACAACAGCATTTAGTAATACGCATGTAATAACATATGTATGATTCTGTTCCGGACGAGCCTATACCATTAGGCCGTAAAAATTCCTAAGTTCATACACGCAGCTTATTGGAATTCCTTCCATTCCGAAAGCTGAAACAGCACTTACTAATGCAGCACACAATTGTGTCATCGATAACTCTGTCCTGTCAAGCCGTATGAACTTTTAATACTATACAATCAGCTGCTTGGAATTCCATTCCATTCCGACGGCATAAATACATATACTAATGAAAATGAATAACATAATGAACGAATATAAAATAACATAACGTACATACTCTTAGTAAAAGCAAAAACATTCACATACACATAATAAATGTATTCATAAGTATTTATTTTATATCAAATAAAATTTTCATCCATATGTTATTTGAAGCAGTGGCAACAAATAACGTCATTGTATTCTAGGTTAAGATTCTATAAAAATTGTCATATTCTTCAAGAATGATACAATAAAAACTATATCCGAAAAAAAAAAAAAGTATTTTGAAAGGCCCGTTCAAGGGAGAGGAATGCTTACTTCCCCGGATTCCCTTATGTTGAACAGATTTGCCATTCCAATTCAAACGTATGCAGTTACCAGTGAAACTTGAATTTCCGATGACAATTAACAAGTCAAAAGGGCAGTCGTTATCAGAAAAGGGGGCGTGGCACCTCCCATACAACCTTAATTTTTAAAGCTGATTATCTCTAAAATAGTTTAAGGTAGGGAGCTTAAAATTGGTATAGAGCTAAATGATATCAAAACCATGCATATAAGTGGGGGTTATCGGAAAAAGGGGCGTGGCACCTCCCATACAAACTTAATTTTTCATGCTGCATATCTCTAAAATTGTTTACGCTAGGGACTTGGAAATTGGTGTGGAGACAAACGATAACAATTCCATATTAACGCAAAATAATAGGAGTTATACGAAAAGGGGGCGTGGCTCCTCCCAACAACACTTAATTTTTTAAGCTGAATATCTTTAAAAGGATTTAAGTCAGGGCCTGGAAATTGGTACAGAGCTATATGATATAAAAACAGTTTTTGCGCATAAAAGTGTAGGTTATCGGAAAAGGGGGCGTGGCACCTCCCATACAAAACTTAATTTTTCAAGCTGAATATCTATAAAAGCGTTTAAGGTTGGGACCTGAAAGTTGATCAGGAGATTAACGATATCAATAGCATGCTTATGAAAAAAACAGTAGTTTTGGGAAAAGGGGGCGTGGCACCTCCCATACGTTCTTAACTTTTAAGGCTAGATATCCCTAAAAGCGTTCATGGCATGTACATAGAAATCACTGTGCAGATATATGATATCAATACCATGTTCACCCAAAAAAAAAAAAGAAAAGATTTATCGAAAAATGGGGCATTGCACCTCCCATACGTACTAAACTTTTGAGGCTGAATATATCTAAAAGGGTTGGACGAAGGGCCTGAAGACCATTATGGAGGTATACTATACGTATCAATCCTCTTATTTACTTGGTTAAAATAGCCAATACTCAGTGAAAATAAATATCCGGAACAGAAAACTAAAAATGTTGTGTATCGTGCAGCCTTAAACTGAATACTAAAATTATATATTTTTGAAGTTGTATACACAATGAAGTAGTGAAAAATCGTTAATTTTCTATTAAACACAATACCGGTGTAATAACGATTTTTGAAATGAAATTAATAAAAAAAATCTATTTTGGGCAAAACGAAGTTTGCCGTGTCAGCTAGTATATGTATACAAATGATTTGGTGTTTAATTGTAACGCTAAAACTTGAAAACGGCTGAACCAAATCAAATACTTCCTTAGGAGGGTTTGTTTAGGGGGGCGTGGCACCTCCCCCATACAATCTTAATTTTTAAAGCTGATTATCTCTAAGAGAGTTCAAGGTAGGGTCCTGAAAATTGGTATAGAGGTAGGTGATATCAAAAATCTTCTCACGCAGAAAAGTGGGGGTTATCAGAAAAGAGGGCGTGGCACCTCCCATACAAACTTAATTGTTCATGCTGAATATCTCCAAAATTTTTTAAGGTAGGGACTTGGAAATTGGTGAGGAGATAAACGCAAACAATTCCATAGGAGGATGGCTCCGTGTTCGGTTTAAGGGCTTGTTGAGGGGAATAACTGCAGCGACTGTTCACCAGTAGGTGCGGCTGCGAGCGGGCGTAGACTTGGAGCAAGCGGCTCGCTATATAAACATGTAACAATAAACAACTCCCGCAGTGCGGGTTGTGCGTCGGGCTTGGGACCCACCACGTAAAAATCCTATCCAATGAAAAACAAAATAAAGCCTCGGATGAGACCACCTCTTTTTGATGACGACCATGGCAAACGTTTAAAGGACTATGATTTGAGGGTATGCACCTAGAACGTCCGGAACCTTAATAGGGAAGGTGCCGCTACCCAGCTGGTTGATGTTCTCTAGAAAGTAAAAGCTGACATCACCGCCATACAGGAAGTTCGATGGACGGGGCATGACCCAAAGAAAATTGGGTCTTGCGTCATATACCACAGTGGCCATGCAAAGGAGCACATATTTGTTGTTGGTTTCGTACTGTCTTTCACGCCAGTGAACGAGCGTATAGCCAGGCCCGCAGAGAGCCGAGCCGGGCCCCTGGGACAGTTCGCGTTTACGGGCCCCCCTAAAAAATAAACTCAATCTAATAAAAAACAACATTCATTTAAGAAAATACCTGTTTCAATAACAAAAAATTGTTACGAATTTTTCATAAAAACTGTTATTTTCATATAGAGAGCTGTCATTTTTTACGAAAAATTCGTAAAAATTTTTTGTTATTGAACAGAGTTATTATGATGACCGAAAAAATGTTTTTTTTTTTCGCCTACTTTAGTTTTTTATAAACATATTGGAGATGATCAGTGTCACTTACGTTTCATCAGGGCGTTACTTACGTTTCAAACACCGTAAATTTGTTACAGAAATGAGGTTTTATTAGGTCTACAATGAGCCACATGATATTTCAGTTAAAATTTCCAACAAATATCCATTAATAAGTTACTTACATATATTGAAAAATTCAGCATCTTCACACGCAAACACTTATATTTTTCAAGCACAAATATAATACGTATTTCACTTTTGCCACCTCTTGACCCAGAGAGGGCTTATTCTTTATACTGCTTCTGTGTTATATTGGGGTTTTGTGTGTTTTTGACTTGAAGATCCTCTCACGTTCGGTATCCAGCATTATGCTTTCCCTTTATGTGGCTACTCGATCGTCAAAAAATTGACACTATTTTCACCTGGCGTCACTTACGTTTCACTTTTTAAATGGCAATAATTAAAAAAATGGCTTAAGTATAAAGTTTTAAATGATGCAGATTTGTTTGGCAGGTAAATTTTAAAGAAACTTCAGGATATGAGCTAATTTGAAAGATCGGTCTTGAAATTAAGGTAAGTTTTCTAGGTTTTTGCGTCACTTACGTTTCATTTTCCTATTTAGATATTCAGCAAGAAATTATATGTATTACAGCTAAGCAGTAACTAAATCTTAGGTACAGTTTATTTAATCCCTCTTGCACTTGTTCCCGGTAATAACTCCAGTATCCAACTATAAAATCATGGAAATAATAGTAGATAAAAAATGGTACTGTTTTTAATAATTTTTTAAATTCTTTATACCTTAACTCTTTGAAATCAATTTAAACAGGGTTACCAACATTTTTCATTTAAAATGTAAATATTTCTGAGAAGCTTGGTTCACCGCCTTACCAATCGCGGTACTTTGGAAACTCTAAATCAAAGTCGATTTTCCTCAATTTCAACTCACTTTTCTAGGATTTGCCCATGTATAAACAAGGTAAATATTTGATTGGATGCTTATAATTTTAGTTTGGTGATTTGGTTAAGTTAAACACTTCAATTTTAAAACAATTTCTTGTAGCAACAAAATACTTATGTATGTATCTATGAAATCCTAGTGCGAGTACTGTCAATACTGCTTTGCCTCTCCGGTCCCCCAAAAACCTTCCGGGCCCCAGGGCGATTGCCCTGGCTGCCCCCCCCCCTCTCCGCGGCCCTGCGTATAGCCGCCATCCGCATTATAGCGAAGTACTTCCACATATCGCTCATCTGTGCCCACGCCCCAACGGAAGAGAAGGACGATGCGACCAAAGACTATGAGCTGTTAGAACAAACCTATGATCGCTGACCCCGCCGCGATAAAAAGATCGTGCTTGGCGATTTTTTAGGGTGGGTAAGGAAGGTATCTTTGGCGGCACAGTCGGAAAATGCAGTCTCCACGACGTAACTAGTCCCAATGGGACGAGGCTGATCGATTTCGCCGGGTCCCGAAACATGGTCATTAGCAATACCAGATTCCAGCAAAAAAAAAAACCAAGCCACCTGACTGTCACCTGATCGAAAAACGCGAAATCAGATCGATCACGTCATGATCGACGGCAGACACAGCTCCAGCATCCTAGATGTGCGCACAATCCGTGGTCCCAATATCGACTCGAACCATTATCTTCTGGCAGCCAAGGTACGCACCCGCCTCTGTGCAGCAAAGAATGTGCCAACAGGAAAGCAAGGAAAGTTTGAAGTCGGCTGCACACGACGCAGACAGCCCATGAATACTCCACCCGGCTCTCACTCCTGCTCTCTGAGAGCAACCGTCCACCAAATGATGTATCCGAGGAATGGGAACACATCACTCGCTCACTTCGCACCGCCGCTGAGGAAACTATTGGATACCAGCGAGCCCGCAGAAAAAACACCTGGTACGATAAGGAATGCCGCGACGCCTCGGAAAGAAAGAACGCCGCCTACAGAGCTACATTGTGTGCGGGCGCAGCACCAAGCGTATGGGAGCGCTATCGGACGGCCAAGAGGGAAGAGAGGCGCCTTTTTCGAATGAAGAAAAGGGAGGCCAAAAGGCGCGAGTGTGGAGAGATTGAGAGGCTGGCATATAGGAATGATGTTCGAAAATTTTATCAAAAAGTCAGGCGGATGACTGAAGGTTTCAAGACCTGGATAATTTCCTGCCGGAATGATAACGGTGATCTGGTAACTGATGTCCAGAGTGTACTTAAGTTGTGGAGGGACCACTTCTCCTCCTTGCTAGATAACGACAACAATGAAATTGCGGAAGGAGAAGATGTTCGACCCGAATCCCCAATAGCAGATAATGGTAGGCATGTTCCACCACCCGATCATGACGAAGTGCGAATAGCAATGTCTCGGCTTAAAAATAACAAGGCTCCGGGCGCTGACGGCTTGCCAGCCGAGCTATTCAAACAGGGCGGCGAAGAATTGATAAGGAGCATGCATCAACTCAGAATATGGTTGGACGAGCGCATGCCCGACGATTGGAACTTAAGTGTGCTCTGCCCAATCCACAAAAAAAGGAGATTCCACAGTACGCGCCAATTATCGTGGGATAAGGCTTCTGAAAATCGCATATAAGGTCTTAGCAAGCGTATTGTGCGAAAGATTGAAGCCCACCGTCAACAAGCTGATTGGAACTTATCAGTGTGGCTTCAGACCTGGTAAATCTACCATCGACCAGATCTTCACAATACGCCAAATCCTGGAAAAAACTTATGAAAAAGGAACCGACACACCATCTCTTTGTGGATTTTAAAGCCGCTTTTGATAGCACGAATAGGAATTGCCTATATGCCGCAATATCTGAATTTGGTTTCCCTGCAAAACTTATACGGCTATGCCAAATGACGTTGAGTAACACCACCAGAACCGTCAGAATTGGGAAAGACCTCTCCGAGCCGTTCGAGACCAAACGAGGTTTCAGACAAGGTGACTCCCTTTCGTGTGACTTCTTCAATTTGATGTTGGAAAACATAATACGAGTAGGGTTCCAACGATACCACCGAGTGCAAGTATATACTCGATACTTTTGTTGCGAAACCGAGTACTTTTTTACTCGATGCTTTTTCACTCCGATATTTCGCCGATACCAATAAGTATCGATACTTTGGGCACCTCCAAATCAAGGACTAGGCCAATAATATTTTGCAGTCTTACTTCTGTAATAGAAAGGCAACTTTCTGCAGGTAGAGCAATAATGATTTCAAAAAAAGCCCCAATTCACTCCGCCCTAATATACATATGAAGAAAAATCCAAGCCAAACTCTGCCCAGCAATACGATTTTTGGGACCACCATACGCATTTGGCAATGGAACAGGAAAGGAAAAGAGCTGAGAAAAATATAATAATCGTTTCCTATTATTGCACCAGGAAAATTAAGCTACCATTTACAAGCCTATTGAGGTGGTACCATAAATTTCCCGTTGGAATAATACGAAAATTTTGATCAAAGTTCCTGACTGTCAACACACAAAGAAAGAGCACGCCTTGGCAGCCACGTCACTGTTGATAGCTACAAATTCGAAACAGTTAAGGACTTCGTCTATCTGGGAACCAGCATTAACACCAAGAATGATGTCAGCACGGAGATCCAACGAAGAATCACGCTTGCCAATAAATGCTACTTCGGACTAAGTAGGCAACTGAAAAGTAAAGTCCTCTCTCGACAAACAAAAATCACACTCTACAGGACGCTCATCGTTCCAGTCCTCATGTACAGCACAGAAGCATGGACAATGACAAAATCAGATGAGATGGCGCTTGGAGTATTCGAGAGGAAAGTTCTTCGGAGGATTTATGGACCTTTCCACGTTAGCGAGGGCGAGTATCGACGTAGATTTAACGACGAGCTGTACGCAGACATCGACATTGTTCAGCGAATAAAGATCCAGCGGTTGCGCTGGGCAGGTCATGTCGTGAGAATGGACGAAGGTGCTCCGGCCAAGTATTTCTATCGAAACCCGCTGAACGCAGAAGAAAAAGGAGGCCTCCACTGCGTTGGGAAGATCAGGTGGACAGTGATGCTGACTCCCTGGGTATTCCCAAGTGGCGCCATGCTGCACGAAACAGAAATAGCTGGTGCGCTTTATTGGACTCGGCCAGAATCGTCTAGACGGTTACGTGCCAATTAAGTAAGTAAGCAATTCCATATTAACGCAAAATAATAAGAGTTATACGAAAAGAGTCGTGGCACCTCCCATATATACTTAACGTTGGGAGCTGAATATATAAGAAAGAATAAATGGAAGGATCCTGAAAATTTCTATAGAGCTAAATGATACTAAACCCACTCTCACGCATAAAAGTGGGGATTATCGAAAAAGGGGACGTGACACCTCCCATACACACTTTATTTTTTAAGCTGAATATCTCTAAAAGGATTTAAAGGGACCTGGAAATTGGTACAGAGCAATATGATATCAAAACAATTTTTGCACATAAAAGTGTAGGTTATCGGAAAAGGGGGCGTGGCACCTGCCATATACTCTTAATTTTACAAGCTGATTATCTCTAAAGGAGTTCAAGGTAGGGAGCTGAAAATTGGTATAGAGCTAAATGACCATTCCCACGCATAAAAGTGTGGGGTTATCGGAAAAGTGGGCTTGGCACCTCCCATACAAACTTAATTTTTCAAGTTGAATATCTATAAAAGCGGTTAAGGTTGGGACCTGAAAATTGATCAGGAGATTAACGATATCAATAGCATGCGTTTTTAATGTTTAAGGCTAAATATCCCTAAAAGCGTTCATTGCATGTACATAGAAATCACCAGCAGATATACGATATCAATATCATGCTCAACCCAATAAAAAAGATTTATCGAAAAATGGCGTATTGCACCTCCCATACGTACTAAACTTTTGAGGCTAAATATATCTAAAAGCGTTGGAGGAGCGGCCTGAAAACCATTATCGAGGTATACTATATCAATACTCTTACTTACTTACTTAAAATAGCCAATACTCAGTGAAAATAAATTGGAGCGTAGTAGGCGGTCATTCCATTTGGCAGCTTAAGATATTATTTCTAATATAATAATTGAAGCGGTAGCTTTTCGTGTTAGTAACCACTAGTTATAATCTGATGCCAATCGGTTTCCGTGAATATGTACATTCATCAAGTTTTCTTAAAATATCAGCTTTTTGATGTAAATTCAATATAGTCGATGATTTATTCCGCTTTGTTGCCCTTTTAACACACAAACTATATTCAGACGACTAACTATATTTGTACCTCGAGGCACCGACAATAATTTTTTACACAGAAACTCGGGGAATGCACGCAAATTCCGGGAATACATAGAAACAAGGGGAATATCCAAGCTTGTTTTTGTTGAGAAATAAACGGTTGGGTTTGAAAAAAATCGATAAGCTCAGAAAAGTTAACCAAGAGTTAACCTTTTGGAGCCGTACGTGGACGCTCAAATTTGGTTAACTTACCCCATGGTTTATCTTTCTCGCGAGTTGAATTTTGTGCGATTCTACTGTAATTAATTAATTATACTATCGTTACTTGTTCTACTGTTGTGATAAAAAAGACGCCTGTTATTATTGTACTAATGTTATATGTATGTATATTTCTTAATAAATGAAATGAAATGCATTGTACAAACAAGAGCCTCATAAGACGCCTAGAAAAATGTAATGAAGAAAGTAGTGAAAATATAGAACTTGAAAATAGTGAAATGTATTGTGAAAATAATTTTCTTTATTGCAGATTAATTTCTTCAAATCGAAATTTGTAATGGCGAATTAAAATGCGTTTTGTATGAAATATTTGAAGGCTTCATTTTAAGCGTTAATTGGATCGACTTTCAGCAAAAAATTGCTGTCTGGAATTACAAGGTCTTTAATTATCATTGTTTTTATATACTCAGCTGTACTAGTACACAGAGTATTATAGTTTTGATTTCTTAATGGTGGATTGTAACAGAATGAAATAATCGAGATAGATATGGACTTATATATATCAAAATGATCAGGGTGAAAAGCGAAATCGATTGAGCCATGTCCGTCCGTCCGTCCGTCCGTACGCACGATAACTCGCGCAAAAATTGAGATATTTTGATGGAATTTGGAATGCAAGTTGGTATCGAGACTGGGACGGTTGGTGTTGAAAATGGGCGAAATCGGCCCATGACAACGCCCACTTTTCCTATATAGAAAAAATCGGAAATTTGGTATCTCAGCCACTAATATAGCTGGAGCGATAAAATTTCAACCACGTATTGAGCTCAGGCCCATAAGAAGAAATTTCATGAAATTTTGGAAAATGGGCGGTGCCCATTGAAAGTTTTATATATCATAACTCAGAAACCGTTGAAGATATATCGATGAAATTTGGTATGCGTGATTTACTTACTTAGGCAAATGTTTTGACGGAAAATTGTCAAAATCGGTTGACGGACACGCCCACTTTTATACACGGAAACTATAAAGGGGCCTAATAAAAACATTTAAAGCGATATTTCTGTCAAATATAAAGATATATCAGTGAAATTTTGTGGCAGGAGCCCAACTACGGACATGAAACAAAAACCACAAAAATTTTGGAAAATAGGCGGTGCCACGCCCACTTATTAAGGGGCAAATATTGAAAGTTTTATAAGCCATAACTCAGAAACCGTTGAAGATATATCGATGAAACTTGGTACGCGTGATATATTTACTTAGGAAAATGTGTGGACGAAAAATTGTCAAAATCGGTTGACGACCACACCCACTTTTATATATGGGTATTATAAAGTGACCTAATAAAAACATTTTAAGCGATATCTTTGTCAAATATAAAGATAACACAGGCCGACAAGAAATTTGACCATAAACCAGACCATACTTTCCTCCAGGTCTTCGATGCGCTGAATTCAAATCTGGACGCAGAATTGCTCTATCACGTCAGGATTTTGAGATATCCTAACCTAAATGTGCAAAAACACCGTTTTTTGCCTATTTTTGAGGTTATATATAAACGACAGATTTAAAAAAAAAAAGCACACATAGCATCTTAAAGAAGAAGTCTTTATCTTACGAATGGCGTTGAGTTTGCTCAAATATCTTTTGTTTTCGCTAAGATAGAGCAATTTAAAGTTTATATGAATTAACGTAGGCATGATACAGTAGAACACATACCTCTTACGATAAGTCTGCAGTTTAAAGGTCAAAAAAAGTTTATGGTCAAAAAAATCGGTCCCATTTTGTCGGCCTGTGTAATTCATTGAAATTTTGTGGCATAAGTTCCACAATAGACCGGAAACAAAAAATAGAAAAAGTTTGGAAAATGGGCGTGGCACCGCCTCTTTTTAGACAAAGGAATCTACGAGATTTCGGAGCCCATAACTCGACAAATAATTGAGATATTATGACGAAACTTGGTTTATACACTTTTATAACTTGTGTTAGTAGACACGCAAAAATTTATTGAAATCGGTTTATGACCACGCCTACTTTTTGACAAAGATATTTCTGGAACACCCTTTGGGAATTTGTAACGTGACATAATATAATATTCATATGCTTAGTTGTATGACTTATAAAAATTTTGAAAATGGGCATGGCTACGCCCACTTTATGCGGCACTCGCTTTATATAAAGTACCTACAGCGTGTTTCCATCAAACGCAAACAAACAATGAAAGCATACAGCTGAGTATCTAATGTTCGATTCCACTCGAATTTGGCTTCCTTACTTGTTTTTTATTAATTTTAAAGCAGTATTTGTAAATTTTGACGCTTTAGAGAGCACTCCTCTTTTGTATTTTCAGATTTTCAGATCACTTATAGATTGCTCTGGTTCCGTTTATTTTGAATATATACAAGAACGCTCTGATTTCGATTTTTCTAAACCATGTACAGACCGCTATGGTTTTGATGGATTTTTTGTCATTTGGAGAGCACTCCCTTTTTGTATTTTTTACTGCTCTTTTTCAACCAATTACAGAGCGCTCGCCCTCCTAGAACATCCCATGTTAAAGGAAGCATGTTTTTGTACGGAGATTTGGACAATTCGGGAGCACTCCCACGCTCCCTATAGAGCGCTCTATTATCGCTCATAGTATGATCCCCTTTTCTACTGGGCACGATTTCGTTTGCGTTGGTGGTAGTTAGACATGCATTGCTGTTTATAAGCATTGTTGTGACTGAAAAGTGGGCGGTTAAACTTCCGTCCACAAAACGGTAAATCGCCTACTGTAAACATTTAATACAGCTCCGCCTATTTACTGCCTGAAAACCTTTTTTTCCCTGTAGGGAAAATCTCTAGTTGGAGCATTCCATGGTTTGTACGGGACAAATTGTACGAATTTTTACAGTTTTCGATTTGAATTAAAGGCACACCAAAATGTTAACCAACAAAATATCTGGTGCATTATTACTGTCTGATAAAATTCTTATTAAAAGCAGAAACTTGCCTTTGAAATATTCGTGTATGTGTGAAAACTCTTAAAAAAGTTGTGTGTTTGTACGGGACAGGGTTGGTCCACCACGATCCTTGGTATATGCGAACCAGGTGCGATTTTAGGCAAATTAATTGTATTAGAATAAATAAAAAAGTAAATGTGGTAGCACTAATATCAAGGTTTATTCAAACAACAAAAATATTAGAAATAAGGTTATTCCAAAAGAATTAAAATGCTGTAAAGTAATTTTTTACATTGTTTGTGCGGGACAAATGGTATAAATCTTTACAATTTACAGACAACCCAAAAGGTTATCAAACAAAGTTTCTAGTACATCAATATTGTGTGGCTAATTTCTAAACAAAAGCAGAAGCTTGCGTTTGAAAAACTGGTATATGCGTGAGAAATCGAAATGTTTGTACGGGACAAATTTACCATTTTTCATGGAATGCTCCAGTTCCAAACTAGGTCGCTTCTAGTGCATTTTTCGCAACTACTAGTGCGAGCTAAATCTCTTTTGAATGTTATCAACTGGCAAATTTAACACGGCGATGTCCTAAGCGTCATTGTCACCCTCTGCACTACATTTTCGATAGTTCTTAACTAGTACCAAATTCTACAGTTTGCACTAGTTCGTTTGTTGGCACAATATCGATAGTTCTGAACTAGAAAAAAATTCCTACAAATTCTACAGTTTTATGTCAGCCACTTAAGAGCAGCATTTGACACGCTTACAGCAAGTGGAGCGATGGAAAAGTGGCTAACGCGTGTGCCTTTCAATCTGAGGGGCGCGGGTTCGAATCCTGTCGGTGTCGAGGTGAATGATAATTTTTTTTTAACAAATACTTTTTTATTTATATATTTAATAAAAAATTACAAAAATATTTAAAAAGTAATAAAATAAAAAAATTTAAAATAAGCCTGAGGGATCGGAAAAGCATAATTAGTGAAAAATTTCATACAAGTTAAAATGCAAATAGAAAACTCTATATAAAATGCTTCACTAAACAGCTGAGAATTGCTGAAATATACAAAGCCGACGGCAACTGAACGAATGAAAAATTTTCATAGAATTTTTTTCACTTCGAAGTTGCATACAAATCAAAGTGTGTCTTATAATGGGAACTCAATTCACTCCTTCTGAACTGGTGAGGTCTGGTTAATTTTTGACACCTTTTCGCTAGTTCGGAACTAGAAATTTTGCTCACTAGTTATTGAGTTACCTGCAGGGTAGAGGTCGGAAACTATCGATAGTCAGCACCATCGATAGTGTACGATAGTTTTTTGCAAACTATCGATAGTATATCGATAGTTGACGATAGTTTCGGGTAATTTGGGAGAGTCTACGGCTACGCTCACACTGTAACCGCATTTTGCCGTCCGGCAGCAAATACATCCACAAACACATCTGTTTTAAATGATTTCACCCGAATGTAAACAAACTTTGCCCACCTGTACTGGTCTTATTCTTACCAATACATGAAAGTAATAGAAGATGATCCAATAAAACATTTTTCAGTACATTGTTTTGTTTTATTTATTTATTAGCCATTTATTCTTGTTCAAAAAAGTTAATATATTAACCAGATACCATAACAATTATAACAAATAAATATAAAAATCACTTGATAAGGTAAGTGTACATAATTCCGTGATAGTAAATTATTCCGTGATAATCGTTTATATTCGTTAAAATAAGGAATTGGTACAATATTTAATCAAACAAAATATTATATAATATTATTTTAACTTCGAAGTATATTAATTTATAATTTTGTTGTAATTTTAGAGCTTACTGATTTAATAAAACCACTTTAAAACTGGCAGGTCATAAAATTAGCATAATACAGGAAATTTCTTAAGCGAATGGTTAAGGAGCATCGAGTATTTTCTTAAGGCTATAAAACTTTACTGGTTAAGATTTTTATCAATATTATTATATTTTATGATTCAATAGGCACCTGGCATTTGTTTTTGTAACTTTCAACCTTATTTCAATAGTTATTTTTTTCTTAAAGTAAATTTTCTTTATCCCGGAATTAGGGACATCTTTCATTGGTGACAGGTAACAAGGTCAATGGAAATAAGGTCAATTGACCTTATTTCCCACCCGGTTGGGAAATAAGGTCAATTGACATTATTGCGTGTTCGAGCATTTAGCTTCGCATCGGTCCGTGTCGGTTCGCGTCGCTGCTGTTATTAGAAAAGTTAAGCGCCGCAGGCTTTTTATGAGAAAAGAAAAGCGAAGCAGGCGAAAATTTGGAATAAAAAATCGAGCGATTTTTAATTCCAAATTTTCATTTTCCTAAACTGCTTTTTATGAGAAAAGAAATGCGCCGCAAGCGAAAATTTGGAATGAAAAATCGCGCGATTTTTAATTCCAAATTTTCATTTTCCTACTTTTTTGCCATGCCGCAGGATAAGGCAAGTAGACATAGTTTTTAAATACATTTTTATTTAAATTTTTGTATAACTAGATATTTAACATACTTTACATTATTATATAATTTATTGAAATATTTTTGCTGTGTTGGCAACTCTTTTTCGACGACCACACTTCACTAAATTCACTTATCAACAAATTTGTAGTAACATAAGAGCGAGTAAAATTGTATTTTCATTCATTAACAAACGGTACTCATAACGGGTTTGCAGAAGAACTCAGCAAATATTTTCATGAATGAACAAGTTTTAAGCATAGTTGACATTATTTCCATTTGGATTGGGAAATAAGGTCAATTATTTTATTTCCAAATTTTCGTTGACCTTATTGCGTTTTCCAAAAACGCAATAATATCAATTGACCTTATTTCCCAACCGGGTGGGAAATAAGGTCAATTGACATTATTTCCATTGACCTTGTTACCTGTCACCCTTTCATTTCCCCATGTACATAATTCCGTGACTATCACGGAATTAGGAAATTTTAGTACTTAATTCTTTCTTCTTTTAAATAGCTTTTTTGAAAGGAACCAATGGTAATAAAATGTTTTTCCATTAAATAAAAGCCCAGAGAAGTTCTTGACCTAACTCCGTGATATAGATTTTGGAACCTATTCACTAATATTCCACTTATAACTGACTGGCGATACTATCACGGAATTAGGGTCTTCATACTGTTCCTTATTCCTTGATGCATATATCGCTCATTTCCGTTTTATGTTTTTTTTTTACTTTCTTTGTCTTTCGTTTAAGTTTGTATCTAAATGTAATTCTTTAACATTAAATAAATTTCAATGAAATTTAGTTTTATTATTATTTTGCCCTTTTTTAATAAGTATCTAAATTTTTATAAAGAAAAAAATTTAAATTTTTAATAATTTTTTTCTTTATTTAAATTTATTTTGTTAATAAACACAAATTTCAATTTCATAAAAACTTATAAAATAAATATTTAAGTCTAATATGGAATATATTAATTTGAAAAATTATTTCTGTGCATTTTGTTACAAGGCCGGAATTAGGTACATTTATTCACGGAATTAGGGACATGCGACAATTTTTGTCACAGAATTAGGGACATTTGCATGTAGATCAAATTTTAATTAATATAAATAGTAATTATAGTTATTTTAATTTTTTAGCAATTGAGAATGAGCCTCAATGCATCAATTTATTTGCACCATATTTATTTTTCAGTTTGCGGTATATAGTTTAAGCTCCAAAAATCCTGCAATTCAGAAAAGTCCTTAATATCACGGAATTATGTACATTTACCTTAACAACTATTGAGCAATGGAAAAATTTTTCCATCATCAATAAAAAATACTCAAAGATCGATATTTTTTCGATCATATCATAATTGTTATGAGCAATTGATATTTTTTCGATGTTCCATAACAATTTCTGGATGATGGATATTTTTTAGATCAGCTCATAATTGTTACCAGCAATTAATATTATTTTCGATCTTCCATAACAATTACTGGATGATGGATATTTTTTAGATCAGTTCATAATTAATTAAGACTCGACCAAATGATAGCCCTAGCCAAGCGCTTTCATTTGATACCCATTTTGCGGTGTTCCGTAGTCCAAATGAAACCTGGGGCCATCCCCTTTCGTTTGGTACCCATATTTTAGGGCAATATTAATGTTCTTGGGCAATCACAGTTATCGATAAATTTATCGAAATATATCGAAGTCCAAATGAAACCTGGGGCCATCCCCTTTCGTTTGATACCCATATTGTAGTGTAATTTTAATGTTTTTGGGCAATCGCATTTTGACCGATAACTCAGTTATCGATAAATTTATCGAAATATATCGAAGTCCAAATGAAACCTGGGGTCATCCCCTTTCGTTTGATACCCATATTGTAGTGTAATTTTAATTTTTGGGTAATCACATTTTAAACGACCATGCGACTAGAATGGATAGTCGTATTTATGTTGCTTTGACTACTTGCTAGTCAGCAATTCAAACCCTGCATGGAATAGTTACCGTTTGTTTGGTGCCTAGTGGTCGCATTTCAAATTTTCAATAAACTATCGATAGTTCAAACGATAGTCGAAAACCATCGATAGTGTAAACGATGTTCAGAAACCATCGATAGTGACGATAGTGCCATCGATAGTTTCCGACCACTACTGCAGGGTATATATGTTTAATTGTGCATATGTATGTATTAGAGTGACCACAAATGCAAAAGTGCTGATTTTTTTTGCTCCCCGCGCATTTTCTGATAGCTTGACAATAGAAAATAAGATCTGCATAAAAATCTGACCATCGCACAGTGGGGGCACCTCCATACAAACGCGGCCAAAAATAGTAATAATTAAGCTAGAATCTTGAAACTCGGAACTTAAGCTTTTTTGGTTGACATTAGTAAACTGTGAAAATTTGAACAAAATCCACCTACAAATACGCCCACCTCCCATATAACGGTATTTTTGAAATTTCAGCATTTTCCTAACTAATATAGCTAAAATGCTCCATTTTGATTAGTGTATACATTTTTGAAATATAAATCAAATGCAGTAATCATTTTGGAAAAGGGGTAAAGAACTTCACCGTTTTTAAATTAAAAATATATGCACTTTTAAGTATGTTATAAGCATTTATCATAAAACTTTCATACAAAAAAATCGCATATCAAAAAAATTTTACACCAGAAATGAAATTACACTTTTCTAAAGGATTTCAGTGTGCTAAACCTGAATCTGGAGTCAGATTTTCCAAATTGGTTCTAGTTTCTGAGATATTCATGCTCAAATAGTCAAAAAAAAAAAAACTTTTTTGGCTCTATTCCCTGCTTAATATCTTTTATGTAATTACTTTCCACTCAAATTCGATTAAACCAGTTGAAAGCACAATCATTACAATTGAAAACAGCGTTTAGTTTCTTCGAATATCTTAACTAGAATTGGAAATATCGATATTTAAGTCTCACCATTTTGACAAATATTCCCCATACAAAAAAACTTAAACTTTTTGAAGCATGCTTCAGGACATTTTGTATGGGAAAAATGTACGAAAATTCAAAAAACACCTTCCATAAAAATGTTCATAAAACAAAATGGAGCAAACGAATTTTTACGATTTTTTCTCCTGTTTATAAAAGACATTTAGGACTATGAAATATTAAAAAATTGAGAAGGTAATATTTTTTGTTTTTTTTTTTTTTAATTTCATTTTAAAGTTTTGCAATTTTTACACATTTTTTTTTTTATATTCCAAAAGAAAAAAGCTGTCAAAGATATGAATTAACGCTGATAAAAAAGATTGCCTCATAATTTGAAAGTATGCACCATTTACTGTAAGACGATAAAGAAATATTCGATTATTCGCCTAAATATAAACGTTTTTCATAATGTCAAAACTAACATAATTAATGCGTTAACAAAAACGCAGTTTTAGGCCAATGGGAAAAAAATAATAAAAGGAAATGGAGCAAGTGGATTTTTAAAATAAAAATGTAGTTTGATTAAGAATATATTATTTCAAAGCATAAAAAAAATTTGAGGAGGTAATATTTTTTGTTTTTTTAATTTTTTTATTCAAAGTCGAGCAAATTTTTTTCTAATCGACATTTTTTGGCAATATTTGAAAATTCATATAAATTCAATGGTGAACGGTATTTACAACTACGTTATAATTTCTGAAAGAAAAAATCATTATCTATGTAATGATGTATCACTCGAGTTCGTATGTTAACAATTAATTGAGATAGAGCATTTTGTATGAGGTGTGTTCATTGAGAAAAAAAAGAACCTATTTTTTGCTCAACTTTGGGCACCCTGTACAGCTAAACGAAAAGATAATCAAAAATTTTTTTATAAGCTTTTTTATTATAATTTGATGTATCTGTCGATCTCTATTTAAAAAAATTGTTTTACTTATACTTTAATTTTGAATTTATTTTTGGCCGCAATCACCCATTGTGCACCGGTAGTGGGAAATACCCACGCGCATTTGACCTAAAGTTCAAAAATTGACCTAAAAATTATGCATGGCTTTAGAGACCAATATCTTTTTAAACAATGATTTTCGGAGAAATAATGTAATAATCATTTTTATACAAAATTGCGAACATATCCTCCATATGATATTTATACCTACCGTTATCCTTTCAGGACATATTGAGTCCTTAAAGTGAAATTTAAATTTTTTTGTTTGTTAAAAAGGCAAAAATAAATATTTAGTAAATAGAGAATTGTATAAACTGTACATCATTTAATAGGTTATTTAAAGTAGTTTTACACATCATACATTTTTTTAATTTACATGCACTATTATACACGGTAGGCAGGAAGCGACGATAGGTTGCATGAAAATGTCGACAAAAAAGGGAAAGTGGGGTTGTGTTATGTGATGTTTATAGATGAAACATCCGTTGAAATTAAAATCCGAGCTGCTCCTTTTTCAATGATATCCACATTTTTTGCTTTTTTTTGAAAGGATCAAATATTGACGAAATCGAAAATTCGCCAAAGTCCAAATTTTTCCGATTTCAGTTCATTATCTGGTAACTAAAGGATACAAAAAAAGGTATTAAAAAGGAAACAGGACATCTGTAGTGGAAAAATCCAATGTGAACAGGACCTAAAAGATAACCACTGAAATATAAAATAACGCAAAAAGAACCCACTTTAATTTGCGTATAACTCCTAAAATATTAACTCTACGTGAAAATTCCTTATGATATGTTTCATTCAGAATAAATAAAGCAATATTTCTTTTATATACAATTTTGATGTACCTGCAGTGCTTAATGTACTTTGGTGCACCTAAAGTGAAAATTTTCGTTTAAAAAAATGTAGGAGATGTTATACACGCTTGCTGTGTCTTTATGAAATAGATTAGAATATCATTTTACGTAAGTTTTTAGCCGGCCATCGTTTTTTCGATTGTTGCTTCCCGCCCACCGTGCACAGCTAGCGCGTATGTCAGCTCTAACTTTATTTGGTTATTTAACGTATAGATATGTAGGAATGGGAGTTGGATCATTAGACTAAAATATTTACATAAACTAGCAAAATGTTTGAACTTAAAATAGCACCATAAAAAAAACGTACTTTTTTTGAAATTTTCACTTTAGATGCAGCAAAGTACATTAAGCACAGGTACATCAAAATTGTAAATTAAAGAAATATTGCCTTATTTATTCCGAATGAAACATGTCATAAGGAGTTTTCACGTAGAGATAACATATTAGGAGTTATACGCAATTTCAAGTGGGTACTTTTTGTGTTATTTTATATTTCAGTGGTTATCCTTTAGGTCCTGTTCACATTGGATTTTTCCACTACAGGTGTCCTGTTCTCTTTTTAATACCTTTTCTTGTATCCTTTAGCTACCAGATAATGTACTGAAATCGGAAAAATTTGGACTTTGACGAATTTTCGATTTCGTCAATATTTGATCCTTTCAGAAAAAAAAACAAAAAATGTGGATATCCTTGAAAAAGGAGCAGCTCGGATTTTAATTTCAACGGATGTTTCATCTATAAACATCACATAACACAACCCCACTTTCCTTTTTTGTCGAGATTTTCATGCAACCTATCGTCGCTTCCTGCCCACCGTGTATAATAGTGCATGTAAATTAAAAAAATGTATGATGTGTAAAACTACTTTAAATAACCTATTAAATGATGTACAGTTCATACAATTCTCCATTTATTAAATATTTATTTTTGCTTTTTTAAGAAACAAAAAAATTTAAATTTCACTTTAAGGACTCAATATGTCCTGAAAGGATAACGGTAGGTATAAATATCATATGGAGAATACATATGTTCCCAGTATGATTTTGTATAAAAATGTGTCACGCCTAATAAACCCATCAATTCATCACACATTAAATCCATCACTTTCACGCCTAATAAATGCATCCCTACGTCATACATAAAATCCACCACTTTTTCAAATATGTAACTCATACGACAACCCTGGCACGATAACCAACAGCCGAAGTCAGTTGTAACGAAAAATCGAGGCGAAGACGACAAGTAGCGTGAAAATCTAAATGAAATACATATATATATATTTTACTGTAAAAACACAAAAACCCTTAATATAACTATTTGATTAATTATATATCTATTTAATTAACCTATTGTGTACAATTTATATAAAACGGACATCCTGAGCGTAAGTAATATAATCGTGTATGTACGTGTGTGAACACTTCGGTATATGCACGACAGTTCAGAAGTAGGATTGAACTTCTACGCCTTCGAACGCTAGTGGTATGTGAAAATGCAGAAATTGAATTAATTAAAAAAAATATATATATGTAAGTGCGAAACTAAAAATTTAGTGCGAAAAACTAACGATTTAGTGCTGTGAACGTGTAAAATCAAGGTGTGGAGTGGCATACGATTTTCCATTGTATTATACATAACCTCACATTTGTTGAGACTCCAAGAATTTTAGGGCTCCAGCGACATACCCTTTGTTGCTAAGCTCAACGGCCAAAATTCGAAATTGTAGTTGTGCATCGGCACATCGGTTATCGCGTTCACCACTTCGTATTTTAGGCCTCCAGCGACATACACTTTGTTGCTAGGCTAGCTCAACGACAAAAATTCAAACAAAGAAAAAAAATCAATATCGCAGTTTGCATAAACACGTCGGTTATCTCGTTTTCTCCTTCGTGTCGTTTATCGAGTCGCACTCTCGTATCGCTCCAACGACGAAAATTCAAGCTTGCCGTTCCGCAGTTGTGTTTCTGCATATCACTTTTCACGCTCACTCCCTTGTGCTGATCATCTGGTGCATATATTCGTACGTACGTGTACCGGTCTCGTGTTTGCATTATACAACTTCATTAATGCAGTAAAAATTATTCATATCTACATATCTCGCTCGTGTGGTTGAATTTTACAATAACTGATATACACATCTTCTGAGCAAAACGAAAACGTAATCAAAACAAAATGTCGAAACCAAATTATACATTAAAAGACTTGCGAAAAAAATGCAAAGAAGCTGGTTTGCCTACGTCGGGTACGAAAAACCAACTCTTGCAACGTTTGGAAGCAAATTTAACAGACTACGAAAGTGAAATAGAAGAAGAAGTAACAATTGCACAACGTATAACATCGCTCGAAAAAACCATAGAAAAATTGATAAATCCACAAACAACAACAAACGTGAATGCGCGAATGAATCCGACGGCACAAAATTTTGAGCCGACGCTAACGTCGTCGCCCGTGTCAGCAGCGTATTGTACGGCAAATATGCAACCTATAACAAAAACATCGTATGCGCATGGAAATTTCGTACCGCAGTGGCAGAGGCCAAATATACCAACTGCGCATATACAACAAACTCCAATTGGAAGCAATTTTTTTCATGCAAACAATGGTCCGATTCCATTTCGTAGTGAATATACAAATTCTTATAAGATTAAAGATATTGTTGAGTTGCTACCAGAATACAACCCAACAAGCGAAACGTCGTTAAACTCGATTCAGTTCATTAAACGTGTCGAAATGTTAAAAAGTGCGTACAACTGGGAAGAAAGTTTAATCATTTTTGCGGTTCAACAAAAGATGCGTGGTGCCGCGAAATTATGGATCGATTCATTACAGTGTGCGTTTGTGAATTGGCAACAATTTGTTAATAAATTTTTGTCTGACTTTCCGTGTATGGTTAATGAAGCAGATACGCATATAAAAATATTGCGAACGAAACGCCAACACAATGAGACACCGGTCGAATATTTTTACAGAATGCTAGCACTGGGTAATAAGGGTGGTTTAACAGAATCAAGCATAGCACGACACATAATTAATGATGTTAATGATATCGATCTTAAACGTAAAATATCTAATGAATATTCGCGATGTCAAGATTTATTGAAAGACATAACAAGTTATACCGTATATAACCACGTGAACCAAAACGTTAATAAACCAAAACCTAATTATTTTGCAACCAAATCGCAACCGGTAGATTCAAAAGAATCCGAAAATTCGACAACTAACAAACAAATACGCACAGCAAATAATATAAAGTGTTTTAATTGTGCTAAATTCGGACATTTAGCTATCAACTGCCCCGATCCGCAGAAAAAACAACGATGCTCGAAGTGTCAACGCACGACACATAAAAGTGAAGACTGCCCAGAAAAAAAGAAAAGTAATGTAAATAATATAGACGATCCCGTCACGAACAAAAATTCGGAAACCGCCTGCGATGGCATAACAAAACAAATTCACGTTAATGGTCATGTAACTCGTGCTTTCGTGGACCCGGGTAGTACCCGTACGCTCGTTCGCAAATCGTTTGCTAGTCGTATAGGCACTCTCAAAAGTCAAACAACTAAGTTACGTGGTTTCGGTGGCGGGGAATTTGTCTCCAATCGCGCTATAAACGTGCTGCTGATAATAGACGATCAAAAATTCGATGCCAACATGATAGTGATTAACGACGAGTTAATTTCAGAAATCATCCTACTCGGTAAAGATGTACTATGCGGTACAAGTACACGTCTTATAATCGAAAATGATGAGTGTCGGGTCGAGCAGGTTCCCTGCATAGCCGTCCCTAGCGGGTTAAATGACAACGAAAACAAACAATTCGCGGACATTTTAAGTGAATACAGTGGGGCGTTTGCAACAAATATCGAAAATATTGGCAAGTGCGGAATTTCGAAAATGAAAATTGTTTTAAAAACCGACACACCCATCTCGTTAAAACCATATCGAGTTCCTTTTGCCAAACGACCAATAATATCACAAATAATCTCGGAATTGTTAGAATATAATATAATTCGTCCGAGTGAATCACCGTTTGCGTCTCCAGTGGTGTTAGTGGAAAAAAAGAATAATGAGCATAGACTCTGCGAGATTATCGTTGTCTTAACAAAGTTACGGTCAAGCAACCATTCCCCATGCCGAACATGGAAGACCAATTCGCACAACTCGCGGGAAATCGGTATTTTAGTGCACTCGATCTCCGTATGGGTTATCACCAGATGGAAATAGACGAATTGTCAAAACAGTATACCGCGTTCGTTACGTCAGATGGACATTTCGAATTCAATCGCATGCCTTTCGGTCTCGTGAACGCGCCGGCAACTTTTCAATCGATAATGAATAAAATCGCGTCTAAAATGAATGCGGGTGAGGTGTTAATTTACTTAGACGATATCATTATTCCGAGTAAAAGGATACGTGAAGGTCTGCTTCGGCTAGAGCGGTTCCTAAAACTTTTAAATGAAGCCGGGCTAACATTGCGTCCTGATAAATGTAAGTTCTTGTCATCGCAAATTGATTACCTTGGACACACCATAAACGAAAGCGGCGTAACACCAGGCTCACATAAGGTACACGCAATCAAGAATTTTCAACGACCAACCAACGTAACAGAGCATGATCCAATTAAAAGGTCATGTCAGTTCGCTGGCCGCCATATTTCTTTCGGTTTTAGAAAAAAGTATCAGGTCCTCATACGTCATTTCCTTTTGCAATTAGCACAGCTGTTTGTTTGGTTGTTCGCGGCTTTATTGGTCCTGTGACGTAAGCAGTATTTGACATTTCCGCCTACTGGCATTACCGTCTCAATATATATACCGTGGTAACAGAGGTAAGACGATTTTTGGGCCTCACGGGTTTCTTTCGGAAATTCGTGAAGGACTATTCCATCATAACAAAACCAATAACCATTTTACTAACCAAAGTCAATCAGGACAAATTTACTTGGGGTCCTGAGCAACAGCATGCTTTCGAAACCTTAATTAATTTACTAACAAATGAACCAATCCTTGCTTTGTATGATTGTAACGCCAAGCATGAAATACACACCGACGCTAGTAGCATTGGGTTAGCTGGTGTACTTCTTCAGTCAACTGATGGAAGCGAATGGCGGCCTGTCAGTTATTACAGTCGTCATTGCTCTGACACCGAGAGTCGCTATCACAGCTACGAGCTGGAAGTTCTCGCTGTGGTTGAAACCTTAGAGCGTTTCCGTATATACGTCTTAGGTAAACCATTCCGCCTTATAACCGATTGTTCAGCAATAGCACATGTAAAGGAAAACAAAGAACTCAAGTCGAAGATAGCGCGATGGTGGCTCAAATTGCTTGACTATGATTTTGAATGTGTACATCGTCAAGGTAGTCGATTACAGCATGTCGACGCTTTGAGCCGAATGCCTGACCAGCCTGCAAAAGAGGTCGAGCCCGCCGGCTTCGTATTAAAAGTTAACGCCGATATCAATGATTGGCTCTTCACGATGCAAATGCAAGACGAAAAATTACGACAGCTTAAATGTGCTTAATGGCCAAATAAAGTCACCTCAAGCAAATAACATAAAGTCTGAATATGTATTACGCAATAATCGTTTGTATAAAAAAGAACCTGAGGGTTTAAAATTTGTTGTACCCAAAGGTGTTCGCTGGCGAATTCTCCAGTGCTGCCATGATCAAGCGGGACACCCCGCGTTGGAGAAAAAACTCTCGGACGCATAAAACAAAATTACTGGTTTAGCAATATGAGAAGATACGTGAAAAGTTATTTAACCGCTTGCATTAAATGCTGCTATCAAACACAAGGTTCCCACAAACGCGAAGGTAGCCTTCATATCGATGAAATTAAACCAATTCCGTTTTACCGTATCCATCTGGATCACTTAGGTCCATTTGTTCGCAGCAAAAGAGGAAATTGCTATGTGCTGGCCATCTCCGATGCATTTAGTAAATTCCTTGTCGTTAAGCCTGTTCGCGATACAAAAACACTGCATGGCCTTAAAGTACTAAATGAAATGACGTCATATTTTGGTCTGCCGTCACACGTTGTAACCGATAGAGGAACATCCTTTACGTCGAAAAATTTTGAAGAATTTTGCAAAGAAAATAACATTCACCACACTAAAGTTGCTGTTCGCACTCCTCGTGCAAATGGCCAAGTCGAGCGCGCAAACCAAAGTATATTATCATTTCTACGAACAACCACTGATAATCCTAAAGATTGGGATCTTATGTTAAGAGATCTCCAATGGTCAGTAAATTCGCGCAAAAATAACACGACTGGTTTTAGTCCAAATGAACTTGTCTTTGATTTTGAACTCCGAGACATTGTATCCAATGAATTACTTGCCACTATACATGATGATGTCGACGATGAACCGTCTAAGCTAGCTGCCTCAGAGAAGCGTAGTCAAGCCGAAATTAACATAGCCAACGAACGTCAGAAATGGAAAATACGATTCGATCAACGACATAAAACTCCAAAAATTTACTCCGAAGATCTGGTTGTTATCGAAAATGAACCAGCTGCAACGGGCGAATCTAGAAAGCTTGTGCCTAAATATCGTGGGCCATACATAGTTCGCAAAGTCCTGGGAAATGACCGTTACCTACTTGAAGACATCCCAGGGTACCAAATCACAAACAAAAAATTCTGCTCCGTTTACGCCTCGGATAAAATGAAATCTTGGTGTAGTAATAGCCCTGACCTCGAATCAGATGACGAAATCGAGGGCGATTCAGGTCAGGAAGGGCCGAGTTGTCACGCCTAATAAACCCATCAATTCATCACACATAAAATCCATCACTTTCACGCCTAATAAATGCATCCCTACTTCATACATAAAATCCACCACTTTTTCAAATATGTAACTCATACGACAACCCTGGCACGATAACCAACAGCCGAAGTCAGTTGTAACGAGAAATCGAGGCGAAGTCGACAAGTAGCGTGAAAATCTAAATGAAATACATATATATCCATTTTACTGTAAAAACACAAAAACCCTTAATATAACTATTTGATTAATTATATATCTATTTAATTAACCTATTGTGTACAATTTATATAAAACGGACATCCTAAGCGTAAGTAATATAATCGTGTATGTACGTGTGTGAACACTTCGGTATATGCACGACAAATGATTATGACATTATTTCTCCAAAAATCATTGTTTAAAGAGATATTGGTCTCTAAAGCCATGCTTAATTTTTAGGTCAATTTTTGAAATTTAGGTCAAATGCGCGTGGCTATTTCCCACTACCGATGGTCAGATTTTTATGCAGATCTTATTTTCTATTGTCAAGCTGTCAGAAAATGCGCGGGGAGCGAAAATATTCAATACTTTAGCAAATCCCATATGTTTTGTGGTCACTCTAGTATGTATATATTTGCACATAAATATACATACGGACACTTCGTTCTGCCTTTAAAGCAGGGGTCTTCGTTTCATAGCACTGAGGTGCAACGCTCAACTCACACAGATTGTTATACTCTCTCGTTTTGTCGTAGTAAGAGCGCAAAAGTTAGGTGACCATCTACGACCGTGCGACGATTCAGTTGCTTGCGGGCAAGCAAAAAGATAACAACGTACACGCATACTTCGTTTTCATACGCTTTTATACGTCGCGCAAGCATTGGGCATCATAAAGTATTTTTCGTATTGCATTGTGCGACGTGGTATAGCAGCGCATAAAAGCGAAAAATATATGCGTGCACGTTGTTGTCTTTTTGCTTGCCCGCAAGCTACTGAACGATGCGACGGTAGTAGCTGGGCACTCAACTAGTCGTTTTTCACTAATACTGCTGCAGTTACTAAACTGCTGCAGTTAGAGTTTTGGGGATCTCTGCTTTAAAGAGCAATATCGATAAATATGTGGTTACCAGAAAACCCGCCTAAGCCGATTTAAGAAAGAATTGAGTTATATGCGCCACCTTAATCTACTCTTAAAACTTGATATTTCTGTAAAACCCCCATGCTTTGCTTACAATTTAATTTTATCAAAAGATATTTGTTGGCTTATCTCGTAATAGAGATATGTACATTAGGGTTATGATTCTTTTACAATTTTTTTGAATTTAAATTTCCCTGTGGTGGCAAATGATGAGGTTTCGGCTACTTATTACGTTTCTGATGTTTTTTTTCGTCTTTAAAAAAACCTCCCCCGCAAAATCGAATTTCTTTTACAGAGTCTTTATTGCAGGGAAAAACTCAAAAAGTGCCATAGCTAACCGAAATCGATTCTTTCCTACCAATTTTAACGGGAAAAGTTCTGTATATGTAATAAATGCATTTTACTTTAATAAAATTTTAAATATTCCGAAGCTAGGATCACACGATATGTACCTATATTTGGCACAATATTTGTCAAATTCATATAGGAATCAACCGGGATATAGAAGAGACAAAGGAGTTCTATTAGTAAATATAACTTTTTAAATTGAAGAACTAAATTGCGCTAAGGCAATAAAATCTTTCACCACTCACTGGGTAAAGGAACGCTCTCTGCTTGATGTGCCTCGTACAAATATTGTGGTTGAGAGAGCTGTGATATTAAGAAAGAGTTCCACAGCACTTGCAAAAGTGACAAGTATCTCAACCACTAGTTCTTAAATAGTAATTTAGAAATCTAAAATATATGTATATATATCAGCGTTGCGCAGCCTCTTGCCCGCGGGCAGACCAGCTGTTTGCGATTCACACGTATACACACCGATTGTCACTACTACAGACAAATAAAGAGCGTAAAACGAGCACTTACGATGGGACCAGGCGATCGTCGCTTAGCAAAAATAATTAATTTGCCTTCGACTGTCGTGTATCGCAAGGGCTCGCCGCTTGAAATTCTTTTCTTTTATTTGCAGATGCCAGACAACAAACAAAACTATGAATAGTTTGCATATAACATACGTATGTATTTGTATACGTACGTTCCCTGTAGGGAAAATCTCTAGTTCCGAACTAGGTCGCCTCTAGTGCATTTTTCGACACTACTAGTGCGAGCTAAATCTCTTTTGCATGTTATCAACTGGCGAATTTAACACGGCGATGTCCTAGGCGGTGTCAATTGTCGCCCTCTGCACTACATTTTCGATAGTTCCGAACTAGTACTAAATTCTACAGTTTTCACTATTTCGTTTATTGGCACAATTTCGATAGTTCTGAACTAGCTCCAAGTACCTACAAATTCTACAGTTTTACATCTGCCGCTTAAGTGCAGCATTTGACACACTTCATGCAAGTGGCGCGATGGCCGACTGGCTAACGCATTTGCCTTTCAATCTGAGGGTCGCGGGTGCGAATCCTGTCGGTGTCAAGGTGGATGATAATTTTTTTTTTAATTTGTTTTTTAACTAATATTTTTTTATTTATTTATTTAATAAAAATTTACAATAATATTTAAAAAGTAATAAAATAAAAAAAATAAAAATAAGCCTGAGGGATCCGAAAAGCATAATTAGGGGAACATTTCATTTCATAAGAGATGCAAATAGAAAACTCTTTATATAAAATGCTTCATTAAACATCTGAGAATTGCAAAAATATACAAAGCCGAAGGTAATTGAACGAACGAAAAATTTTCGTAGAATTTTTGTCATTTGCATACAAATCAAAGTGTGCTAATAATGGTCACTCAATTCACTCCTTCTGAACTGGTGACGGTCTAGCTACAATTAATCTAGTTCCCTTTTGACACCTTTTCGCTAGTTCGGAACTAGAAATTTTGCTCACTAGTTATTGAGTTCCCTGCAGGGTTGTTTCATAATTTCGATATATATATAAATATGCGCTGTTGCAGAGCCATATATGTATACCAGGGATGGGCACACAAACACATTCAAACAATTTCCGAAAATTAGTGTGTGTTGGTGCGCCTACTGTAGGAAAAAGTGGAAAATGACAAACAATAATCAGTCTGCCTGCAGATATTAAGCGAGCAGAGTCATGCTGCGCACGCTTTACGAAATTATGAAACAACGTACGTATACAAATACATACGTATGTTATATGCAAACTCTTCATAGTTTTGTTTGTTGTCTGGCATCTGCAAATAAAAGAGAATAATTCCAAGCGGCGACCCCTTGCTTTCACGACAGTCGAAAGCAAATGAATTATTTTTGCTAAGCGACGATCGCCTGGTCCCATCGTAAGTGCTCGTTTTACGCTCTTTATTTGTCTGTAGTAGTGACAATCGGTGTGTATACGTGTGAATCGCAAACAGCTGGTCTGCCCGCGGGCAAGAGGCTGCGCAACGCTGATGTATACTGACGTAACGTAGCAAAGCACTGCTTCAGTCGGCTTTGCCGTTGGTTGTTTTTCTTCTGAATTTTAGCTCGTGGTTGCCAGCTGCGTAACCGTTATGCACAATGATGAATGCAGGTTTTTAGTGGTGAAAATATCCAAAATGTCTGTTGATGAATACGAAATAGTTATTTTTTACGATAAATGCTAATAATGCACGATTCTTATTATGCGGTTATACGATGACTGGAAATCGCCGATTTAACCCTTTCGGTTATTCTATGCCGTACGGCATAGTCGCACTTCAGTGGCAGATTTATGATATAAAACTTCAACATCCAATTTTGTTTTTAATTTTTTTTTTTTCTTTGAAGAATTCTGAATAAGAAAGCATTGAAAAAGTTTTGATTACTGCAACCAGTAACTCGCGATATTTACAAAAGCAATCATCTCTTTTGAGTCTTGTTTTTTGCAAGAAAAACCCAATAGACCAAAGGGCTTGAGAATAATATTATAACAAGCTTACAAATATAAGCGTTAAGCTTGAGGAAAGCTTGTGTAAAGTATTGAAAAAATCTTAAGAACAATTGTAGAAAAATCAAAACGGAACCCTTTTTATAAGCTTACAAATGTAATTGTAGAAAAATATTACTTGTGAAAGCTTGTTGTAAGCTTATAAATATAATTGTATGTATAAATAGTAGAAAAAAGAAAAAAATAAATTTTTATTTGCATTTTTTTTCTTTTTCTTTCCTTCTTCGCCTTTACTGCAATGCTCTTTATTTTATATTCTCCTCCTGTTTCGGACCATAACATCAACCTGAAATTCAATCCAACGGTATCATATAGTGGTACATTCAACATTATATCGAACATTATTGAGGCTTTTATACTTCCCTTTTCGAAGAAGGAATCAATGAATTATATGAATCATTGTAAAACCAAAATTTAAAAAAATTTTACAGCAAGCTTATACAATATTATTATTAATATTTTTTCAAGCTTTCATTGCAAGTGTAAAGTAAGCTTATTGTAATATTGTTTTCAAGCTTGTGTTCCTCAATTATTACAATCATGCTTGTGAATAAGCTTACAATTAAGCTTATAAAAACTGTATTGCAATAAGCTTACAATGGACAATTTTTATAAGCTTGTTCTCAAGTCCTATTACATTTCGCTTACATCCTGGTCTGTTGGGAAGTAACTTCATAAATTCAGTTATTTCACGGAAAAAAAATTTATTTGGCAAACTTTTGTACATGTATTGGTAGAAAATTATTGATTTTAACATCTCGAAAAAAATTAGGACCCTGTACTTTTTAATAAGGCTGCAGGATTTTTTTATTTCCTACCATGCCATACGGCATATATTTCACTCAATGGAAATAAAAAAATGTATGGGATGAAATTAGTCGCAACGATTGCGTGTTTTTTTGAGAACAGAGGCCAACAAAATTGTCACCCGGAAACCAGTGTATACTTTTCCGAAGGTCCAACTATCTCAAACCACTTCAGTTTTCGAGATATCCTGACCTAAAAGTGTAAAGATTGGGGTCTTTCCCTTTATTTGAGGTAATGTGGCATAAAATGACTCTTTCAGTCAAGAAAATTAAATTTATCTAAAGGTACGAGTTATCACCTTCCAGATTCCGTTGAGCTTGCTAAAATATCATTTTTCCTCGCTGAGATATTGCATTTTTAAATGTGCATGTTTGCAAAGGATGCGAAGGATATTCGTGTTGCGCATTCTTAATGGCCCGAGGAACCGTTTCTGATGATACCATAAAAGATAAAGTAAGTTATATTTGCTTCTAAGAGACATGTATATATATATTTTATCTCATTTTTATATTTTTTCTTCTTTGTTTCAGGACTGATACAGAGGTGGATCTAGTAATTTACTAGAACAAGGGCTGAAATCGTTTACACTATAATTCTAACGTTTTAAAGCGAATTTAAGCTTTTATATTTAATGTTTTTTGTTTTATGAATGGTTTATGTCAATGTATCTTATTATGCATGACTTCTATCTTTTAAAATAAATACATTATATCTTTAAATCGAAATTGTATCTCGAATATCCTTTGCATCCTTTGCAAACATGCACATTTAAAAATGCAATATCTCAGTGAAGAAAAATGATATTTTACAACAGCCAACGGAATTTAGAAGGAAAAAACTCATACTTTTAGACAACTTTAACAGTATCTTGACTGAAAGAAAAACTTTGATGCTAAATGATCTCGAAAACTGACATAATTTTTACAGTTTTGGATAAGGATATCTCGAAAACTAAAGTAAATTGAAATATTTGGACTTTCGGGAAAGTATATTCTAGTTTATGGGCCACAATTTTGCTTGATTTTGTTATCAAAAAACACGAATTCACTGCGACTTGATTTCATTCTATACATATTTTTATTTCCGTTGAGTGAAATCTATGCCATATGGCATAGTGCCAAAAAACCACTTTTAAAAAAATTTTTTTTTAAAATTCCTTTTGATTATTCATAACAAACCCCTTAACAGTAAATAAAATGCAAATATAGATTTTTAAGGTCAAAAACAAAAAAGAAGTTCCGAAAGGGTTAACAGAAGGCGACACTATTTTATACTTCATTAAAGATAGGAAATACAAGCGGGTCAGAATATTATTATTTACATATATATGTACGGATATACTCGTATTTTTTAATTTATCCTATTTTATATGATTAATATTGATTTTTTTCTTACAAATAAATTTTTCAAGTATGTACATACATACAAACATAAAAGATACTTTTATTTTGCGATTTGGTTCGGCATCCTGATAAAACATACTTTTTATTCTTTTCTGCCATACAAAAGGTCTCGTGTTCTATACCCAGTCCGGACCAACACCGAACATTTTTTTTTATATAATTAGCTCCCAATTATTGGGTTTTCAGAAATAGCCGTAACTCCTCGGCAGTGGGCGGCATACTACCTTCTCACAAAAAATACATTCGCCGTTCGGAGACGGCATAAAACTATAGGTCCACCCAGTTAGCAAGAAAAAACAAAAATTAAGGAGTACGCCTCGATTTGGGAAGATAAGCTCACCATTGTGTTATGTATACTATTATATTCTAGTCAAAGATATTATTAACAAACATTTTGTAACAATTCCTAAGTTTTCGGTTATGGAAGGAACCTAAAATTTACTCGAGGAATTAAAATTTGGACCGATACTTTGGTGTAAATAGAAATAAAATACAACACTAAATCAAAAAGCCTTACAACTCAAAATTTTTCGAAATCGGGTTTCTTCCATAAATTGGTACACAGAATATATCTCTAGCGGCTGCCAAAAAATCTTTTCCATCAGAGTCTTTTTTAACTGAGAAATAACTATTATACGTAGCCTTTTCCCATATCCTTGCATATAAAAATTAAAAAGTTTTTTGCCTCTCCTGAAAATTTTTGAATTTTGAGTTGTAACGCTTTTTGATTTAGTGTGCGATATGTTTTTGGTATCTATACTAATAACCTTAATGGAACCCAATGAGATATAACTACCAAATTTCATTAAAATGTTTCAGTAGTTTTAAATTTAAAAGCGCACAAATATTGTGACATGAGATTTTTATATAAGTACATATATAGATGTATGTAGATATAAGTAGATAAGTACATGTCTAAGGTCTAAGGTCTAAGAGCACTCCAGAGGTTTTGGGTATAAATAATTCGGTTACAGATATACGTAAATAAGTACATATATACATATCAAAATTTAAAAATAATTTTCCAATTTTCATTTCTGTTGTAAAAGAAAAATGATTGTTCATAATATTAGGCAAATACTTACCTTTCCAGATATTGTAAATAAATTGAAAAATAAAGTGAAATTCAAAAAACCAAAACATTTGTACATGCTAAAAATCGAACCTACCATTTGCATGCAAAACGAATCGAATCCGTTTGTATCATTTAAACGAATTGCTTTATACCATGTCTCCACATAACGTGTTTCGCTCTTTTTTTCTGCACTCGCTCTCTCAATCTTGTTTCGACCTCAAAACGAGTGCCGAAACTCGCCAATTTCCATACAAATTTCTGAGAGCGAGTGAAGATTGAAACACTTGTTTCGTTCTCAATCCTCTTCCCAAACTCGATGATATCGATGCCTTCTCTAATTTTGTATCGAAAATCTATCGAAATATCACACAAACCAAAACAAAAACGCAAAACTAAGCAAACATGCAAACATTTAAGAAGAACAAGAAAGAGAAATGTTAAACTGAATCACGATCAGCCACGTGGAGACGGGTTATTTAGCGAGATGTTTCCCTAGATGTTTCTCTGGCGAATCAAGTTATGTGGAGACGGGCTTTTACTTTTGGTCGTATATACATATGTATCTTAGTGTCATTTCCCTGCAAAAAAATGTGCGATTAATACCGAAAGATATTTGTCCCGGAATGATCTCTTTCGAGAACAATCGGTCCACAATTAGTCCCCGATTGTTCCCGTACGGGTATAAATGTAGACTAATTGTAGACCAATTGTTCCCGAACGGGTATAAATGTAGACTAATTGTAGACCAATTGTTTCCTAACGGATATAAATGTAGATTAATCGCTTTCATCCCGAACGGGTATAAATGTAGATTAATCGCTTTCATCCCGAACGGGTATAAATGTAGATTAATCGCTTTCATTCCGAATGGGTACAAATCTAGATTCCTTAAATGTAGAAATTTTACAAAAATATGCAATGTATTTAAAAAATTGTAGAACAACCGGTAAAACGAATTGAACACCCTTTCTTTTAATAACAATGATGAATAATAATTTTAACAAAATGTTGCCTAAATATTCTATGAAAAAATTATTTACATTACGCTCATATAATGCATACTCAAAACTTACAATTTTTTTTTATTTATTTATTGAGCTTTTTTTTCACAAGTAAAACATTATATAATCTTTATTTTATATGCATGAACATTTGCAATTTTTTAAAGATTGTTATTAAAAATTGCCTTGGCGAACAACTTGGAAAAATCTACATTTGTACCCGTTCGTGCTGGAAGCGATTGATCTACATTTGTACCCGTTCGGGATGTAAACGATTGATCTACATTTGTACCCGTTCGGGATGAAAGCGATTGATCTACATTTGTACCCGTTCGGTATGTTAGTGATTAATCTACATTGGTACCCGTTCGGGTATACAAGTTGAACAATTAGTCTCTTCATAGGACATGCTCGAACAAATGCGATCAATTCACTCCATATAAAGGGATGTAAAATTGTATTAGTCGCATGCGCCCTTTCGATTGATCCCGAATTAATCGCATTTTTTGCAGGGTTCTTTGCTTTTATACAATGATGGGCACGACTACATTCAAGCAATTACTAAAAAATGAGTGTGTGTTGGTGCGCCTACTGTAGGATAAAGTGAAAATTACTAAAAAATAATCAGTCTGCATCACTGTAGAACTGTAGGCAAGCTTTGAGATGGGATTTTGGGAAATTCACCAAAATTGGTTCCATTGACAGAAAAGGGTTGCCGGCGCAGCGAAAATATGTGAAAAAAATTATTTTAAGATCGTGGTAGAGTTGTATAATAAATAATTATATCAAAGTGCACTCTTTAAAACAGATTGGGAAAGTGTTTTTAAGTAATCAACGAAGGATAGCTGAAGTTAAAAGTTAGTTTTGTTTTGTTTCCAAGCTCTAAAGTTTTTTAGAGCAATTCAAATGCAACTCTGTGCTGCTAAATGAGTTCCGTCATTTTTTCTTTTCCACCTAACCTTGCCTACAGGTCTACAGTGGTCTGCATGCAGATGTTGAGCGAGCAGGGTCATGTGCGCACGCTTCGCCAAATTATGAAACAACGTACGTATACACATATATATGTATGTTATATGCAAACTTCTCGTAGTTTTGCTTGTTGTTTGGCATCTGCAAATAGAATAAAAGAATTTCAAGCGACGATCACCTGGCGACCACTTGCTCTCACGCCAGTCGAAGGCAAACTGATTATTGAAGTTAACTTCTTAGGCGGCGATACAGAGTTTTTATGGAGAGTGAAATTTGAAATTTGATGCAACGGAAGTTGCCCCTGGAAATAGCAGCCATTTTAGTTGATTTTTAATTTAAAAAAAATCAACCTTGATATCCGCGCGGTTCGAACTCACAACCCCTCGCTTCCAGACCAGACGCAAAAGCTCTGCGCCACCACACCACTTGCGTTGAGTATATCAAATGCTGCACTTAAATTGAACTAACAAGTACAACTCACTCACCTATTGAAAGCAACAAGTAACAAGTTTGATATTTGCAAATACATCATTATATATTATTTCTAATTGGTGTTTTATAAATATCCCTTTTTCTGCTCACATAATTTACCAAAATTAATAAGTAAGGCATCGTTTTGAAGGTATTAATTAGCTATGCATGCGAAACGGTGTTTTATTGGGCGTGGTACTTTTTTTAAATAGTATTTTGCAAAAATAAAATGTTTAGATTTAAACTAAAAGATTTGCGCCTAAAACTATGCCTTCAGAATTATTTTATTCTATCAATTCAAATCTCAAATGCAGATGTCGCTCCATTTTAACAGTCGTGTATATTTTAAAACACTTTTATAAGCTTCAGCTGTATGTTTGTATGTAAACATTATATTATTTTAGGCGAACACGTGTGTATTCATGCCTATGCTAAATGGGGGCTTTTCAGTATAGGATATGTGTACGTAGTACATACAATATATGTATGTATATGTATGTTTACTTTTGATCACATAACGGTTGTACGTAGGACCATAAAATAATTGAGATAGATATGGACTTACATATCGCACACTAAATCAAAAAGCGTTACAATTCAAAATTCAAACATTTTCAGAAGAGGCAAAAAACTTTTTAATTTTTATAGGCAATGATATGGGAAAAGGCTACGTATAATAGTTATTTCTCAGTTAAAAAAGACTCTGATGGAAAAGATTTTTGGCAGCCGCTAGAGATATATTCTATGTACCAATTTATGGAAGAAACCCGATTTCGAAAAATTTTGAGTTGTGACGCTTTTTGATTTAGTGTACGATATATATATCAAAACGATCAGGATGAAAAAAATGATTGTACCATGTCCGTCCGTCCGGCCGTACACACTCTAACTTGCGCAAAAATAGAAATATTTAAATGAAATTGGATACACAGATTCTAATGGGAACAGAGAAAGTTGGGGTTGAAAATAAGGCATATGGTTGTATTTCGAAAAACACGTAAAACATGATAATTCAGTCACTAATAAAGCCCGAGTGATGAAATGACGTTATGCAGTTATGAGGAAATATGCTGCAATTTTGAAAAATGGGCCAAGGGGGAAAGTTTTAAAAGATTTATAAGTAAAAACTCAGGAACTGTAGCAGATGAATCAATTAAGCTTGGACCACTGATTTGCTTGCTAAGGCAAACGTGTGGAAAAAAATTATCCAAGTCGGTAGGGACCACATACATATATATAAAAATATATGTAAAATATATAAACAAATTTAATACACATAACTACTTATATATATATATATGTATGTAGGTATAATAAAAACATTTTATGCGATATGTTTATCAAACATATAAGTAATTCATTGAAAGTTCCAAAGTTCCACTGTAAACATAAAACCAAATAAATATAAGTTTTTTTAAAATGAGCGTGACAGCACAAACTAGTATATCGACTGGCGCCACGTATGTTTCATTATTTTTTGCGCAAGATGCGCACGGGTCCAGCTAGTATATATATATAAGTAGTTATGTGTATTAAATTTGTTTATATATTTTACATATATTTTTATATATATGTATGTGGTCCCTACCGACTTGGATAATTTTTTTCCACACGTTTGCCTTAGCAAGCAAATCAGTGGTCCAAGCTTAATTGATTCATCTGCTACAGTTCCTGAGTTTTTACTTATAAATCTTTGAAAACTTTCCCCCTTGGCCCATTTTTCAAAATTGCAGCATATTTCCTCATAACTGCATAACGTCATTTCATCACTCGGGCTTTATTAGTGACTGAATTATCATGTTTTACGTGTTTTTCGAAATACAACCATATGCCTTATTTTCAACACCAACTTTCTCTTCTCCCATTAGAATCTGTGTACCCAATTTCATTTAAATATTTCTATTTTTGCGCAAGTTAGAGTGTGTACGGCCGGACGGACGGACATGGTACAATCATTTTTTTCATCCTGATCGTTTTGATATATATATCGTACACTAAATCAAAAAGCGTCACAACTCAAAATTTTTCGAAATCGGGTTTCTTCCATAAATTGGTACACAGAATATATCTCTAGCGGCTGCCAAAAAATCTTTTCCATCAGAGTCTTTTTTAACTGAGAAAAAACTATTATACGTAGCCTTTTCCCATATCATTGCCTATAAAAATTAAAAAGTTTTTTGCCTCTCCTGAAAATGTTTGAATTTTGAGTTGTAACGCTTTTTGATTTAGTGTGCGATATGTAAGTCCATATCTATCTCAATTATTTTATGGTCCTACGTACAACCGTTATGTGATCAAAAGTAAACATACATATACATACATATATTGTATGTACTACGTACACATATCCTATACTGAAAAGCCCCCATTTAGCATAGGCATGAATACACACGTGTTCGCCTAAAATAATATAATGTTTACATACAAACATACAGCTGAAGCTTATAAAAGTGTTTTAAAATATACACGACTGTTAAAATGGAGCGACATCTGCATTTGAGATTTGAATTGATAGAATAAAATAATTCTGAAGGCATAGTTTTAGGCGCAAATCTTTTAGTTTAAATCTAAACATTTTATTTTTGCAAAATACTATTTAAAAAAAGTAACACGCCCAATAAAACACCGTTTCGCATGCATAGCTAATTAATACCTTCAAAACGATGCCTTACTTATTAATTTTGGTAAATCATGTGAGCAGAAAAAGGGATATTTATAAAACACCAATTAGAAATAATATATATGATATGTATGTAGGTATAATAAAAACATTTTATGCGATATGTTTATCAAACATACAAGTAATTCATTGAAAGTTCCAAAGTTCCACTGTAAACATAAACCCAAATAAATATAAGTTTTTTTAAAATGAGCGTGACAGCACAAACTAGTATATCGACTGGCGCCACGTATGTTTCATTATTTTTTGCGCAAGATGCGCACGGGTCCAGCTAGTATGTACATATTTCAATGAAAGCAACCACCCGTTTTGTTAGTTCAGTTTAAGTGCAGCGTTTGACATACCCCACGCATGTGGTGCAGCGTTGCCGTTTTAGCCATTTGGTGGCTAGATTTAGCCACCGCCGTGTTTTTTTAGCCACCGAAATTTTGGTTTTGCCACTAGCCACGTTTTTAGCCACCGCTGGAACCATAACTTTGCACATAGGAAGGATGTGGTAACGCTAATTCAATTCCGCGATTATCACAAATCGATTTATGTGTTAAAGACCAAATAAGTCTCGATAAATGCCTGTTGATAGAAATAATATATATATATACAAATTGCTGTTTCAACCGCTACAAAATGCTTGCCAAATGAAGTTGAATTTGTTGTTGGAGAAACTTACAATTGGTTTGCCAAGTCTCCATCCACGCAGACACTTTACGAAAAAATTTTTCGGGCAATTAGTGATGATACAATATATCATACATACCTGAGTAATACTGAGTAGTAATTCTGTGGACATTTGGAAAAGCAACCTAAGTCTAAATTCGCAATTTTACAGGAGAGCAAAAAACAGGTTTGCAAGTGCACAGAGCCTTTCCATCATATATTTTCAAAGTAGTAAGAGCGTGGCATGATAAAACAATCTTCTGTTGTTCATTTTAAATTGAATTTTTATTTCTTGGCGTAACGGTTTTTATATAAATGGTTTTCAAAAAAAATAAGTGCTTTTTCCAAATTGTTTTTTGAAAAAAACACCAACTTATCTCAATTTAGGTTCTTTTTATACTCAGCTGTACTAGTACACAGAGTATTATAATTTTGATTTCCTAACGGTGGATTGTAACAGAACGAAATAATCGAGATAGATATAGACTTATATATATCAAAATGATCAGCGTGAAAAGAGAAATCGATTGAGCCATGTCCGTCCGTCTGTCCGTCTGTCCGTCTGTACGCACGATAACTCACGCAAAAATCGAAATATTTTGATGAAATTTGGAATGCAAGTTGGTATCAAGACGAGAACGGATGGTATTGAAAATGGGCGAAATCGGACCATGACCACGCCCACCTCCCCTATATAGTAAAAATCGGAAATTTGGTATCTCAGTCACTAATATAGCTGGAGCGATGAAATTTTACCCACGTGTTGAGCTTAGGCCCCTATGAAGAAATTTGATGAAATTTTGGAAAATGGGCGGTGCCACGCCCACTTATTAAGGGGCAAACATTGAAAGTTTTATGAGTCATAACTCAGAAACTATTGAAGATATATAGATGAAATTTGGTACGCGTGATATATTTGCTTACGCAAATGTTTTGACGAAAAATTGCCAAAATCGGTTAACGACCACGCCCACTTTTATATATGGGTATTATAAAGTGACCTAATAAAAACATTTGAAGCGATATCTCTGTCAAATATAAAGATATATCAATGAAATTTTATGGCAAGATTCCAACTAAGGACATAAAACAAAAAACACAAAAATTTTGGAAAATGGGCGTGGCACCGCCTCCTTTTAGGAGCAGGAATATACGAGATTTTGGAGCCCATATCTCGACAAATAATTGATATATTATGACGAAACTTGGTGTATACACTTTTATTACTTGTAGCAATACATGTTGAAAATTTTAGCGAAATCGGTTGACGACCACGCCCACTTTTATATATGGGTATTATAAAGTGGCCTAATAAAAACATTTTAAGCGATATCTTTGTCAAATATAAAGATAATTCATTGAAATTTTGTGGCATGAGTTCTACAAGAGACTGGAAACAAAAAATAGAAAAATTTTGGAAAATGGGCGTGGATACGCCCACTTCATACAGCACTCGCTTTATATAAAGTACACCGTGTTTCCATCAAAGGCAAACAAACAATAAGCATACAGCTGAGTATCTAATGTTCGATTCCACTCGAACTTAGGCTTCCTTACTTGTTTCATATTGATCTTCATCAAAATTTTGTAGAGTTTTAGCCTCCTAATTGGAATTAAGTTCATTTGGCAAACTGAAATATGATAGAAAATCGGCTTAAGTTGCTAATTAGGTTGGTTTTTCAAAAGCATATTGAACAAGTAAGGAAGCCTAAGTTCGAGTGGAATCGAACATTAGATACTCAGCTGTATGCTTATTGTTTGTTTGCCTTTGATGGAAACACGGTGTACTTTATATAAAGCGAGTGCTGCATGAAGTGGGCGTATCCACGCCCATTTTCCAAAATTTTTCTATTTTTTGTTTCCAGTCTATTGTAGAACTCATGCCACAAAATTTCAATGAATTATCTTTATATTTGACAAAGATATCGCTTAAAATGTTTTTATTAGGCCACTTTATAATACCCATATATAAAAGTGGGCGTGGTCGTCAACCGATTTCGCTAAAATTTTCAACATGTATTGCTACAAGTAATAAAAGTGTATACACCAAGTTTCGTCATAATATATCAATTATTTGTCGAGATATGGGCTCCAAAATCTCGTATATTCCTGCTCCTAAAAGGAGGCGGTGCCACGCCCATTTTCCAAAATTTTTGTGTTTTTGTTTTATGTCCTTAGTTGGAATCTTGCCATAAAATTTCATTGATATATCTTTATATTTGACAGAGATATCGCTTCAAATGTTTTTATTAGGTCACTTTATAATACCCATATATAAAAGTGGGCGTGGTCGTTAACCGATTTTTGCAATTTTTCGTAAAAACATTTGCGTAAGCAAATATATCACGCGTACCAAATTTCATCTATATATCTTCAATAGTTTCTGAGTTATGACTCATAAAACTTTCAATGTTTGCCCCTTAATAAGTGGGCGTGGCACCGCCCATTTTCCAAAATTTCATCAAATTTCTTCATAGGGGCCTGAGCTCAACACGTGGGTAAAATTTCATCGCTCCAGCTATATTAGTGACTGAGATACCAAATTTCCGATTTTTACTATATAGGGGAGGTGGGCGTGGTCATGGTCCGATTTCGCCCATTTTCAATACCATCCGTTCTCGTCTTGATACCAACTTGCATTCCAAATTTCATCAAAATATTTCGATTTTTGCGTGAGTTATCGTGCGTACAGACGGACAGACGGACAGACGGACGGACATGGCTCAATCGATTTCTCTTTTCACGCTGATCATTTTGATATATATAAGTCTATATCTATCTCGATTATTTCGTTCTGTTACAATCCACCGTTAGGAAATCAAAATTATAATACTCTGTGTACTAGTACAGCTGAGTATAAAAAGATATGCCACCTAAATTAAATTAGGTTCTTTTTTCAAGAGGAATTCTTGCAATTTTTCTTATCACTTCCATCTTATCTTAAGTTAAGTTCCTTTGGTAAAAGCATTTGTGAAAAATATAGACTAAAGATGATTTTCGATTCCTCATATCTCCTGAACCCGAAATGATATCGTAACACCGATTAGACAGAAAGAAGCGTATTTTAAAATGTATATTTATGATAAAAAAAAGCTGAAAATGCACCTAGGTCGACTTAGGTTGTTCTTTCAAATGTCCACAGAATAGGAATATTACGTATTTAAATACTTTATATTTTGATCTTGAAGTAATTAGTCCGTACTAAGTACTTTCAGAATATTCAAGTACAAGTACAAATACAAGGAATGGAAAAATAATTGAAGTTTTAGCAAATACTTCAAAGTACTTGAAAAGAATTGAAAGTACTTGAAAAGAATTGAAAAATGTACCTGAATCGATTTTTCAATTATTTTCAAGTACTTTCAATTACTTACAATCGACGACGGAACGTCAAGTTGAAACCAATATTAAAAAAAAAATAGAGTGCGCCTACCGTCCAATTTCGACAGTTTTTCTAGATATTTAGGATTAAGATACGTTATATATTTTCTGTTGAAGACATGGACGACCTCATAGAGCTCTAAGCGCGGCGAATATATTCCTATGTATCTAAATAAACATATTTCAAATTACAATGTAATGTACTTACCTTTCCTCGTCACCCTTTATGCACAACCTTTTGTTACACCTTGTACCCACTTACCTTAGAATCCAACACACATACTTACCTCCATACTTACCCGCTCTCTCCCGAACCGTTACCTGTGATGTCTACTTACCCTATATGTAAAACTAAGAAAATATGTAAAATCAGTTGATCGATCTCTCGCAACAAATTAACGTTCGCTCCCGCCCTATTATAATTAAAATTAAGTGTACATTAAAAATAAATATTGTAGATTAAAATTAAAGAAAATTAAAGTGAACTCCGGTGTGATTTTAAAGGATACGGAAGAAATACAAAGGTGTTTTTTATTCAAAGAAAAGGAAATAATAGCAAAAGAAGATTAAAGAAAAGAACATACAATTAAAATATATTTAATCAGCCGAATGCTGAATATGGTGCCGAAACCCGGATAAAGAACATACATACTATACAAAAAACTTACAAGTAAAACAAAATACAATACATATGTATATCTACATATGCTTAAAAATACAAAGTGAAAGAAAATTTAAATAAATACACATAAATCGGAAATCGCGCCGTGGCTGTAAAATAAAAATTTAAGGTTAAATAAAATTCTACAAAAAAAAACAATTCAACTAAAAACTAACAAAAAGAGTGACAAACAAAAGATAAAAAAGCGCGCGAAAAATATACAAACATACATAAAAAGATATGTGGAAAAATACAAACAATCAAACATACATATGTGACAAATTACATTAGGGTGATCCTAATTTCCAAAAAAAAAAAAAAAAACAACAGTAATAGCACAAAATACACAAAAAAAAACAAGAAAACAAAAACTGGTAACGCAGCGCGAAAAAACAAAAAAGCTTGGGAACAAATTAAAATCAGTGAAAAACTTAATTACATACATATGTATGTATATACATACATACAAACTAAAAGTTAAAATATTAAAAGAAAACTACAGGCCCTACCGCCGTACATATGGACAACGATACATACATAAAATCACAAATAACTTTGAAAGAGCGAGAGAGTGCAAAAAATTTAAAGTACATAACCGTTCATACATACATAAATACTAGAAGAATTAAAGTTATATACATACATCCACACATACAGTGGTGGGATAAAATTAGAAACGCTATACGAAGAAGTGTAAACATACATAAAATTTGGAAAAATACATGGATCTAAACTTGAAATAATAAAAAACATACAACAAATACATAAATACAACTACAAATACTTATATACATAAAATTACTAACAAAAAAAAACAAACCAGAGAGGAGAAAAAACAACAAAAACCACTACATCTGAATCAACATAAAAACACAAAAAAAGGGTTTGTAAAAGATATCGCCATGCCAAAGTAAGTAACCCTACATAAAATATACAAACATATGTACTTATAATTAGCGGAATTCGCCCCCAAGAAATTTTCTCAGTTGTGGTATATAAAACTACCGCTGACTCTCCAAATCAAAAAAAAAAATAAGCCCGAATATAGAATTCCGCTATCTCAACTCTCTCGAGAAGTACATGTAGCCCAACTCAATACATTCCTGCCGTTACTCTCTCAAAAAATTCCCACATATATTACCAAATAAGGGCATTTCCATTTTCCTCTGACGGCACTATCATTTAAGTATAATACATATATACTTATACTTACATATATATGTACATAACAAAATCCGCTAAGTTCAACAGACTAAAAGAAATAAAGACAAAATAAACTTAGCAATCCCTGAAAGTCAGTAAAGTGAAATACTGCAAATAACCCGCTCTTCTCCCATCATAACGTGCAACTACGTTCATAAACTAAATCCCTATATATTTACATATTCACATATATACATTTATATTAAACACATATCATATACATACTATATACATATATATAAATATATTTTCAACTAACCCCAAACCCATTACAAAGGGATCACTCACCCCATATAAAGAGGTCCCCTCCGAAGCCGCTCCAAAAATTCATAAAAATATAACCAACTCATCCCAAACACCATTCCCAAGGGTATAGTAACACATAAATTGCACCACCCAAAATTACAACTGGGTAAACATTTCCTTTTTATACTGTACTCTTAAGCTCTGAGACAGTACAGTGCAGGACAAAAATATAGCACCACCCCGTGTGCACTAATAAATTAAAACCCAAAAAGATAAAAAATAATTAAAAATAAATTAAAATTAACATTTATTTAATAAAATTCAATTAATTTAGATAAAATAAATCATTTTAAATAAGAATAAAATATACACATTTTCTCAATTTCTCTTATACCCATATACGCACTTACTTGTAATCAGACGCGCTGATAAAATTAGCCATAAATACGCACCTTTATACACCAATAAATAATTGCCCAAAGTTATCCCCAAATTAGATACAATGCCGGAAGATAAGCTAGAAAAGCAAGAAACTCCCCAAGCCCTTCAAGTCCCACAAGGCACGAAAACGAGGTCAAAATCCCAAAGTGAAGAAGAAAAGCTTTCTCTCTCCAAAAAGAAGTTTTTCTTTCAAATGAAAAAGCTTGATAAATTTTGTGAGAAGTGGTGGAGCACGCCGGAAGCTGAGCAAACAGAGGACGGACTTGCAGTTCAAATGGAACAATTGGACAAGCTCATGGCACTGGCGGACGCAGCACACGAATCAATGGAAGTGAGTAGCGCGGATGATGAGACACGCGAAGAATGCTATTCTATGTACGACACCGCAAATGACAATGGAACAAATACGAAGGTGAAAATCCGTGAGCTGCTCAGGAAACTCAAGGTGAGCTCTAATCCCTTAACACTCAACCCAAACGCCCCCCAATTACCCTTTACCCAACCAGATTCTCATGGATATCTGAAAGTACCGGCCTGTGACACCCAAATCTTCCATGGAGGATACGAAGAATGGCCCAGCTTCAAAGCCATGTTCACTGCGGTGTACATAGACCACCCCAAACTCTCTCCCGCTCAGAAGCTGTACCACTTAAGACAGAAAACTCGTGGACAAGCAGCTCTCATCATAAAGAATTACGCTTTAACGGACCTCAACTTCCAGCTCGCATGGGACGCTCTCAAGTCTCGAAACGAAAATAGGAGGATTGTAGTAGACAATCAGATTAAAGCACTCTTCAATCTCCAACCCGCTCACTCAGAGAACGGAGAAAAAATACAGCAACTCCAAACGACAATAAACAATTGTCTCGCTGTACTCAAGGCAAATGGAGTCTCCACAGAGAATTGGGACCCTTTGCTCGTTTATCTTTGCTCTTCAAAGCTCCCTGACGAATCTCTTAGGTTATGGGAGCAATCTCTAAACTCAAGAAAAGAGTTACCTCTCTGGTCAGAAATGGACCAATTTCTCACAACTCGTTACGAGGTTGTCGAACGGCTCAACACATATAGGCCGGGCAAACTCAACTCAACTCATTCCAATTTCACACCTCGAGCATCATCAACACAGCAATCGTTCTCCTCTCGGAACAAATCACACGCATTCCACACTGAGTCAAAAAGGCCAGTCTCATGCAAGCTGTGCAACTCTAACCACTCTATGATGATGTGCGTGAAATTTAAAGAACTTTCCGTCCCCGAAAGGAATAAGTTCGTGAAAGAAAACAATTATTGCAAAAATTGTTTAGCATATTCTCACTCAGAGAATCAGTGTCGTAGTGGTTTTACATGCACGTATTGCCAACAACGACACCACTCATTACTCCACTACCCGGCGAAAACTCAAACGCCAAACTCCTCAAAAAATCGCGTCACATCTCACGTGACTCTCAATGAAAGGCCTTGTACTTCAAAACAGGCCGTAGCTCAAAACTCACTCCCAAGCTCACCTCAGAGCAATAACGAACAAACACTATCACATTACTCAAACAGTAGAGAAAAAACGTTACTTCCCACAGCCAACGTGCCAATCCTCCATAATGGCGAGACTACTGTAATACGTGCTCTCATAGACCAAGGATCTCAAAAAACTTTTGTAACATCTCGTGTGCAAAAGTTACTTGGTCTTCCCACAACAAAGACCCAGTACGAAATACTCGGAATGGGCGGACGAACAGTTCAAAACTCCAACAAAATATGTTCGTTAACAATATGTTCCCCAGATCGCATAACCAAAACGCAACTCACGCGATAATACTACCACAGTTGACGCAATTCCTCCCATCGTTCAGGGTAACTAAAATTGATCTCAAAGAATATGCGTCACTGCCTCTAGCAGACCCCAACTGCTTCTCTCCCGCCAGAATAGACATGGTGATTGGCAGCGACATACTACCAAAAATTCTCTTGCCCGGTCTTAAAACTAACATAGGCGGAAACCTCATAGCTCAAAACACCATCTTTGGGTGGATATTGAGCGGACCAGTGTCAGAACAAATCTCGACATTCTCAACCCAGGTAGTAGAAAACTCAGGTGACTCCATAGGCGATCTTCTCAAAAAATTCTGGGAACAGGAGGAGGTACCATCGGCTCCCACTCAAACAACCGATGATGAATATTGTGAAGCTCTATACTCACAAACCACGTATCGAAGAGAAGACGGCCGATATGTGGTAAAACTCCCATTCACAGCGGAGTTTCCCAACTCAATGGCGTTAGGGCACTCTAGACCCGCAGCTCAACAGCAATATCTCAGCATCGAGCGAAGCCTTGAGAAAAAAGGTGATCCCAAAAACACCTACTCTCGGGTCCTAGAAGAATATCTCTCTCTAGACCACATGGAGCCCACAAACTCACTCGAAATCATACGTGATGGTAAATATTTCTCATTTTATCTTCCACATCACGCTGTGATAAAACCCGATAGTAAAATTACTAAAGTTCGAGTAGTTTTCAATGCATCAAAACTCTCACACTCGGGTCTCTCTCTCAATGACGTATTATATACAGGTCCCACTCTTCAAAATGACCTGATGCTCGTCATCTTCAAATGGCGATTATATAAGTACGTCTTCAACGGCGACATTGAAAAAATGTACCGCCAAATATACGTACACAAGGAAGATCAAGATTTCCAAAGAATCGTACTCCGCGGATCTCCCGAAAGTCCTATACAAGACTTTAAACTCAAAACAGTTACCTTCGGTGTAAACTGTGCTCCATATTTGGCCATAAGAACTCTTCATCAATTGGCCAAAGACTCAGAAAGCAAATTCCCAAAATGCTCAAAAATTTTAGTCTACGAAACATATGTCGACGACATACTCTCAGGTGGACATGATCTCTCTTCAGTCCGTGAATCGATATCCCAAACTATCGATGTACTCAAATCAGCAGGATTCCCGTTGAAAAAGATAACTGCAAATCACAAACAACTGCTGAAAGATATACCCGAGTCTGATCTCCTAGACTCCAATTCCACGATACAAGCTCTACTAAAACTCTTGGAATAAAATGGAATGCTCTAACCTTCTAATACCTTCTCGTATTCAGTAAATCCACTTCCCGACTCAAATGCTGCCACGAAAAGACAGATTCTCTCATCTGTTGCGAAACTTTTCGACCCGGCAGGATGGCTATCGCCCATAATGATAGCAGCGAAAACGCTCCTCCAACAACTCTGGATGGAAGGCACAGACTGGGACGAAGTAGTTAAACCCAACTCTCTCATAAAATGGAACTCTTTTCGAAAGCACCTCTCAGCGATCGAAGATATAAAGATCCCACGCTGGGTGCAGTTCAGCCCAGAAAACTCAATACAAGTGCATGGGTTCTCAGATGCCTCCGAAAAGGCGTTCTGCGCTTGTTTATATTTGAGAGTTCAAGATGGTGAGAATGTAACCTGCCATTTACTCGCCGCAAAAACTAAAGTTGCACCCCTTCAAACAGTTTCACTTCCCCGATTGGAGCTATGCGGCGCAGTCCTCCTAACAAAATTAGTAAAGCAGATCCTATCTCAATTGGATCTCCCATCCCATGAACTAACCTTATGGACAGACTCCTCCATCGTGTTAGCCTGGCTCGAAAAGCCCCCATGGGTATGGAAAACGTACGTTGCCAACAGGACATCCCAGATCCTTAAAAATGTTAGCAATGCCACATGGCGACATGTCTCAAGCACCAACAACCCAGCTGACTTAGGCACCCGAGGAGCTAAACCCAACGAACTCTCCGAGTGCTCACTCTGGTGGAAAGGTCCCGAATGGCTAGTAAAGCCCCCCGAATTCTGGCCTAAAGGCACACCCAACCACTCATCTCCCCCAGAACAGAGGAAAATAGAGGCATTCCACATGACCGAAAGCACCGACATCTTAGACCGTTTCTCCTCCTATGCAAGAGCCCTAAGAGTGACAGCTTTCATGCTCCGATTTATTTCTAAAGCAAAAAAATTGCATATTCCCTCCACCACAATTCTCACTCACGATGAAATAAACGAAGCAAAGAAACGTCTCATAATAAATGCTCAACATAAATATTACGGGCAAACGATCTCAAACTTAACTTCATCGCAACCCATAAGCAAGAGAGATCAGTTATTAACACTCAACCCTTTTCTGGACAAATCAGGTCTGCTTCGCGTGAACGGACGTCTCACTTATGCCGCCCTAAGCTATAACGAGCGTCACCCGATCATAATACCAGACAACTCAAAGCTCTGCTCTCTCATACTCAGCTTCCTCCACTCAACACTCTTACACGCCGAAAAGCAGCTGATGATCCGCATGGTACAACAGGAGTACTACATCCCACGCTTAAAGCAAAAGGTGAAAACTTGCATATTTCATTGCAAGACATGCACGCTCTACAAGCAAAAGATGAAGTCGCAAATTATGGCCGCATTACCCCCAGAACGCTCGACCTACTCACTTCCCTTCCAAACCACAGGCGTCGACTTTGCTGGTCCGTTTCTCGTGAAAACTTCCACACTTCGTCGAGTATCTCATTCCAAGGCATACGTTTGTGTCTTTGTATGCTTCTCCACCAAAGCTATTCACCTCGAAGTGTGCTCCGACTTCACCACAGAATGTTTCGAAGCCGCTTTCGCACGGTTCGTTGGACGCCGAGGCATATCCCACAAAATTATGTCAGATAACGGGAAAACATTTGTCGGAGCACAACGAAGTCTCAAAAGGGAATCAATCTCATTTCTCGAAGAAGTCTCTAAAGATATCGCCGAAAAATATGCCATTCATAATCTCTCATGGCAATTCATACCTCCATATGCCCCTCATATGGGAGGACTCTGGGAAGCAGCAGTGAAAAGTTTCAAAACTCACTTCACGAAAGTCGCTGGATCCCAAAAGTTCACCTTTGAGGAGTTCAACACTCTCCTCATTCGCATTGAAGCGGTATTAAACTCCAGACCGCTGACCCCAATGTCACAAGACCCCGATGATCTGCAAGCTCTAACTCCAGGGCACTTCCTCCGTGGTGCCCCACTTCTCTCAATCCCTGAGCCTAATTCCGAAAACCTTACACTCACTCACAAATGGCAAAGACTACAGGTACTCCACCATCAATTTGCTAAGCGCTGGAAAAACGAGTACCTCCGAGAACTCCATAAGAGAAATAAGTGGAAAAGCCAGGAAGTGAATCTCAGTGAAGGTGACCTCGTCATTGTTAAAGATGATCTACTTCCACCAAAGGAGTGGCGACTTGGTCGCATCTCAAAACTTCATCCCGCTCCTGACCAGAATGTTCGCGTAGTAGACATACGCACCCAAGGCGGAACTGTCACTCGCAACATAACCAAGCTCTGTTTATTACCACCCGCATAAATGCAACTTCTCCCATTAACTTTATTTCTCGACATATCCCAATACATGTCATGACCCCCACTAATAACGGGGTCTCGTTCTTCCTTTTTCCATATGCTCTCAACTCTTTACAGATCCCAGGATTATCGGAAATGCCGACTCTGCTGCGGCACACACTCGCTTCGCGTCTGCCGAGCCTTCCTTGCAATGACGCCTGATGAGAGATATCAGTCGGCCAGGGCACATAAATATTGCATAAATTGCTTGGCCACATCCCATGCAACCGGCGCATGCAACTCAGGCGATAGTTGCCACAAATGCGGATTAGCGCATCACACTCTCCTACATCGCAACACTAATCCACAACCAGAGCGACGACAATGAAATCCCACGGTTAATTCTCGGAATAGACGGCAACCCACTCCCGCTCGTAGAGTGGTTCTCCAACAGCCACACCGTAGGCTACGAATAACCCGGCGCCCAACTCAGAGGCGCCTTGAACGCCTTATACATCAGGCAAGGGAGACGCTGGAACAGCTGCAGGACCTGGTGCAGGTCACGTCCCCGCAGGCCCGCCGGCATGTTGAAGACATGGACGACCTCATAGAGCTCTAAGCGCGGCGAATATATTCCTATGTATCTAAATAAACATATTTCAAATTATAATGTAATGTACTTACCTTTCCTCGTCACCCTTTATGCACAACCTTTTGTTACACCTTGTACCCACTTACCTTAGAATCCAACACACATACTTACCTCCATACTTATCCGCTCTCTCCCGAACCGTTACCTGTGATGTCTACTTACCCTATATGTAAAACTAAGAAAATATGTAAAATCAGTTGATCGATCTCTCGCAACAAATTAACGTTCGCTCCCGCCCTATTATAATTAAAATTAAGTGTACATTAAAAATAAATATTGTAGATTAAAATTAAAGAAAATTAAAGTGAACTCCAGTGTGATTTTAAAGGATACGGAAGAAATACAAAGGTGTTTTTTATTCAAAGAAAAGGAAATAATAGCAAAAGAAGATTAAAGAAAGGAACATACAATTAAAATATATTTATTCAGCCGAATGCTGAATATTTTCTTATAATTTTATTTATGTTGAATTATTTTTCTGTTTTAAATTAAATTTTATTATTTATTTATGTTGAATTTCAAATGCATTTTGTTAAATAAACATAATATGGACTACAAGCGACATGTAAAAGATATAAAATATCGTTTATTTTTGTAATTTTTTTTTTAATATTGGTTTCAAGATTGTAAGTACAAGCGACATGTAAAAGATATAAAATATCGTTTATTTTTGTAATTTTTTTTAAATATTGGTTTCAAGATTGTAAGTATTTGAAAGTACTTGAAAATAATTGAAAAATCGATTTAAGTACATTTTTAAATTCTTTTCAAGTACTTTCAATTCTTTTCAAATACTTTGAAGTATTTGCTAAAACTTTAATTCTTTTTCAATTCCCTGTACTTGTACTTGAAAATTTTGGGAATGCCAGTACCAGTACCAGTACAATTCCTTTAAAATGTACTTGTCACAAGTCGTATTGGTACTTGATATTACCCAGGTCTGGTATCATAAAATGTTGAATGCAATTTTAACTATAAGATATGGCTTAAAGAATGTAAAACAACGTTGCAATGGATTTGAAATAACAGAAGGTCTTATTAAATTAATGAAGAAATAATTAATTTATGAAGAGAAGGACTCAATTAGTGATGACGACATAATGATAGACATTGAAAGTGATATCTAATTTTTTTAGGTATAGTTAAGTACATACTATGTATTTATGGATATTTTATTTTTACACAAATTTATGATTTTTTCCTTATATTTTATGCAATCCTTTTGTGCCTGAATTTGAAAAATAAATCTAAAACATGTTAATTTGAAACAAAATTTTTTAGCCACCATTTTTAGTCACGAACCAAATTTTTTAGCCACAAATTAAATCAAATCTAGCCACCACGAAAATTTTCCAGTGATGTTCTTTTTCTAGCCCCGGGCGGGCGAATTTATTGCTCTCTCACAGATTTGCTCACACGTATAAGGCAAGCGCTCTCTATGAAGTGAAAAATTAAAGGGCGTTTGCAAATCACTTGATAAACGACTGTTGACTGCTACGCATGTAATTTGTACGAATGCGCTGATTGACAATTTTAGGATGTTTAGGATTTAGTGGGAAGACAAGTTTTAATTTTCCGAAAACTTTTTCGGTAATGCTGAGTGTTTAGTTTGCAAATATGTAACTAAACGAAATAGGGAGTACCTACTATGTTAATGGGCATTATAGCCGAAACCATTATATTTATGAATCGGTAACGGGCAGTTCTAGAGAATTATTTATATGCCAACTAAAAAAAAACCGTTTTATGTGGAATAGTTTTTTATTTATTATTAGGGGATTCACAAAGTGTCATATGTAATATTAAAATATTGTACGGAAATAGTTATAAAAAACTTTTCCCAATCCCTGTGAAGAAGTAAATAAAAACAGCTGATCAAATACCACGACCCAAACATATCGTCCAGAGTTGTATTTATTTAGTACACATACAGCATAGAATGCAACAACAAAATATTATGACTTATGACGTAATATGACAGGTTGTGAATCCCCTAATTATTTAATTTGATTTATTTTATTTCATTCTACGGTTTCCTTTCTGCCACCTTCATTTTCGTACCTTTCCTTTCTTCTCTTTTATTGCTTTTTTACTTTACTAATACTCTTTCGATTTAAATTTTTTTTTTTTTTTGAACACAAAATTTTTCTTTACCGCGGATTTGGAAATTTTTTTTTGGGTGTATCAGCAAGCTTTCTCATATTTCAACACAAGCGCAGAATTTGGTAGTGTGCGCAGGGAAGCCACTAAGAAAATTTTTTTCCTTCCAAAAACCTACCAATTTTTTTTTTTAATGTGAGATTTAACCATATTCAACAAATTCATTTAGGATAACTGTGCCAGTAACCGACCACCCTGCAGTAACCGGACACTTTTGTTTTTTACCGCTTAAAATAAAAAAACAACTGTTTATTTTTATTTTGAAAACTTTAGTATTAGTAAATTTAATATTATTTGTACAAATTCCAAATAATTAAGGGAATTGAAAAAAAAAAAACAAGTATTTTACGCGGTTGTATTTATTTGAATATATCGAACGGAGGTAAGTATTTAAACATTTATTTGATGAAATAAAGCATTTATATTCTTTTTATTTCTAATTTCAGAATGGCCTCTACAAGTGCAGCAGCAAAAAAAAAAAGGAGTCGGGCCTCAGCGGAGCAAATGAGGGCAATGGTGGACATGCTCGGTGAAACCGAAGGCCTCGCATCCGGCAGGTTCCAGAGGATGCATGGGAAGCTGGACTACCAGAAGAAATGGAAGGAGTTGTGCGGAAGGCTCAACGCTATGGGAGGAGCAGTCAAAAGCGTTGAACAATGGTATAATGTAAGTATTAAGTGACCAATTACATGGAAAAGTGTATCGCATATAAATTTGTTTGTGCGTTTGCTATTCAAAGGCTTTGGAGTCATTGAAAGATTCCGTCAATATTGTTGAAGTGTTTTGTTATTAAAACAAAATATAAGAGGTACTCGTATACATGCATACATACATGCAATAATGGGTGAGTTTCTAAGACTGAGCTGTTGTGCAACTGTTGAGTGTTTGTTTTAGAAACGCACTGTTGAGTAATTCCGCTCAGCTCAACAGTTGGCAACTTTTCGCCATTTTTTGCATCACAAATTTTCTTCGCTACTTGAGCTCAACATGTTGTGTAAAGCCAAACATCTGATAAATTCATCAAACCGTTTCTAAGACGTAGCTGTTTAACTCAACTGCTACACAACTGTTGGCAACTGTTCAGCTCAACAGTTGCGGAGCAGCTTTTTCTTAGAAACTCACCCAATGTCTACGTATATTAATATTGTTGTACATACATACCCTGCAGGGAACTCAATAACTAGTGAGCAAAATTTCTAGTTCCGAACTAGCGAAAAGGTGTCATGAGGGAACTAGATCAATTGTAGTTGGGCCCTCACCAGTTCAGAAGGAGTGAATTGAGTGACCATTATAAGACACACTTTGATTTGTATGCAATTTCGAAGTGACAAAAATTCTATGAAAATTTTTCGTTCGTTCAATTGCCGTCGGCTTTGTATATTTCTGCAATTCTCAGATGTTTAGTGAAGCGTTTCATATAAAGAGTTTTCTATTTCCATCTTGTATGAAATGAAATGTTCCCCTAATTATGCTTTTCCGATCCCTCAGGCTTATTTTTAATTTTTATTTTTTTTATTACTTTTTAAATATTATTGTAAATTTGTATTAAACAAATAAATAAAAAAATATGAATTAAAAAAAAATTATCATCCACCTTGACACCGACAGGATTCGAACCCGCGCCCCTCAGATTGAAAGGCACATGCGTTAGCCAGTCGGCCATCGCGCCACGTGCATGACGTGTGTCAAAGGCCGCACTTAAGCGGCAGATGTAAAACTGTAGAATTTGTAGGTACTTTCAGCTAGTTCAGAACTATCGAAATTGTGCCAATAAACGAACTAGTGAAAACTGTAGAATTTAGTACTAGTTCTGAACTATCGAAAATGTAGTGCAGAGGGCGACAATTGACACCGCCTAGGACATCGCCGTGTTAAATTCGCCAGTTGATAACATGCAAAAGAGATTTAGCTCGCACTAGTAGTGGCGAAAAATGCACTAGAAGCGACCTAGTTCGGAACTAGAGATTTTCCCTACAGGCTATGTATGTATGTATACATACCCTGCAGGGAACTCAATAACTAGTGAGCAAAATTTCTAGTTCCGAACTAGCGAAAAGGTGTCAAAGGTGAACTAGATCAATTGTAGTTAGACCCTCACCAGTGCAGAAGGAGTGAATTGAGTGACCATTATAAGACACACTTTGATTTGTAAGCAATTTCGAAGTGACAAAAATTCTATGAAAATTTTTCGTTCGTTCAATTGCCGTCGGCTTTGTATATTTCTGCAATTCTCAGATGTTTAGTGAAGCCTTTTATATAAAGAGTTTTCTATTTGCATCTTAACTTGTATGAAATGAAATTTTCACCTAATTATGCTTTTCCGATCACTCGGACTTATTTTGAATTTTTTTTTTTAATTTATTACTTTTTAAATATTTTTGTAAATTTTTTATGAAATAAATAAAAATATTAGTTAAAAAAAAATAAAAAAAAAATTATCATCAGCCTCGACATCGACAGGATTCGAACCCGCGCTCGCTAGCTTGATTGCCAAACGCGTTAGCCAGTGTGCCATCGCGCCACTGGCATGAAGTGCGTCAAATGGTGCACTTAAGCGGCAGATGTAAAACTGTAGAATTTGTAGGTAATTGTAGCTAATTCAGAATAATCGAAATTGTGCCAATAAACGAACTACACCTTTTCCAGTTTAAGTTCAGAAAGTTACAATTGAAGTTCAGAAAATTACAATTGAAGTTCAGAATTTCCAATTGAAGTTCAGAAAGTTAGAATTGAATTTCAGAAAATTACAATTGAAGTTCAGAAAATTACAATGGAAGTTCATTTGGAAATTCTGAACTTCAATTGTAACTTTCTGAACTTAAACTGGAAAAGGTGTAGTGTAAACTGTAGAATTTAGTACTAGTTCGGAACTATCGAAAATGTAGTGCAGGGAGTGACAATTGACACCGCCTAGGACATCGCCGTGTTAAATTCGCCAGTTGATAACATGCAAAAGAGATTTAGCTCGCACTAGTAGTGGCGAAAAATGCACTAGAAGCGACCTAGTTCGGAACTAGAGATTTTCGCTAAAGGGTACGTACAACAAGCATTACAGTATTTTACTATAACTTCTTATGTAGCATGATACGTTTTTATTTATAGTGCAACTCTAATGAACCGTATGCAGATGCGTATGCGTGTGCGTGTCACTGACAGCCGTGTTGCATACCTGTGTTTAAATGAGGCAAACTCCAGTGGCACGGATGTAAATGCACCACACGCATAGAAAATTCGAAGATGATTTCGAACACGCATTCGAATGCAGCTAAGTTGAAAATTTTCTACTTCTATGCGTTTTCTATGCGTTTCGCAACCAATATTAAGTTGGTTGCTACATCGGTATACATATTTTCTGGTAAAAATTTCGTTAAATTGATTTAAAATGAAGTAGTGAAAGTTTGTTTGCCTGCAGAAAAGTTAATTAAATGGGGTTTTAAATATATTTAGAAATGATTAATAATTATTAATTATATGTTAATTACTATCTGCATACCCATGTACATAGTACATGAATTTCAAATACATATACATATGTAGTTACAAATACACAATTGAAACTTAAATAAGTTCAACTGTAAAAAAATAATTAAGTGAAGTGAATTTTCTTTTGAATAGGGAGTTCTCAGATTTCAGAGGTTGTGCATATATTTATATAAGCCAAAATTTTCAAAGTCTGATATTTTAAGGCAAAGCAACTGTAATTCTTACAATACATAAAAATCGACGGATAGCAATTTTGCAATGTGGCCGCTGTGGTGCAATGGGTAGAGTACTCGCCTGCTATACCAGCAGTCTCGGGTTCTAACCCCCGTCCGGACAAACTCCAAAAAAAATTTTTTCTAATTAATTAAAACCCAATTATTGGGTTTTTAGAAATAGCGGTTACCTTTCGGCAGTGGGCGGCTTACCCTCCGAGTATATATCTGCCATGAAAAAGCTTCTCACAAAAAATGCATTCGCCGTTCGGAGCCGGCACAAAACTGTAGGTCCACTCAATTAGGAAAAACAAAAGGAGCACTTCTCGAATTGGGAGAGAAACTCGGTCATTAAACTCGTCAGAGTTATAATAGCGCTAGTGTATTATTATTATTATTATTATTATTATTATTATTATTATTATTATATTATTATTAATTTGGAATTGATCCACTTCACGGGTTTTCATCAAATTAAAAAAAGAAACACTAACTTCCCTTTCCAATTACAAATCACATACCCCAGTGGTACGTTTTTTTTTTTAATAATTTTAAAGTATTCCGTATATGCGGCAATAATACTTCCTATCATAATTAATATCAATTCTAAATCGTCATCCATTATACATTTTATTGAATCTTTCGCGAATTGGTAAAATATGTATTTTCAAAAATAACAATGTCGGGAATTGTATATATGTAGTGTAATTGACAGATGCAACCATGCGCATACACTGGAGCAGTCAGGGCCGTACGCAAGAAAACGTTTAGATGCGCATACGCACACGCATTCGCATACGGTGCATTAGAGTTGGACTATTAATCATGTATGCACTTGCAAAGTACTTGGCTGTAAATTTTCATTTCTCTATTTGAAAACAGGTATGGCGCGATTTGAAAAGCCGCACTAGTATAAAGGTCCGAGACCAAAAACAGCAGCGTGGTATGACCGGCAATAGGCCGATTTCAGTGGCAGCTCTTACGGAAATGGACTTGCGCATCACTGATTTAGTCGGCGATTGCTATATTAGCGGCAATGACACATGCCCCGAGAGTGTGCCTTTGAATGAGGTAAGTTATAATTTATGTTAGTATTAACTTATTAACCATTTGCATATTTACAAATTTTAGCAAGGTGAACAAATGATTGAGGAGCGTCTGGAAATGACAGATTCCATATCAAGCGGTTCACAAGAGGAACCGTCAACGTTTAGTGCGCAAACGCCGACACCTGCACCAATGTACAAGATGCCTCCGCAAATGCCGAGAACCCCGGAACAAACGCCTAGAACTCCGACACAAACGCCGAAAACTCCGGCACAAACGCCACGTTGGTCCGTTACGCGAAAAGTGGAGTATCTAGATCGTTTTCTGAAAGTTGCAGAAAATCAGGCAGATAACATGAGGGTAAGAAATCACCATTGCTTACGCATTCACATAGACATATTTACCAATTTATATAATTTTGTTGTAACTAAAATTTTCTGTTCTTTTTTACATTAAAAACAGAAAATGTATGTAAATTGTTAAAATATGCCTATATGAATGTGGTTATGAATAGTTTTTTCTTTGTCTTTTTTGCTAATTATGTTTTTCCTCTCCATAGATACTAGCCGACTCACAAGCCAAACTAGCCGACGCGCAGGCAAAACTAGCCGATGCGCAGGCTAAACAAGCAGAGGCTCTGCTAATGATTGGGCGAGGCGTGGAAGTAATTGCCAAAGCCTTTAATCGCGTAGCCCAGCCATGGGCGATTGAGCCCATATGGGTATTTACCCGTACGGGTCGCGTCGGCTCATTGCATGGGGATGGTGATCAGCGTTGCCACTTTGGTTACTTTTTACCAAAATTGGTTACCATTTTTTCGTTTGGTTACGTGGTTACTTTCGGCCGATTTTGGTTACCATCAAGTTCCATGAATTGAGTGAGTACACCAACTTTTCAACTTTTAGGAATACGCTTTTAATTTTTCCAAACTATAAAATATGTTTTTCCCAAATTGTTTTGTTGTATTTTTTTTATCAAATTCCAAATAATTTATTGTTGGGGGTAAATGGAAAACATTAGCTGTTTCACGAAATTCATTAAAGCCCATATGACACTACATTTTTTTTCTGGTATTCTACCAGGTTTTTTGTGTGAAGGAGATGGTCAAATACAGTTTTGCGTTGGTGTAAGCGAGCAAGCTATATTGAAAAAACCAAACAAAAGCCCATATGACACTACGTTTTTTTTCTGGTATTCTACCAGGTTTTTTGTGTGAAGGAGATGGTCAAATACAGTTTTGCGTTGGTGCAAGCGAGCAAGCTATATTGAAAAAAACCAAACAAAATACCATCTAGGCGATTAAAAACCAACGAACTTGTATTTCGGTAGGTTTTTTGGCATTCGGTCATTTTTTCTGACAATTGTTTCAATTTGACAACTAGAAAATAAATTATATTTAAAATAAAAAATATATGGAAATACAAATTTTAAATTTGCCACTTGTAAGCTTCTGCTTTGGCCGCAAGGGTAAAGAAGAAGTCCGGAAGAAAAATTATATTGCGTACTGGCTTCCCTTTATAACATGGAATATACAGCTATCCTTCCCTTTGGGTTTCATCTTTTTTATTTCAGCAATTTAAATTCAAATTTCCAAAAAAATTAATTTTTGAAATAAATATTATTTTCATTTAGTTTGAAGTTTAATGTCAATCAAATTATTTTTGAGGGAGTATTTGTCTCTTTTCAACCTATAGAAGAATTTTTTTTTGTATTTTGACTTTCGGTGGGTTTTCAAAACCAAAAAAACCAGGGAAAAAATGTAGTGTCATATAGGCTTAAGGCGAAACTGGGAAAAATTCAACAGCTTTGGCAGAGTATGAGTGGTCGAGCTTGTAAAAGCTTTCGCATATTGCGGCTGAAGATGGAATGTATCACGGGTTCGATCTCCGTGAAGAGCATCCACTTCCGAATAGGGTGCTAATGATTGAACATGGTTTTTCGTGAAATAGCTATACTCAACCTTCGTTGGAAATAGTTGTTGAAATTTTTCCATTTACCCCCAAAAATAAAAAAAAAATTAAATAATTTTTGTGCTAAGCTTTAAAAAGCTTTTAAGTCCAAATAATTTATTTGACAGGAGCCAGCGACCACATTAGAATTTCTAATTTCTAATTTACAAATAAATCTATTCTGGCGAATTTTCGTCGGGCGATTTTCGTCAGCTTTTCATTCTCATGTCTGACCGTGTTTTTAAATGTTGATAGAACGCTACGATCGGGCGATATTTCGCTCGAAGTTGGATCTGCTTAAGGCATAAAGATGTAAAACGATTGATATATTTTCGTTTTTTTAACCGTGTATATTGTTTTGCTTCCAAATAAATAGCCCTAACGTTAATGGGACATATCGCTAACTTAGAGTGCAAATTGTGTAAGTCCTTTAGCCAAACTTTGTAGGAGAAAAAAACAAAAAATAAAAAAAAAATTTCGAAATGAAAAAGTTTCTGTTCATGTAAATATTTTGGACTTACAGTATTTTCTTCGCTTTTTGGACACACAATTTGCGTATCACTGAATAACAACGAGTAGAAATATAACAAGTGTCACAGACTTCTTTAGCATGGTGCGTATTTGATTTTTCTAGCATTCTACATAAAAATACACTTTTTTTTATAAAAGTGGACTTACACAGTTTGCACTCTAAGCTAGCGATATGCCTATATTATTAATTTTGGTTACCTGTTTCTAGTTTTGGTTACTTTTATTTTGTATTTTGGTAAATTTAAAATTTTTTAAGTGGCAACGCTGATGGTGAAATAGGTAAATGTACCAGCTGGTGGGGAGAAGGACGAACTCAAACTGAGCAAATGGTTACCACACTTGGTAATTAATTCCAAAATAGGTATTTTTTTGCGGTTGGTAATTTGGTAACTCTCAAATGATTTTAGTATTTTTCTTTTTCAATATGATAAAATTATTCTAAGGTATACTTAATTTGTTAATGTTAAAAATGTTTTTTTTTTAATTTCTACTAAAGCTATGACCAAAGAAAAATCAAACGAACTACAAACAAAATTCTCTCATAGACGTGATTTACGTTTCAGATAATTTTTTTTGTAAACCAAAGCAGGTGTACTTCTTTTAAGTTTCTTTTATCATTCGAATTATGAAGGCGATAATTTATTAGTCTGTTTGTAATTTTTTGGTTATTTTGTTGGGAATTATTATCAACATTTTTTTAGGATAGTGGCAACCAATATCAACCAATATTGAGCGCGCTAATGCATATTCGGTATTGAGAACAAGAGAGCATATATATATATATACATATGTACATTAAGGTGGGGCGAATTTTTTTTTTTTGGAAATTCAATTTGTTCCAAAGCCAGAACGGCACCATCCTAGCCCAGAAATAATTCTGTAAAATTTTATTGGCCTACTCGCATGTATTTTCCCTTAAATTTGGTATACATTTTATATATGAAAAGTAAGGTGGGTAAAAGGGGGTTGACCCCCGCTGGGGGGTGTTATGGAACGCACTGTAAAATGTATATGAAATTAAAGGGAATCAAAATACCTATCGAATGGTATAAAAATATTCGAAATCGGTTCAGTTTTTTTTTTTTTGCAATTTAAAGAATGCATAATATAAACTTTGACCTTTAATCACTTTTGTTGTTGTTGTTTCAAAAAAAAAAAATTCACTTTAATACTCAGCTTAGCCATGTTTATCAATCCTCATACTTGGTTTTTTGCTTTTATAATATTCAAAATTTCATATTTGTACCAGATCGTGCTTTCAACTTTGCGGGGCTGGGGGCAGTTCAAAATGTCATCCTATGGTCATAAAATGTTGTGGGGTTCATTAAGGCAACTTTTCATTGGTACGTTCAAAAAAAAAAAAAAACAAAAAAAAGCTCTATATGTTTTCACTCCACCTTAATGTACATGCCAAAAGCACAAAGCACACTTGCTTCAATAACGACACAACACAATTTTCTGAATCGATACTTAGTAGTGAGAATCAATGTTATTTATTTGTTATGAAATTTTATGGTCATAGATGAAATTTAAGGGCTTTATTTAAAAAATATTGTTGCTTTAGTATAGTAGCTTACTTCCATATATAGCGAAGAAGACATAAATTGGTTTTTTTAAATTATGACACTAATGAAGTAAATGGCATCGGAGTTCGAAAGCAATAGAGCGAGAAAAAAACTGCAAAATTAGCGATTGTACAGAATTGCCGCTGAGGCCACTAAAGTGACAATTTGAACCTTTTTTAAGAGCCAGGCTACCGGAACCCAACTTTTTGAAAATATGCAATATTTGAACCTTTTTAAACATTTGGGCCACTTTTGGTCCTTTTTTACTTTCAAACCTATAATGTAATAAATATTTTTTAGTTTTTTTCTTAAATATAAAAAAAGCTTTTTTACGTTTGTTTTTACATGGCCGTTTTCTGCTACTGTTGTTGGTATGTAGATTGTAATAAAAGGAAAATTGAGAATTAAGCAAAACAAAGCTGACGGCGGTGGTAGCTCAATGGGATGCTATTGGCTTACCAATCGAAACGACTTAAGTTCGATCCTCGGTTGAAGCCGCCTGAAAAAGTCTGATGAGGGGATGTGGTGGTCTCCGAAATGGATCCATAACCTCTACCAAAAAATTTTTTTAAATTTTTCTTAATTAAAAACTGGCCAATAGCTCATATAAAATTCACATAAAAAAGCCTCTTTGTTACCTTTTCACTTTTCATTAGCAATTCTCCGCTGCGAAGGAAAACCCCGAAAAAGTTATTTGGGAGTAAAAATTTTTAGAATGCAAGAAAATTGTTTTAACAAACCGAAATAGAAGAGTTTTCGCACAACGTGGGGGAATGAAAAACAACTTAAATGAGAACTAGTTGTGAATTTGTTGCAAATATGTTAACGCTGCCAGCAGTGCATCAGCAGAAAGATTATTTTCAAAACTTTCACTATTTAAGACCAAGGGTACAAACCGCTTGCAAATTGCTTTAAGCATTAAATAAACCACAAAAATATATAAAAATGTGTTTCTAGCTAAAAAAAATTTGGGAAACACTTTTTTTACTTTTTTCGGCCACTTTTCGAAATTTTTTAGGGGCAACACTGCACATTTTATTATTGGTGAATTCCTCTCTCTATATCAGCGATGCGCAGCCTCTTGCCCGCGGGCAGACCAGCTGTTTGCAATTCACACGTATACTCACCGATTGTCACTAATACAGACAAATAAAGAGCGTAAAACGAGCGCTTACGATGGGACCAGGCGATCGTCGCTTAGCAAAAAGAATTAATTTGCCTTCGACTGTCGTGAAAGCAAGTGGTCGTCGCTTGAAATTCTTTTGTTTTATTTGCAGAAGCCAGACAACAAACAAAACTATCAAGAGTTTGCATATAACATACATACGTAGGTATTTGTATACGTACGTTGTTTCATAATTTCGCAAGGCGTGCGCAGCATGACCCTGCTCGCTCAACATCTGCATGCAGACTGATTATTGTTTGTCGTTTTCCACTTTGGCCTACAGCCCTGCAAAAATCATTGGATTATATGCTCCATTTGTGGTAGGTTGGAGTACTTTCAAAGTGACCACTGACATAGCCCAAACGACCGATTCGTGTATCTGCATCGGTTCGTAGTTAGCCGAACATGACAAAAACCAAATTTTTATCGCGGCGACGACGATATGTGTATACATAAATAACTACATACATACATATGTTTGTATGTATACACGTCATTCGTCGTCGTCGCGGTAAACATTTGTTTTTGTTGTTATGTTCGGCTAACTGTTAGGTACTCCATCAATTAATCCAATGTAGCTACTCCATGGATTAATTTGTTTGTTATGCGGGACTGGAGTATATACTCCATTGCAATGACATGCAATGTTAAATGGACCATATTTTTTGTATGAAATGTGGCAAGTTATGGAGTAATCGGTTGGTCCATAGCGAGCACTCCATGGATTAGCGACTGGAGTACTCGGAATTTTTGCAGGGAGTAGGCGCACCAATACACACTAATTTTCGGAGATTGTTTGAATGTGTTTGTGTGCCCATCCCTGCTCTATATAAAACAATGTGGTTTTCATTTTTAGTGTTTCCGTACGCGCTGTGCGATGAACATCACTTAAGGCGGAGTGTACATCAACTTCGTATCGCCTTAGCTCCCCTTTCCCCGGAAATTATGCAGTGCCCACGAAAGCCCATGATCGCCCCTCTGCTGCGTTTATGTGCCTTGCGGCGCCCATCCCTGGCGTAGCCGATTGGGTAGGGCGAGAGTAAATATGTATATAGATCAGACCCCGGCAGAACTAAAACTGAGATTGTGTTAGTGAGAACAGAGAGATTTATGCAACAGTGGTGTAAGAACTAAGCATATGGGGCAAACGTACAAAATAGCAACGTTTTGAAAATAAAATAAATATTTGAATAATAACGAAAAATGTATTACTTAGGAATTTTTAACTTGAAAAAATGTTTTATAAATTAATTTGGATTCAACAATGTAAAATATTGGAAATTCCAGTAATAAAAAAATATCTATAAGGAGTTTTTAGTGTAAAAAATATACATTAAAAATTTATTTGAAGAATATTCATTGAGAAATAGTTGAGAGTTGATATCATTTACGAAATTTTTCCAAAAGTACATAACTAAACTTGTTAAGGTATGCAAGGATGGGGCGTAAGTTATAACTGAAGATTTAGTAGAACCTTTAAGAATAAGAAAATTTTATTATATGAATTGAAAAATAAAGCATTGCAATTTTCATTTCATTTTCATTTCATTTATTATAATGCATCAGTACAATAAGAACAAGGCGCCTTTTGTAGTACAACAATTGTTACATTAATTACAAAAATTTTACATTTATTTACTTAAAGCTAGTTAAAGAAAACGGTAGAGGAGCTAGATGCCCAAAAGCAAAATAGTGGAGAGGGAAAGAAAAGAAAAAGGAGGAAAAAGATTATGAGAGTGATAAAAGTAAGACTAGACAAACTATAAGATAATAAATACAGTAATACATAAGAGGAAAGAAACAGGGGTATATAGACTCAGTTATAGATATAGATAGCACATCTAGAGATTTTACATACATATATAATATTAATTTACTGGTTACGAAAGTACGACAACAAAACATTCCTAATATTGCTTTTGTTCACGCTACTACGAATACTGGAAGGAACGGAGTTCCATATACGGACAGCGTTGATGAAAAATAGTCTAGCAGATGGGAGGAAGTTATATTGCGGAATTATAAGGCCATGCACTCGAGCGGACTTTGCAAATGTTAGCTTCTCATAAAGGTAACCAGGCGTTTTCTCATTCATGAGGTTGAAAAGAAAGATGCAATTTCTTGCCTTCAGATACTCGCTAAGTTCACACCCTAGTAGGCTAGTCCTCCAAGCGGATATATGTTCAAATCTCGATAGCTCGTACACATACCGCGTGACGTGGTTAAAGGCTACATCCAGCTTATGAGCAGACTGAGAATCTAGCCTACTGTACACTAGCTCTGCATAGCAAATTATCGGCATAATAAGTTGGATAGCAAGCTTTCTTCTTATAGCAGTCGGGATGAATGGGGCAGAGATTCGAAGGCTTCTCAGAGTAAGGTAGACTTTACCAACTGTTGCATTGACGTGATCAGTACACGTAAGGTCAGAACTGATAACAAAGCCCAAGTTAGTAACTTTAGATACCGATTTGAGAGCATGCTCGCCAATATACAGGGAGGGAATATCAGAGGGTTGCAGACGTTTCTTACAAATAGGTAATACATAACATTTACTGACATTAAGAGTAAGGCCGTTTTGCGTAGCCCAGGACTTGACTGAGGATAAGTCCTGGTTGAAGTTAGAGCATAAGTTCAATGGCTGTTCAAGAGGACTGGACATATACAATTGGATATCATCCGCATATGCATAGATGCGAGCATGCTGACATACAGAGAACACATCATTTACAAAAAGACTAAATAACAGTGGCCCCAGGATGGAACCTTGGGGAACACCAGACAGTATTGGACGTAGCGAAGAGAACTTTAGATCTACCTTTACGCGTTGAGACCTGCCAGTTAGATAACTCCTCATCAGTTGTACCGCGGACGGACCAAAACCAAAGTTATTACGCAATTTTAGGCAAAGAAATTCATGTTTAACTGTGTCAAATGCTTTAGAAAAGTCTAGTAAGCAGAGTAACGTTAAGTGTTTATTGTCAAAAGCGATTCTTATATCGTGTAATATTTTTATCATAGCTGTTGAACAGCTATGTTTGACTCTAAATCCAGACTGGAACTGTGACAGTAAATTGCACACATTGACATGACGATATATCTGCTCAGACATAAGCGATTCAGCGACCTTCGATAAAGCAGGTAATATACTGATAGGCCGAAAGTCACAAGGACTAGCAGCAGACTTATTTTTAGCAACAGGAAGGACTGTGGCAACTTTCCACGCATCAGGGAAGCAGGAGGTTGTGAAACTATGGTTAATTATGTGCGTAAGGGTTGGTAAGATTGCTGGCAATATTATTTTTATAAATTTTATTGGTATTCCATCTTCTCCAGTTGCGTTGGATTGTACTTTATATACGGTTTTTTCAACATCAAATTCAGACACTGCACTAAACTCAAACATCTGACCAACAGCCGGTATATAGGGACTAGCTTTGGACATGGAAGTACGGGAACAAGAGGAGGTTACACCATTTACAAATACTTCATTTAGAACGTCAGGATTAAGTGTACAATCAGACTTATCACTAACATGAACACGCAATGACTTAAGATTGCGCCACAGGACATTGTTAGGCAGGGAGGGTTGGAGTTTCTTAGAAAAATAGATGCGCTTTTCACGGCGTACAATGAAAGTAGCTTCATTTCGTGCAGTTTTAAATGCACTCCACTTAATTTCAGTTTGGTCCCTTTTCCAAGCCGAGTATGCCTTGCTTCGCTTTTTAATGGCAAACCGAACTGTCCTGTTTACCCAAGGGCAGGATGAGCCTCTATTCAGCACAGTTTTATAAGGAACATGAGCGGTAAAAGCTTCCGAGACCACTCTATTAAGAAAAGCAAGCTTTTCATTCACAGAGCTGAAACCCCAGCAGGTAGACCAGTTAATTCCTACAAGATCATTAAAGAGTGCATCAACATTTAGACTACGATAATCTGGAAAAGTGTACACAGCAGTGGGGTTGTATAGTTGTATAGACTAGAACTATAACAATCAATTTGTAACAAATTTATATTGAAATCACCACAGACAATAATATTATCATAGTCAGTTGAAACAGATGACAAGTAACGAAAGAAGTCATACTGTCTACAATATTTATTTGGATTGTAAACACAACAGATAAGGGTTCGAGATCGAAGAGTAGACAATTCCACAGACATATATTCAACACTACTTTCAACACTACTTCCAGTTGACTGAGACACCAGCTTAACTTTTAAGTAACTTTTATGATAGATGGCCACACCACCTCCTCTTTTCCCTACCCTATCATTTCTGAGTAACTTGTAATTTTTAATATTCAAATGCGCATCCCTAGTATCAGGCCTAAACCAAGTTTCAGACACACATATAATGTCGACCGCTGAGTACTCGAAAACATTTCTTAACATGTCTATTTTCTCACTATTAAGGCTACGCGCATTGAAGTGAACAACCTTCAGACCCTTTTGGCCACTACAGAAAATATTCATCATTGCCAGACTACATTCATCAACGCTATATTTACTATTGGGTATAATCATCACTCAGCGCAGCGCAATAAACAAAAGCAAGATTAAAACAAGAGATAAAACCGTAGTTAAGGGAACACGGTAAATAAGCAAAAAGATGTGCTATCTTTACAACAAGAAATAAAATCAAAAGAGAATTAATTGAGAAATTTAACATAAATTTACATACATACACTGATATACATACTTAAGTACATACAATAGCTGAGCGTGTCTCATCGAAATCGCTGCAAATCACCACCATCACAGATTTTGATAGCTGGAGAGCCCCTCTCTTGACGTACATATACCGCTCCCTTGAGCGTAAACACCGTTTGCAGCTTACCATCACGTCTGAGCTTAAAAGCATCGTGTAAAATCTGTCGATCACTTTTGGAGAGGCTTTCGTAAATACTAAACTTGCCTTCCCAGCCCAGCACACCAATGGAGACGGCCTGCTTTGTCCTCTTTCTATACTCCGAGAAAGCACGAAGTGTACGGTTGCGATCATGCGGAGAGTAAAATTTGATGATGATGGTATTGTTGTTAGCGTGCCCTGTGGAGATCTTCGTACGGAAAATATCTTTTATTGGTGGAACCATAAATTCAATCGAAAGGCAAATTTGATTAAAAATGCCCTTAGGTTTTAATTTTCCATGTACGGCAACAGCATCGGCCGCAAACTCAGAAATGCTTTTTTCTTTGACTATATTTCTAATACAGTCTCTGAGTTCAGCAATCTCACCCTCGTGTTTCAGTCCAACAGCCTCCAGTTCAGCAACTTTCGCAGCGGACTCGTCAATTCTGGACACCAGTGCAGCGACCTCATTATCGATCCTCTTTACTAACCGCTCTTCTAGCTCAGTTAACTTCGAAGAGAGGTTATTAAAGAGCGCGTTAAGGTGCTCAGTTTGCAAGCTGATTTTCTCCTCTATTTCTTTTATAGCTGCTAGAACAGTAGGGAGAGAAGCGCTTTCGTCAAGTTTTGCAGCTTTCGCATAGTGCGACTCTCTGCTTGCGCGGCGCTTAAGAGAGTGTTGAGTGGGCTGAGCTGCAGTAGCCATTCTTAACGGCAAAATATGTACAAAATTTTCAGCACAAAGAACAATGAGAATTTAGAAAATTCTTTTTAAATCGTGTATTTATGACGATATAATGAGAGTGATCAGCTTTAAATTTGCAAACCGAACTTTCAACAGTCGAAAAAATATTGTTTGTAGCAATATATACTGCGAACTTCAACGTATAAATATAAATGCAACGGAGCGGGTGAAAAGCACGTCCGATCGATATGTATGTTTTATATTTCTTTTTTTGCAACTTGAAAATTTGGTTGCAGTACAAAATGATTTATTATTCATGGTCATACATACGCAATGGCACACTGTCGCATAACAAATAAAGCAACGCAGCCAATGCTTGTGTTGCTTCTTCGCTGTCTAAACAACGACTGAATCACAGAGCGTAAGCCCATGTGTGTTATACTCATTAACTCACGTGAGTCGATTTGCCGGTCCTTGATATAGATGTAGTTAAGTTTAGTTTGTAGTAAGTCACACGTAAAATTAAACATCGGGTATTGGCAGATGTTTTAAATGTTTTTGGTCAATATTAAATTCTTGCAATTTACTGCAAAAGTGTGGATGTTATCTCAGCATAAATCACTTATGCAGACCAGCTGTTTGCAATTCACACGTATACTCACCGATTGTCACTAATACAGACAAATAAAGAGCGTAAAACGAGCGCTTACGATGGGACCAGGCGATCGTCGCTTAGCAAAAAGAATTAATTTGCCTTCGACTGTCGTGAAAGCAAGTGGTCGTCGCTTGAAATTCTTTTGTTTTATTTGCAGAAGCCAGACAACAAACAAAACTATCAAGAGTTTGCATATAACATACATACGTATGTATTTGTATACGTACGTTGTTTCATAATTTCGCAAGGCGTGCGCAGCATGACCCTGCTCGCTCAACATCTGCATGCAGACTGATTATTGTTTGTCGTTTTCCACTTTGGCCTACAGTAGGCGCACCAATACACACTAATTTTCGGAGATTGTTTGAATGTGTTTGTGTGCCCATCCCTGCTCTATATAAAACAATGTGGTTTTCATTTTTAGTGTTTCCGTACGCGCTGTGTGATGAACATCACTTAAGGCGGAGTGTACATCAACTTCGTATCGCCTTAGCTCCCCTTTCCCCGGAAATTATGCAGTGCCCACGAAAGCCCATGATCGCCCCTCTGCTGCGTTTATGTGCCTTGCGGCGCCCATCCCTGGCGTAGCCGATTGGGTAGGGCGAGAGTAAATATGTATATAGATCAGACCCCGGCAGAACTAAAACTGAGATTGTGTTAGTGAGAACAGAGAGATTTATGCAACAGTGGTGTAAGAACTAAGCATATGGGGCAAACGTACAAAATAGCAACGTTTTGAAAATAAAATAAATATTTGAATAATAACGAAAAATGTATTACTTAGGAATTTTTAACTTGAAAAAATGTTTTATAAATTAATTTGGATTCAACAATGTAAAATATTGGAAATTCCAGTAATAAAAAAATATCTATAAGGAGTTTTTAGTGTAAAAAATATACATTAAAAATTTATTTGAAGAATATTCATTGAGAAATAGTTGAGAGTTGATATCATTTACGAAATTTTTCCAAAAGTACATAACTAAACTTGTTAAGGTATGCAAGGATGGGGCGTAAGTTATAACTGAAGATTTAGTAGAACCTTTAAGAATAAGAAAATTTTATTATATGAATTGAAAAATAAAGCATTGCAATTTTCATTTCATTTTCATTTCATTTATTATAATGCATCAGTACAATAAGAACAAGGCGCCTTTTGTAGTACAACGATTGTTACATTAATTACAAAAATTTTACATTTATTTACTTAAAGCTAGTTAAAGAAAACGGTAGAGGAGCTAGATGCCCAAAAGCAAAATAGTGGAGAGGGAAAGAAAAGAAAAAGGAGGAAAAAGATTATGAGAGTGATAAAAGTAAGACTAGACAAACTATAAGATAATAAATACAGTAATACATAAGAGGAAAGAAACAGGGGTATATAGACTCAGTTATAGATATAGATAGCACATCTAGAGATTTTACATACATATATAATATTAATTTACTGGTTACGAAAGTACGACAACAAAACATTCCTAATATTGCTTTTGTTCACGCTACTACGAATACTGGAAGGAACGGAGTTCCATATACGGACAGCGTTGATGAAAAATAGTCTAGCAGATGGGAGGAAGTTATATTGCGGAATTATAAGGCCATGCACTCGAGCGGACTTTGCAAATGTTAGCTTCTCATAAAGGTAACCAGGCGTTTTCTCATTCATGAGGTTGAAAAGAAAGATGCAATTTCTTGCCTTCAGATACTCGCTAAGTTCACACCCTAGTAGGCTAGTCCTCCAAGCGGATATATGTTCAAATCTCGATAGCCCGTACACATACCGCGTGACGTGGTTAAAGGCTACATCCAGCTTATGAGCAGACTGAGAATCTAGCCTACTGTACACTAGCTCTGCATAGCAAATTATCGGCATAATAAGTTGGATAGCAAGCTTTCTTCTTATAGCAGTCGGGGTGAATGGGGCAGAGATTCGAAGGCTTCTCAGAGTAAGGTAGACTTTACCAACTGTTGCATTGACGTGATCAGTACACGTAAGGTCAGAATTGATAACAAAGCCCAAGTTAGTAACTTTAGATACCGATTTGAGAGCATGCTCGCCAATATACAGGGAGGGAATATCAGAGGGTTGCAGACGTTTCTTACAAATAGGTAATACATAACATTTACTGACATTAAGAGTAAGGCCGTTTTGCGTAGCCCAGGACTTGACTGAGGATAAGTCCTGGTTGAAGTTAGAGCATAAGTTCAATGACTGTTCAAGAGGACTGGACATATACAATTGGATATCATCCGCATATGCATAGATGCGAGCATGCTGACATACAGAGAACACATCATTTACAAAAAGACTAAATAACAGTGGCCCCAGGATGGAACCTTGGGGAACACCAGACAGTATTGGACGTAGCGAAGAGAACTTTAGATCTACCTTTACGCGTTGAGACCTGCCAGTTAGATAACTCCTCATCAGTTGTACCGCGGACGGACCAAAACCAAAGTTATTACGCAATTTTAGGCAAAGAAATTCATGTTTAACTGTGTCAAATGCTTTAGAAAAGTCTAGTAAGCAGAGTAACGTTAAGTGTTTATTGTCAAAAGCGATTCTTATATCGTGTAATATTTTTATCATAGCTGTTGAACAGCTATGTTTGACTCTAAATCCAGACTGGAACTGTGACAGTAAATTGCACACATTGACATGACGATATATCTGCTCAGACATAAGCGATTCAGCGACCTTCGATAAAGCAGGTAATATACTGATAGGCCGAAAGTCACAAGGACTAGCAGCAGACTTATTTTTAGCAACAGGAAGGACTGTGGCAACTTTCCACGCATCAGGGAAGCAGGAGGTTGTGAAACTATGGTTAATTATGTGCGTAAGGGTTGGTAAGATTGCTGGCAATATTATTTTTATAAATTTTATTGGTATTCCATCTTCTCCAGTTGCGTTGGATTGTACTTTATATACGGTTTTTTCAACATCAAATTCAGACACTGCACTAAACTCAAACATCTGACCAACAGCCGGTATATAGGGACTAGCTTTGGACATGGAAGTACGGGAACAAGAGGAGGTTACACCATTTACAAATACTTCATTTAGAACGTCAGGATTAAGTGTACAATCAGACTTATCACTAACATGAACACGCAATGACTTAAGATTGCGCCACAGGACATTGTTAGGCAGGGAGGGTTGGAGTTTCTTAGAAAAATAGATGCGCTTTTCACGGCGTACAATGAAAGTAGCTTCATTTCGTGCAGTTTTAAATGCACTCCACTTAATTTCAGTTTGGTCCCTTTTCCAAGCCGAGTATGCCTTGCTTCGCTTTTTAATGGCAAACCGAACTGTCCTGTTTACCCAAGGGCAGGATGAGCCTCTATTCAGCACAGTTTTATAAGGAACATGAGCGGTAAAAGCTTCCGAGACCACTCTATTAAGAAAAGCAAGCTTTTCATTCACAGAGCTGAAACCCCAGCAGGTAGACCAGTTAATTCCTACAAGATCATTAAAGAGTGCATCAACATTTAGACTACGATAATCTGGAAAAGTGTACACAGCAGTGGGGTTGTATAGTTGTATAGACTAGAACTATAACAATCAATTTGTAACAAATTTATATTGAAATCACCACAGACAATAATATTATCATAGTCAGTTGAAACAGATGACAAGTAACGAAAGAAGTCATACTGTCTACAATATTTATTTGGATTGTAAACACAACAGATAAGGGTTCGAGATCGAAGAGTAGACAATTCCACAGACATATATTCAACACTACTTTCAACACTACTTCCAGTTGACTGAGACACCAGCTTAACTTTTAAGTAACTTTTATGATAGATGGCCACACCACCTCCTCTTTTCCCTACCCTATCATTTCTGAGTAACTTGTAATTTTTAATATTCAAATGCGCATCCCTAGTATCAGGCCTAAACCAAGTTTCAGACACACATATAATGTCGACCGCTGAGTACTCGAAAACATTTCTTAACATGTCTATTTTCTCACTATTAAGGCTACGCGCATTGAAGTGAACAACCTTCAGACCCTTTTGGCCACTACAGAAAATATTCATCATTGCCAGACTACATTCATCAACGCTATATTTACTATTGGGTATAATCATCACTCAGCGCAGCGCAATAAACAAAAGCAAGATTAAAACAAGAGATAAAACCGTAGTTAAGGGAACACGGTAAATAAGCAAAAAGATGTGCTATCTTTACAACAAGAAATAAAATCAAAAGAGAATTAATTGAGAAATTTAACATAAATTTACATACATACACTGATATACATACTTAAGTACATACAATAGCTGAGCGTGTCTCATCGAAATCGCTGCAAATCACCACCATCACAGATTTTGATAGCTGGAGAGCCCCTCTCTTGACGTACATATACCGCTCCCTTGAGCGTAAACACCGTTTGCAGCTTACCATCACGTCTGAGCTTAAAAGCATCGTGTAAAATCTGTCGATCACTTTTGGAGAGGCTTTCGTAAATACTAAACTTGCCTTCCCAGCCCAGCACACCAATGGAGACGGCCTGCTTTGTCCTCTTTCTATACTCCGAGAAAGCACGAAGTGTACGGTTGCGATCATGCGGAGAGTAAAATTTGATGATGATGGTATTGTTGTTAGCGTGCCCTGTGGAGATCTTCGTACGGAAAATATCTTTTATTGGTGGAACCATAAATTCAATCGAAAGGCAAATTTGATTAAAAATGCCCTTAGGTTTTAATTTTCCATGTACGGCAACAGCATCGGCCGCAAACTCAGAAATGCTTTTTTCTTTGACTATATTTCTAATACAGTCTCTGAGTTCAGCAATCTCACCCTCGTGTTTCAGTCCAACAGCCTCCAGTTCAGCAACTTTCGCAGCGGACTCGTCAATTCTGGACACCAGTGCAGCGACCTCATTATCGATCCTCTTTACTAACCGCTCTTCTAGCTCAGTTAACTTCGAAGAGAGGTTATTAAAGAGCGCGTTAAGGTGCTCAGTTTGCAAGCTGATTTTCTCCTCTATTTCTTTTATAGCTGCTAGAACAGTAGGGAGAGAAGCGCTTTCGTCAAGTTTTGCAGCTTTCGCATAGTGCGACTCTCTGCTTGCGCGGCGCTTAAGAGAGTGTTGAGTGGGCTGAGCTGCAGTAGCCATTCTTAACGGCAAAATATGTACAAAATTTTCAGCACAAAGAACAATGAGAATTTAGAAAATTCTTTTTAAATCGTGTATTTATGACGATATAATGAGAGTGATCAGCTTTAAATTTGCAAACCGAACTTTCAACAGTCGAAAAAATATTGTTTGTAGCAATATATACTGCGAACTTCAACGTATAAATATAAATGCAACGGAGCGGGTGAAAAGCACGTCCGATCGATATGTATGTTTTATATTTCTTTTTTTGCAACTTGAAAATTTGGTTGCAGTACAAAATGATTTATTATTCATGGTCATACATACGCAATGGCACACTGTCGCATAACAAATAAAGCAACGCAGCCAATGCTTGTGTTGCTTCTTCGCTGTCTAAACAACGACTGAATCACAGAGCGTAAGCCCATGTGTGTTATACTCATTAACTCACGTGAGTCGATTTGCCGGTCCTTGATATAGATGTAGTTAAGTTTAGTTTGTAGTAAGTCACACGTAAAATTAAACATCGGGTATTGGCAGATGTTTTAAATGTTTTTGGTCAATATTAAATTCTTGCAATTTACTGCAAAAGTGTGGATGTTATCTCAGCATAAATCACTTATGCAGACCAGCTGTTTGCAATTCACACGTATACTCACCGATTGTCACTAATACAGACAAATAAAGAGCGTAAAACGAGCGCTTACGATGGGACCAGGCGATCGTCGCTTAGCAAAAAGAATTAATTTGCCTTCGACTGTCGTGAAAGCAAGTGGTCGTCGCTTGAAATTCTTTTGTTTTATTTGCAGAAGCCAGACAACAAACAAAACTATCAAGAGTTTGCATATAACATACATACGTATGTATTTGTATACGTACGTTGTTTCATAATTTCGCAAGGCGTGCGCAGCATGACCCTGCTCGCTCAACATCTGCATGCAGACTGATTATTGTTTGTCGTTTTCCACTTTGGCCTACAGTAGGCGCACCAATACACACTAATTTTCGGAGATTGTTTGAATGTGTTTGTGTGCCCATCCCTGCTCTATATAAAACAATGTGGTTTTCATTTTTAGTGTTTCCGTACGCGCTGTGTGATGAACATCACTTAAGGCGGAGTGTACATCAACTTCGTATCGCCTTAGCTCCCCTTTCCCCGGAAATTATGCAGTGCCCACGAAAGCCCATGATCGCCCCTCTGCTGCGTTTATGTGCCTTGCGGCGCCCATCCCTGGCGTAGCCGATTGGGTAGGGCGAGAGTAAATATGTATATAGATCAGACCCCGGCAGAACTAAAACTGAGATTGTGTTAGTGAGAACAGAGAGATTTATGCAACAGTGGTGTAAGAACTAAGCATATGGGGCAAACGTACAAAATAGCAACGTTTTGAAAATAAAATAAATATTTGAATAATAACGAAAAATGTATTACTTAGGAATTTTTAACTTGAAAAAATGTTTTATAAATTAATTTGGATTCAACAATGTAAAATATTGGAAATTCCAGTAATAAAAAAATATCTATAAGGAGTTTTTAGTGTAAAAAATATACATTAAAAATTTATTTGAAGAATATTCATTGAGAAATAGTTGAGAGTTGATATCATTTACGAAATTTTTCCAAAAGTACATAACTAAACTTGTTAAGGTATGCAAGGATGGGGCGTAAGTTATAACTGAAGATTTAGTAGAACCTTTAAGAATAAGAAAATTTTATTATATGAATTGAAAAATAAAGCATTGCAATTTTCATTTCATTTTCATTTCATTTATTATAATGCATCAGTACAATAAGAACAAGGCGCCTTTTGTAGTACAACAATTGTTACATTAATTACAAAAATTTTACATTTATTTACTTAAAGCTAGTTAAAGAAAACGGTAGAGGAGCTAGATGCCCAAAAGCAAAATAGTGGAGAGGGAAAGAAAAGAAAAAGGAGGAAAAAGATTATGAGAGTGATAAAAGTAAGACTAGACAAACTATAAGATAATAAATACAGTAATACATAAGAGGAAAGAAACAGGGGTATATAGACTCAGTTATAGATATAGATAGCACATCTAGAGATTTTACATACATATATAATATTAATTTACTGGTTACGAAAGTACGACAACAAAACATTCCTAATATTGCTTTTGTTCACGCTACTACGAATACTGGAAGGAACGGAGTTCCATATACGGACAGCGTTGATGAAAAATAGTCTAGCAGATGGGAGGAAGTTATATTGCGGAATTATAAGGCCATGCACTCGAGCGGACTTTGCAAATGTTAGCTTCTCATAAAGGTAACCAGGCGTTTTCTCATTCATGAGGTTGAAAAGAAAGATGCAATTTCTTGCCTTCAGATACTCGCTAAGTTCACACCCTAGTAGGCTAGTCCTCCAAGCGGATATATGTTCAAATCTCGATAGCTCGTACACATACCGCGTGACGTGGTTAAAGGCTACATCCAGCTTATGAGCAGACTGAGAATCTAGCCTACTGTACACTAGCTCTGCATAGCAAATTATCGGCATAATAAGTTGGATAGCAAGCTTTCTTCTTATAGCAGTCGGGATGAATGGGGCAGAGATTCGAAGGCTTCTCAGAGTAAGGTAGACTTTACCAACTGTTGCATTGACGTGATCAGTACACGTAAGGTCAGAACTGATAACAAAGCCCAAGTTAGTAACTTTAGATACCGATTTGAGAGCATGCTCGCCAATATACAGGGAGGGAATATCAGAGGGTTGCAGACGTTTCTTACAAATAGGTAATACATAACATTTACTGACATTAAGAGTAAGGCCGTTTTGCGTAGCCCAGGACTTGACTGAGGATAAGTCCTGGTTGAAGTTAGAGCATAAGTTCAATGGCTGTTCAAGAGGACTGGACATATACAATTGGATATCATCCGCATATGCATAGATGCGAGCATGCTGACATACAGAGAACACATCATTTACAAAAAGACTAAATAACAGTGGCCCCAGGATGGAACCTTGGGGAACACCAGACAGTATTGGACGTAGCGAAGAGAACTTTAGATCTACCTTTACGCGTTGAGACCTGCCAGTTAGATAACTCCTCATCAGTTGTACCGCGGACGGACCAAAACCAAAGTTATTACGCAATTTTAGGCAAAGAAATTCATGTTTAACTGTGTCAAATGCTTTAGAAAAGTCTAGTAAGCAGAGTAACGTTAAGTGTTTATTGTCAAAAGCGATTCTTATATCGTGTAATATTTTTATCATAGCTGTTGAACAGCTATGTTTGACTCTAAATCCAGACTGGAACTGTGACAGTAAATTGCACACATTGACATGACGATATATCTGCTCAGACATAAGCGATTCAGCGACCTTCGATAAAGCAGGTAATATACTGATAGGCCGAAAGTCACAAGGACTAGCAGCAGACTTATTTTTAGCAACAGGAAGGACTGTGGCAACTTTCCACGCATCAGGGAAGCAGGAGGTTGTGAAACTATGGTTAATTATGTGCGTAAGGGTTGGTAAGATTGCTGGCAATATTATTTTTATAAATTTTATTGGTATTCCATCTTCTCCAGTTGCGTTGGATTGTACTTTATATACGGTTTTTTCAACATCAAATTCAGACACTGCACTAAACTCAAACATCTGACCAACAGCCGGTATATAGGGACTAGCTTTGGACATGGAAGTACGGGAACAAGAGGAGGTTACACCATTTACAAATACTTCATTTAGAACGTCAGGATTAAGTGTACAATCAGACTTATCACTAACATGAACACGCAATGACTTAAGATTGCGCCACAGGACATTGTTAGGCAGGGAGGGTTGGAGTTTCTTAGAAAAATAGATGCGCTTTTCACGGCGTACAATGAAAGTAGCTTCATTTCGTGCAGTTTTAAATGCACTCCACTTAATTTCAGTTTGGTCCCTTTTCCAAGCCGAGTATGCCTTGCTTCGCTTTTTAATGGCAAACCGAACTGTCCTGTTTACCCAAGGGCAGGATGAGCCTCTATTCAGCACAGTTTTATAAGGAACATGAGCGGTAAAAGCTTCCGAGACCACTCTATTAAGAAAAGCAAGCTTTTCATTCACAGAGCTGAAACCCCAGCAGGTAGACCAGTTAATTCCTACAAGATCATTAAAGAGTGCATCAACATTTAGACTACGATAATCTGGAAAAGTGTACACAGCAGTGGGGTTGTATAGTTGTATAGACTAGAACTATAACAATCAATTTGTAACAAATTTATATTGAAATCACCACAGACAATAATATTATCATAGTCAGTTGAAACAGATGACAAGTAACGAAAGAAGTCATACTGTCTACAATATTTATTTGGATTGTAAACACAACAGATAAGGGTTCGAGATCGAAGAGTAGACAATTCCACAGACATATATTCAACACTACTTTCAACACTACTTCCAGTTGACTGAGACACCAGCTTAACTTTTAAGTAACTTTTATGATAGATGGCCACACCACCTCCTCTTTTCCCTACCCTATCATTTCTGAGTAACTTGTAATTTTTAATATTCAAATGCGCATCCCTAGTATCAGGCCTAAACCAAGTTTCAGACACACATATAATGTCGACCGCTGAGTACTCGAAAACATTTCTTAACATGTCTATTTTCTCACTATTAAGGCTACGCGCATTGAAGTGAACAACCTTCAGACCCTTTTGGCCACTACAGAAAATATTCATCATTGCCAGACTACATTCATCAACGCTATATTTACTATTGGGTATAATCATCACTCAGCGCAGCGCAATAAACAAAAGCAAGATTAAAACAAGAGATAAAACCGTAGTTAAGGGAACACGGTAAATAAGCAAAAAGATGTGCTATCTTTACAACAAGAAATAAAATCAAAAGAGAATTAATTGAGAAATTTAACATAAATTTACATACATACACTGATATACATACTTAAGTACATACAATAGCTGAGCGTGTCTCATCGAAATCGCTGCAAATCACCACCATCACAGATTTTGATAGCTGGAGAGCCCCTCTCTTGACGTACATATACCGCTCCCTTGAGCGTAAACACCGTTTGCAGCTTACCATCACGTCTGAGCTTAAAAGCATCGTGTAAAATCTGTCGATCACTTTTGGAGAGGCTTTCGTAAATACTAAACTTGCCTTCCCAGCCCAGCACACCAATGGAGACGGCCTGCTTTGTCCTCTTTCTATACTCCGAGAAAGCACGAAGTGTACGGTTGCGATCATGCGGAGAGTAAAATTTGATGATGATGGTATTGTTGTTAGCGTGCCCTGTGGAGATCTTCGTACGGAAAATATCTTTTATTGGTGGAACCATAAATTCAATCGAAAGGCAAATTTGATTAAAAATGCCCTTAGGTTTTAATTTTCCATGTACGGCAACAGCATCGGCCGCAAACTCAGAAATGCTTTTTTCTTTGACTATATTTCTAATACAGTCTCTGAGTTCAGCAATCTCACCCTCGTGTTTCAGTCCAACAGCCTCCAGTTCAGCAACTTTCGCAGCGGACTCGTCAATTCTGGACACCAGTGCAGCGACCTCATTATCGATCCTCTTTACTAACCGCTCTTCTAGCTCAGTTAACTTCGAAGAGAGGTTATTAAAGAGCGCGTTAAGGTGCTCAGTTTGCAAGCTGATTTTCTCCTCTATTTCTTTTATAGCTGCTAGAACAGTAGGGAGAGAAGCGCTTTCGTCAAGTTTTGCAGCTTTCGCATAGTGCGACTCTCTGCTTGCGCGGCGCTTAAGAGAGTGTTGAGTGGGCTGAGCTGCAGTAGCCATTCTTAACGGCAAAATATGTACAAAATTTTCAGCACAAAGAACAATGAGAATTTAGAAAATTCTTTTTAAATCGTGTATTTATGACGATATAATGAGAGTGATCAGCTTTAAATTTGCAAACCGAACTTTCAACAGTCGAAAAAATATTGTTTGTAGCAATATATACTGCGAACTTCAACGTATAAATATAAATGCAACGGAGCGGGTGAAAAGCACGTCCGATCGATATGTATGTTTTATATTTCTTTTTTTGCAACTTGAAAATTTGGTTGCAGTACAAAATGATTTATTATTCATGGTCATACATACGCAATGGCACACTGTCGCATAACAAATAAAGCAACGCAGCCAATGCTTGTGTTGCTTCTTCGCTGTCTAAACAACGACTGAATCACAGAGCGTAAGCCCATGTGTGTTATACTCATTAACTCACGTGAGTCGATTTGCCGGTCCTTGATATAGATGTAGTTAAGTTTAGTTTGTAGTAAGTCACACGTAAAATTAAACATCGGGTATTGGCAGATGTTTTAAATGTTTTTGGTCAATATTAAATTCTTGCAATTTACTGCAAAAGTGTGGATGTTATCTCAGCATAAATCACTTATGCAGACCAGCTGTTTGCAATTCACACGTATACTCACCGATTGTCACTAATACAGACAAATAAAGAGCGTAAAACGAGCGCTTACGATGGGACCAGGCGATCGTCGCTTAGCAAAAAGAATTAATTTGCCTTCGACTGTCGTGAAAGCAAGTGGTCGTCGCTTGAAATTCTTTTGTTTTATTTGCAGAAGCCAGACAACAAACAAAACTATCAAGAGTTTGCATATAACATACATACGTATGTATTTGTATACGTACGTTGTTTCATAATTTCGCAAGGCGTGCGCAGCATGACCCTGCTCGCTCAACATCTGCATGCAGACTGATTATTGTTTGTCGTTTTCCACTTTGGCCTACAGTAGGCGCACCAATACACACTAATTTTCGGAGATTGTTTGAATGTGTTTGTGTGCCCATCCCTGCTCTATATAAAACAATGTGGTTTTCATTTTTAGTGTTTCCGTACGCGCTGTGTGATGAACATCACTTAAGGCGGAGTGTACATCAACTTCGTATCGCCTTAGCTCCCCTTTCCCCGGAAATTATGCAGTGCCCACGAAAGCCCATGATCGCCCCTCTGCTGCGTTTATGTGCCTTGCGGCGCCCATCCCTGGCGTAGCCGATTGGGTAGGGCGAGAGTAAATATGTATATAGATCAGACCCCGGCAGAACTAAAACTGAGATTGTGTTAGTGAGAACAGAGAGATTTATGCAACAGTGGTGTAAGAACTAAGCATATGGGGCAAACGTACAAAATAGCAACGTTTTGAAAATAAAATAAATATTTGAATAATAACGAAAAATGTATTACTTAGGAATTTTTAACTTGAAAAAATGTTTTATAAATTAATTTGGATTCAACAATGTAAAATATTGGAAATTCCAGTAATAAAAAAATATCTATAAGGAGTTTTTAGTGTAAAAAATATACATTAAAAATTTATTTGAAGAATATTCATTGAGAAATAGTTGAGAGTTGATATCATTTACGAAATTTTTCCAAAAGTACATAACTAAACTTGTTAAGGTATGCAAGGATGGGGCGTAAGTTATAACTGAAGATTTAGTAGAACCTTTAAGAATAAGAAAATTTTATTATATGAATTGAAAAATAAAGCATTGCAATTTTCATTTCATTTTCATTTCATTTATTATAATGCATCAGTACAATAAGAACAAGGCGCCTTTTGTAGTACAACGATTGTTACATTAATTACAAAAATTTTACATTTATTTACTTAAAGCTAGTTAAAGAAAACGGTAGAGGAGCTAGATGCCCAAAAGCAAAATAGTGGAGAGGGAAAGAAAAGAAAAAGGAGGAAAAAGATTATGAGAGTGATAAAAGTAAGACTAGACAAACTATAAGATAATAAATACAGTAATACATAAGAGGAAAGAAACAGGGGTATATAGACTCAGTTATAGATATAGATAGCACATCTAGAGATTTTACATACATATATAATATTAATTTACTGGTTACGAAAGTACGACAACAAAACATTCCTAATATTGCTTTTGTTCACGCTACTACGAATACTGGAAGGAACGGAGTTCCATATACGGACAGCGTTGATGAAAAATAGTCTAGCAGATGGGAGGAAGTTATATTGCGGAATTATAAGGCCATGCACTCGAGCGGACTTTGCAAATGTTAGCTTCTCATAAAGGTAACCAGGCGTTTTCTCATTCATGAGGTTGAAAAGAAAGATGCAATTTCTTGCCTTCAGATACTCGCTAAGTTCACACCCTAGTAGGCTAGTCCTCCAAGCGGATATATGTTCAAATCTCGATAGCCCGTACACATACCGCGTGACGTGGTTAAAGGCTACATCCAGCTTATGAGCAGACTGAGAATCTAGCCTACTGTACACTAGCTCTGCATAGCAAATTATCGGCATAATAAGTTGGATAGCAAGCTTTCTTCTTATAGCAGTCGGGGTGAATGGGGCAGAGATTCGAAGGCTTCTCAGAGTAAGGTAGACTTTACCAACTGTTGCATTGACGTGATCAGTACACGTAAGGTCAGAATTGATAACAAAGCCCAAGTTAGTAACTTTAGATACCGATTTGAGAGCATGCTCGCCAATATACAGGGAGGGAATATCAGAGGGTTGCAGACGTTTCTTACAAATAGGTAATACATAACATTTACTGACATTAAGAGTAAGGCCGTTTTGCGTAGCCCAGGACTTGACTGAGGATAAGTCCTGGTTGAAGTTAGAGCATAAGTTCAATGACTGTTCAAGAGGACTGGACATATACAATTGGATATCATCCGCATATGCATAGATGCGAGCATGCTGACATACAGAGAACACATCATTTACAAAAAGACTAAATAACAGTGGCCCCAGGATGGAACCTTGGGGAACACCAGACAGTATTGGACGTAGCGAAGAGAACTTTAGATCTACCTTTACGCGTTGAGACCTGCCAGTTAGATAACTCCTCATCAGTTGTACCGCGGACGGACCAAAACCAAAGTTATTACGCAATTTTAGGCAAAGAAATTCATGTTTAACTGTGTCAAATGCTTTAGAAAAGTCTAGTAAGCAGAGTAACGTTAAGTGTTTATTGTCAAAAGCGATTCTTATATCGTGTAATATTTTTATCATAGCTGTTGAACAGCTATGTTTGACTCTAAATCCAGACTGGAACTGTGACAGTAAATTGCACACATTGACATGACGATATATCTGCTCAGACATAAGCGATTCAGCGACCTTCGATAAAGCAGGTAATATACTGATAGGCCGAAAGTCACAAGGACTAGCAGCAGACTTATTTTTAGCAACAGGAAGGACTGTGGCAACTTTCCACGCATCAGGGAAGCAGGAGGTTGTGAAACTATGGTTAATTATGTGCGTAAGGGTTGGTAAGATTGCTGGCAATATTATTTTTATAAATTTTATTGGTATTCCATCTTCTCCAGTTGCGTTGGATTGTACTTTATATACGGTTTTTTCAACATCAAATTCAGACACTGCACTAAACTCAAACATCTGACCAACAGCCGGTATATAGGGACTAGCTTTGGACATGGAAGTACGGGAACAAGAGGAGGTTACACCATTTACAAATACTTCATTTAGAACGTCAGGATTAAGTGTACAATCAGACTTATCACTAACATGAACATGCAATGACTTAAGATTGCGCCACAGGACATTGTTAGGCAGGGAGGGTTGGAGTTTCTTAGAAAAATAGATGCGCTTTTCACGGCGTACAATGAAAGTAGCTTCATTTCGTGCAGTTTTAAATGCACTCCACTTAATTTCAGTTTGGTCCCTTTTCCAAGCCGAGTATGCCTTGCTTCGCTTTTTAATGGCAACCCGAACTGTCCTGTTTACCCAAGGGCAGGATGAGCCTCTATTCAGCACAGTTTTATAAGGAACATGAGCGGTAAAAGCTTCCGAGACCACTCTATTAAGAAAAGCAAGCTTTTCATTCACAGAGCTGAAACCCCAGCAGGTAGACCAGTTAATTCCTACAAGATCATTAAAGAGTGCATCAACATTTAGACTACGATAATCTGGAAAAGTGTACACAGCAGTGGGGTTGTATAGTTATATAGACTAGAACTATAACAATCAATTTGTAACAAATTTATATTGAAATCACCACAGACAATAATATTATCATAGTCAGTTGAAACAGATGACAAGTAACGAAAGAAGTCATACTGTCTACAATATTTATTTGGATTGTAAACACAACAGATAAGGGTTCGAGATCGAAGAGTAGACAATTCCACAGACATATATTCAACACTACTTTCAACACTACTTCCAGTTGACTGAGACACCAGCTTAACTTTTAAGTAACTTTTATGATAGATGGCCACACCACCTCCTCTTTTCCCTACCCTATCATTTCTGAGTAACTTGTAATTTTTAATATTCAAATGCGCATCCCTAGTATCAGGCCTAAACCAAGTTTCAGACACACATATAATGTCGACCGCTGAGTACTCGAAAACATTTCTTAACATGTCTATTTTCTCACTATTAAGGCTACGCGCATTGAAGTGAACAACCTTCAGACCCTTTTGGCCACTACAGAAAATATTCATCATTGCCAGACTACATTCATCAACGCTATATTTACTATTGGGTATAATCATCACTCAGCGCAGCGCAATAAACAAAAGCAAGATTAAAACAAGAGATAAACCCGTAGTTAAGGGAACACGGTAAATAAGCAAAAAGATGTGCTATCTTTACAACAAGAAATAAAATCAAAAGAGAATTAATTGAGAAATTTAACATAAATTTACATCATAGCTGTCCAAATGCGACTCATGTGAGCAATGAGAGTAAGCACTTGTGTACGTATACTCACCGATTGTCACTACTACAGAAAATAAAGAGCGTAAAACGAGCGCTTACGATGGGACTGGGCGATCGCCGATTAGCAAAAATAATTAAGTTGCCTTCGACTTGCATGAAAGCAAGTGGTCGCTAGCTGGTCTTAGCTTGAAATTCTTTTGTTCTAATTACAGATGCCAAACAACAAACAAAAGTACGAAGATCTTGCATATAACGTGTGTACACAAATGTAAATATGTACGTGTATATTTCTGTTGTTTCATAATTTCGCAAAGCGTGCGCACGTGACCCTGCTCGCTCAACATCTGCAAGCAGACTGATTATTTTTAGTAATTTTTCACTTTGGCATACGGTAGGCGCACCAACACACATTCATTTTTCGGTCATTGCTTGATTGTGGTAGTGAATCGCATTTGGACAGCCCTGATTTACATACATACACTGATATACATACTTCAGTACATACAATAGCTGAGCGTGTCTCATCGAAATCGCTGCAAATCACCACCATCACAGATTTTGATAGCTGGAGAGCCCCTCTCTTGACGTACATATACCGCTCCCATGAGCGTAAACACCGTTTGCAGCTTACCATCACGTCTGAGCTTAAAAGCATCGTGTAAAATCTGTCGATCACTTTTGGAGAGGCTTTCGTAAATACTAAACTTGCCTTCCCAGCCCAGCACACCAATGGAGACGGCCTGCTTTGTCCTCTTTCTATACTCCGAGAAAGCACGAAGTGTACGGTTGCGATCATGCGGAGAGTAAAATTTGATGATGATGGTATTGTTGTTAGCGTGCCCTGTGGAGATCTTCGTACGGAAAATATCTTTTATTGGTGGAACCATAAATTCAATCGAAAGGCAAATTTGATTAAAAATGCCCTTAGGTTTTCATTTTCCATGTACGGCACTCCAAAGGCAACAGCATCGGCCGCAAACTCAGAAATGCTTTTTTCTTTGACTACATTTCTAATACAGTCTCTGAGTTCAGCAATCTCACCCTCGTGTTTCAGTCCAACAGCCTCCAGTTCAGCAACTTTCGCAGCGGACTCGTCAATTCTGGACACCAGTGCAGCGACCTCATTATCGATCCTCTTTACTAACCGCTCTTCTAGCTCAGTTAACTTCGAAGAGAGGTTATTAAAGAGCGCGTTAAGGTGCTCAGTTTGCAAGCTGATTTTCTCCTCTATTTCTTTTATAGCTGCTAGAACAGTAGGGAGAGAAGCGCTTTCGTCAAGTTTTGCAGCTTTCGCATAGTGCGACTCTCTGCTTGCGCGGCGCTTAAGAGAGTGTTGAGTGGGCTGAGCTGCAGTAGCCATTCTTAACGGCAAAATATGTACAAAATTTTCAGCACAAAGAACAATGAGAATTTAGAAAATTCTTTTTAAATCGTGTATTTATGACGATATAATGAGAGTGATCAGCTTTAAATTTGCAAACCGAACTTTCAACAGTCGAAAAAATATTGTTTGTAGCAATATATACTGCGAACTTCAACGTATAAATATAAATGCAACGGAGCGGGTGAAAAGCACGTCCGATCGATATGTATGTTTTATATTTCTTTTTTTGCAACTTGAAAATTTGGTTGCAGTACAAAATGATTTATTATTCATGGTCATACATACGCAATGGCACACTGTCGCATAACAAACAAAGCAACGCAGCCAATGCTTGTGTTGCTTCTTCGCTGTCTAAACCAGAGATCCCCAAAACTCTAACTGCAGCAGTGTTGGTAACTGCAGCAGTATTAGTGAAAAACGACTAGTTGAGTGCCCAGCTACTACCGTCGCATCGTTCAGTAGCTTGCGGGCAAGCAAAAAGACAACAACGTGCACGCATATATTTTTCGCTTTTATGCGCTGCTATACCACGTCGCACAATGAAAACGAAGTATGCGTGTACGTTCGTATGAAAACGAAGTATCCGTGTACGTTGTTATCTTTTTGCTTGCCCGCAAACAACTGAATCGTCGCACGGTTGTAGATGGTCACCTAACTTTTGCGCTCTTACTACGACAAAACGAGAGAGTATAACAATCTGTGTGAGTTGAGCGTTGCACCTCAGTGCTATGAAACGAAGACCCCTGGTCTAAACAACGACTGAATCACAGAGCGTAAGCCCATGTGTGTTATACTCATTAACTCACGTGAGTCGATTTGCCGGTCCTTGATATAGATGTAGTTAAGTTTAGTTTGTAGTAAGTCACACGTAAAATTAAACATCGGGTATTGGCAGATGTTTTAAATGTTTTTGGTCAATATTAAATTCTTGCAATTTACTGCAAAAGTGTGGATGTTATCTCAGCATAAATCACTTATGTGTATTCGTTTTTTAAAATATTTGAAAAGTACCTGACTTAAACATTAAATAATTTTTTTTTTCTTTTGTTACTTTTTAAATATTTTGAATAACTAATATACATAAGTGATTTATGCTGCGATAACATCCACACTTTTACAGTAAATTACAAGAATTTAATATTGACCAAAAACATTTAAAACATCTGCCAATAACCGATGTTTATCTTTACGTGTGGCTCTTTAACCTTAGTTTTAGTATTAATATTTATGTGCAATTACAAAAGTATTTTTTAAGATTTAATACAAAATCTTCGATGTGTATATGTATATGCACCCACAGTCAGAGACGAAGATTTTTGTATTAAATCTTGAAAAGTGATTTTTGTAATTGATTGCAATAATGCTCCTTAATAATAACTTTGAGGACTGAATTTTTTATTTTTTTTTTTTTGAAGCCTGATTTTTTTAGTTTTGAAGACTTATTTTTTATTATTTAATATATGAGTTACCTGAATAAAGTGCCTGAATTGAAAATATATATGTACATATTGATTTTGGTTATTCGCAACTGCAAGTTTATTTTGTTATGTGGTTATTTTTCGAAGTCAAACTATTGCGACAAAATATAAAAATGTATTTTGAATACATAACTTTTTAAATACGTGGTCGCGAATACTCCAATTTTTTCTTTATTCAATGGAACAAGTGTATTACCACCAACTAGGGTTGCCACCTTTTCGAACCCCCAGACCCCAGGATTGAAATTTTTTTATATATTTTTTTTTTTATTTAACTTAGAAAACAATCCAGTTCGTCTGAATAAAAAAACAAAAAAAAAACATATGTAAATTTCAGTATTTGTACATTTTTGCAGGTGCATACATTTCAAATACAAATTATGTCTATAAATTATATATATATTATTATGTATTTATCAATACATATTATATTTTCCATGTTTCATGATACATAACTATGTATGTATATGTAAATTAAACTTATTTTTTAAAACTGTACTTTTCCTTGGTTAAAGCTTTTTGCAAAAGAGGCTTTTGTTGTGGTTGCTTTAAGAACTCTAAAAACTCGGAACAAGTCATATTAAAATTTGTTCTTGTACAAAGCTCGGCTTTGACTAGATCTACTCTCATTTTGTTTCTATCGCCCCTCCAAACAGATTCCATTATTGAGAATGTACGTTCCACGAAGGCGTTGCTAACAGGAATACTTAATGTTTTGGAAACAACTTTAAATAACTCAGTCATGGCTGAGTTTTTAAAAATTGAGACCCATGCATTATCAACGGATGTACAATCTTTTCGTATATGAGATAAAACATTATTAACAGAATTTATTTCATTATAAGCCTCATCAATGTTAATATCTACATTTAATAACTGTGAAACTTGTATAACGCTATCTAACGTTAGATCTCTAGTCAAAATGTTCAAATTTCCAAGAACTGCCATTGGATTATCATCAAAATTATAATACTTATTAATATAACATAAGGCTCTTTTATACACATTCAGGGCATTTTCTTTAAATTCTTTTCGTTTCCTTTTAGGAAAATTTTTAATTTTTGATTTTACCGTTGCTCCGAAAAACTTATCATTAATTCTATTCTCTAGTTTGCTCTTCAAAGAAAACATAATATCATGTAATTCTGTAGCAGTTATACTAGCCTTTTCCAAAATGAGAATAGCTTCGCACATTATATTAAGATAATGTGAAATAAAATATAAATATAAATCAGGTATATCAAACGAATCTAAATTGGATACATCATGCTCCTGTGGTTTTATTATACTGTATATGAAAGGATCGCACTCTTCTTCTTGTTGCAAAAAATATTGTTTTATTGCAGGCCAACAAAGTATGACTCTATCTACAGCGTCTTTTAGGCTCAACCATCTGGTTGGAACGTTTCTTAACATCTGTGCAAACTCCAAATCGAAAAATTCAAATAGCGTCTTCAACTCCCTGACGTTGACAGTACTCGTGCTAAATTCCGAATAAATTTTGTTAACGAGTGTTTCGATATCAAAAGGTAATTGTTTGCAGCTAAATTTAGCAGCATTATGAATGACATGTGCATTGCAATTTGCTTTTACAATAAATTCGTTTTCTAGTAATAGTTTTTGGTATACAGAGTTCTTCACTCCGTAATTAACAGCTGCGTTGTCTGCTGAATAGGCTGATATGTGTTCCATATTAAGTCCTAACTCAGAGAGGCATTTTTGTATTTTGTTAAATATTGCTTGTGAGGATTCATATTTATCAGTATAAAAATCAATGAGTTTGTTTTGTATGCCTTGATCAGCAAGAAAGTAGCTTATAACAATAGGGAAAAGCTTTTTGTACCCACGATTCGAAGCATCTGATGAAATTGAAAAATAAACTGGAGTTTGAGAGTTCTTTATATCATTCAGCACCAATTGGATGGCTTTTGGAAAAAGTACGTTTTCTACAAGTGTAGTTGCCTTTGTTCGTCCGCAGTGAAAAGATTTAGACAATGCACTGTCGCGAAAAATCTTACAATTTAATTTAATACTGCAGTCTGTGCTATTGTAACTATGTTGATGCATTACAGCATGATAAACCATCGTCAACTCCGCTATTGCACAGTGCAGTTCTTCGGTAGAATCTTTTTTCGGTATAAATGCTGTAATCAATGACGAATGCTTGTGACCGTTCATACTTGCAATATGCTTTGCAGAATTCATATGAGTTTCTATTGCTTTTTTCGCTCCATGTTTAATAACAAAATTACTGTTGCATACTTGACATTTTCCCAAAAAATCCGATTCTTTTCGAAGCCAGCTTTTATATTCCGGATGCGATAACCACTTCTCATTACAACAACACATGTAAGGCTTTTTGATAGCACCCTCCATAATTACTGCAATGTACTAGATAAAAACGTAATTTAATTTTATATTTTCTCAAATTTTACAAAAACTTACATAGTTTTATACAAATATAGTTAGCAAAACAACGCGCGAACAAACAACGATTGAAAATAATTTGCATAGAACAGCTGATAGAGATGTGACACCACTATCGAGAACAAATAACACACATAGCACAAAAAGTACCTGTTACACGGTCAATATTTATGCGTGAGTGTGTTTGAAAACCATAAAATAAAATGTCGAATCACTAAATGAAATAAAGAAACGAAAAAATGTATGAACTCAATGGCTAACCACTGAAAATGTTCCAAACCCCAGGATTTTGGAGGTATACCCCAGACCCCAGGACTGGATCGCAAACCCCTGAATCCTGGGGGCAAAAACCCCTATCTGGCAACCCTACCACCAACCCGATTTCGCCTTTAAATGAAGTTTTTAAACTGTTTTATATTAAAAAACGTAGTTATGTAAATTTATTTTTTAAATGAATCTATATACATTTGAATGCATCTTGCTTATATAAAAGGAAAAGACGAGGAGATGAATAAGCAAAGGGAAAAGAAAAGGGATTAGGAAAGGGGAATGATCTTACGAAAAAAAATTTGAAATTAACCTTTCTTGTACTCATTTACCAGCAGAAGATACTGAGTTTGTGATATAGGAACTATTAGCTACAATTTCGTCCAAGGAAATATTAGTGTCATTAATTTCGAAATTTGGCTCGCCCAAAGGAATGTTGTGCAAGGTTGCGCATGCATTCACAACCTTGCCAGCAAAGCCGGGCTCATACAAAAGAACCCTTTGTTGCGATAAGCAGCTCCAAGTCGCCTTGAGAACACCAAACAATCGTTCGATTGCATTGCGAGCTTTACACAAAGCCTCATTGTACCGGAATTTCGGAGTACCCTCAGGCTGGTTTGGTAATGGTGTCATAAGCCACGGTTCCAACGGATATCCGGAATCACCTGCAAGTTACTTCCTTAAAAAATATTGCGATTTTGAAATAAGTTTCAGTGTAAATACCAATAAGAAATATATTTCGATGTCCATCCTCATGGGTTGTCTGCATGATTCTTCGTACCGCACATGAACTCCAAATGTAAGCGTGGTGACGCGCCCCTGGAAACTTCGCATTTATGTTTAAAATTTTGAGATTTGGGTCACAAATCTAAGAAAATATATACATATATAGATTTACTTTCATTTAAGTTAATTAAGTATCTTACCATTTGCACATTTAGGGAGTGGTACCCGTGGTGGTTTACGTAGGCTTCTTCGTGTACTTTTGGTGCCAAAATCGATACGTGTGTACAATCTATTGCCCTTATTGTACCCCCAACGAATGGCGCAGCTGCCGCCGAAAAAACCTCTTTTGCAGCTTGGTAATCTTCCTGCCTCGTAGAAAACTTAATTTCTTCATACATCATTTTTGCATTAATTGTATCTGTTACGCGATGGATGCACCTACTTACGGTGGATTGGCTCATGGACAAACCCCACTGTTGTCCTACAAGCCGTTGGCAGCAGCCGGTGGCGTAAAATCTTAGAGTACACAACACCTTAAATGGCACCGATGTTAGGTAAGGAAATGTCGCAATTTCAATAACTAGATATATTACCTGTTTTTCTGCTGAAATTGCGGTAATCCTCTGACCTTTCAGGGATGTTTCCAAACGTTCCACTACCTGCGTCACGATTTCTGGGCCCACCCGGTATAACTTTCGGAATTCGGATGGCGCCTCAGTAAACGCCTATCTACTTTTCGGGAATTTTCTGCGGCGCTTGTAGCCAAATGATAGGCAACGAACTCAAAAGCCATTTAAAATAAGTTTTAGTTAAAAATTTAGGCTTTATTGACACAAATAACAATAACGAAACAAGAAAATATTTTAACAGCACAAACTGAAACCTCGATAAATAAACAATTTTAGTATCGACAACGTGAACAACTGATTCGATTTAACAAGTTTTGTTATTGACAAAAGTTAGTCAATGGCAAAGTTGTTAAAAATGTTGTTAAGCTAACTTAACGATAACAAATGTTGTTAAAAAAGTTAGTGAATCGAGCTACAGGTTAGATTGGGTATTAGTGCACTAAAAAAAAAAAATTACTCAGATTATGGAAAAGTGGGAATAATTCGACGCTAAAGACTATTTTCATTGTTTTGATGTACAATTTTCTTTAATACGTGGTTTTTATTCCTTGATTTGAAGAAAATTGTACATCAAAACAATGAAAATTGTCTTTATCGCCGGATCATTGCCACTTTTCCATAATCTGAGTAATTTTTTTTTAGTGTGGCTGCTACCGCTTGTCCAGTGCGGAGGAAATCAGTAGCTGGATTCAGTAACATTAGACGACAACGCAAATCGAGTTGTTAACTTAACAACAATGACGTTTGCAGTGACAAGAGTAGGATTCGCTAACTTATTTTTCACGACATAAAACAGCTGACTTTTAATGTTTATTCAAAATGACAAAAAGCTGAAACTCTGCTCACATCAGCTGTTTGAAACGTTGATATTTACGAAAAGCACAAAAAGGAATGTGCAAAAGTGCAAAAGTAAATATTCTTAATTAAATTTTCTTAATAAATATAAATAAATATGTAAGTAAATATAATTAGTATTAATATATATATGTGTTAGTCAAATATTGAGGCATTTATTACGATGTCCCCACGCGTGTGTACCAATGTTAATGCTTGCGAAAACATTTGTACAATAATATATATATAAATTAATTAATTTAAAAAAAGTGGTTTAATTCGAGTAATTTAATATCCATTTTATGTGAATATTGATTCAGAATCAATTCCGGCTATATTTTAATCAAATACTGAGGCATTTATTAAGATGTCCTCACGCTGGTGTACCACTGCAAATGCTTGTGAAAACATTTGTACAATAATACATATGTGAGGTAATTAATTCAAAAAAAGTTGCTTAATTCAAGTAATTTAATGTCTATTTTGTGTGAATATCTATTCAAAACCAATTCCGGATATATTTTAATCAAATAATGAGGCATTTATTAAGATGTCCTCACGCTGGTGTACCACTGCAAATGCTTGTGAAAACATTTGTACAATAATACATATGTGAGGTAATTAATTCAAAAAAAGTTGCTTAATTCAAGTAATTTAATGTCTATTTTGTGTGAATATCTATTCAAAATCAACTCCGGATATCTATTTATCAAATATAAGAAAAATATTTGGCTTTAAACCTTTCTCACAAGTTTTCTCACAAATAAACAACACAAAACTACAAGTCGTCAAATCACTGACGTTGACGGCAACAGCTGTTTGTTCGATCGCGAATGTTGTTAAGGAAATAGCTGACGAATATTAAAGGTGACAAAAATACCGTTTACTTCGCTAAACGATAACGCATGTTGTTAAAATTGGGTAGTGAATTCCGCTACAGGATTTCAATTTTGTGGAATAAAATTTGAGGAATAATGAGGCAAGCAACTGATCCTGAAACAAACGTAAGATTTATCGAGAGAAATGTCGGTCATTGTTTCCACTTGGTACAGCAAACACATTTACTACCTACACTCTAAAAACTGCGTGTAAATATGCTACCAAAATATATGTAATTTTTAGTTGAAAATTACATTTTTTTTCGTAGATTTACACTACAAGTGTGTAATTTACAGTTCTAAACGAAATTTACGCACTTTTCAGCAAAAGTGAGCATATCATGCGATTTTACACGCATTTTGGATTAAAGGAAATTGTAATTTCAAATCTCGTGCGCGAAATTACAATTGAGTGGGGTAAAATTACATAGTGAATTGGTAATTTTGTTTAACTTATATGCGAAATTACAATTTATTACTCGATTAGTGTTTAGATTTAAAGTTTGTTTGTGTAGGATTTACACTTTTATTGTTTAAATTTAAACAGCTTATCTGTTGAATTTTTCAGTGTGCGATTTTGCGCATAATAAGGTAGGAAAAAAGTAACCTACCTTTTTGTATGCAAAATTACACGAAAATTTCTAAGAGTGTAGGTAGGCCTGATGGCCTGTTGTGATACCACATGGAGCTCTTTATTACACACCATGTAGACGAACCACCTTATTTGCTCCATATAGCGTAAAATGTTAGACGCCTTTTTGTTTTCAATCTCCTCCACAAGGCAAATTCATTATATGGTAATGGCAGGGCGAATTCGGCAATATTCGCCTCGATTCGCTTTAAATTTATGTCCATCAGAATGTCAAACCCGAAGTCAAATATTTCTTTGTATAACATTCTTCTGTACTCGGCGAGTTAAAAATGAGAAGAAGAAGAAGTCAGATGTTCACTTACCATTACCATATGAATGAATTTGCCTTGCTCCTCCAGTTGTGTCTGTGGGGCAAGTGTACTTGAAGCTCAAAGAAAACGTTTCTTTTTAGCAGAGTTTTGTGACAAAATTCTACTGAGAAGACACGTTTTCTAAACAGTGTTGTGGAAAAGTGACCAAATGTACGAAGTCAGTGATGTTAGTTGAACGAAGGCAAAAACGTACCAAAATTCAAATCGTCCTACCAACCTACCAAAAGGAATAAAACCTACCAGTTTTGGTAGGAAAAGCCCAAAAGTGGCATCCCTGAGTGCGTTTGAGCATCACTGACGTCATAGATAACTAGATACGAAACTCTTCATTTCGTGAGAGCGCTGTCAAAATGCGCATTTTTTATAACATTTTTCATTGGTGCCACTCTGTTCGAAAACTGAACATGGGTATTTTACATATTATTTCTGGGATTCAGCTGCCTTATGATATTGAAGACTACAGCAATAATAAAATTTAGTTTATACCAATTTAAGGTAAGGATATAACCACAAATAGTATGATTTGCCCACATTCCGAATAGTCGTGTTCGAAACCCAATCTCAGACAATTTAAGCATAACGCACAAAAATTGGTGGACGATAATACATGTAGTTGGGTGATATTTTTTAAGAAATATTTTATTCTATTTTGCAATTCTATTAGAACTGAAATATAATAATTTTTAACCGGATATATATATATAAATCTACTGAAGAACCGCTGCCCGCCTTCCATCTCATTAACATATTTTTTTGAATTTTAACTGAAACACATTTTTTCCAGTTGAAACAGTAAACTTCACTGCATATAACACACAAGAAATACAATTACCTCTGTATTTTTATAATTCTTTATTATTTCAACAAAATTGGGCACATAAAACAAAACATCAAAATCCACCGAAAGTGACAATTTATTTTGGCGCGTTTTCCTTTCTGGCACCTGCAATTTGCACAAACAGCTGATCGGCCGGGTTTTATGTTGTGTTGATGCTGGCAACAAAGCCACATTAGACCCGTGGGAACATCGTAAAAGTGAGAGAGTAAAGAAGAGTTTCGTATCAAGTCATCTTTGACTGACGTATACACACCGATTGTCACTACTACAGAGAAATAAAGAGCGTAGAACGAGCGCTTACGATGGGTCATGGCGATCGTCGCTTAGGAAAAAAAAACCCGCGTGTAGCACAGTACACGTGATAGAAGTTAACTTCTTACATCAATTTATATTCGCTCGAAAGCAACAAGTAACAAGTTGCATATATCATATGAGAAACGAATTTGCAAATACATCCCTGCAAAAAATGCGATTAATCCGAGACGTGTCCGGGATCAATCGCAAGGGAGAATGCGACTAATACAATTCTACATCTCTTTATATGTAGCGAATTGATCGCATTTGTTCGAGAATGTCCTATGAAGAGGCTAATTGTTCAATTTGTATACCCGAACGGGTACAAATGTAGATCAATCGCTTTCACCCAATTCTGAAAATGTCTAAAAATTATAAATCGTTTTATATATTAGAAGAGTTTATTCGATTAGATTTCATTTTGTAAATTAAAAAAAAAAATAAGTATTTCCTAAAAATATTTAAAGTTTTGAGAATGAATTATTCGAGCGTAAAAGATATGTGAGGAATTTTTCAAAGTTGTTAGCCAAGGCTATTTTTTATAACAATCTTTAAAAATTATAAATGTTCATGCCTATTTAAATAAAGATTATACAATAAGTTTTACTTTTGTAAAGAAATCTATTCAATAAATTAAAATATTTTAAATAGTCAGTTTTAAGTTTATAATCGTAATTGATTTTCAATGAATATTTTTGGTAAAATTTTGTCAAAATTATTATTCATCATTGTCATTAAAAGAAAGCGTGTTCAATTAGTTTTACCTATTGTTTTTTTAATACATACATACATTGAAAATTTTTGTAAAATTTCGATATATAATCAATCTAGATTTGTACCCGTTCGGGAACAATTGGTCTACAATCGGGCACTAATTGTGGACTGATTGTTCCGGAAAGAAATCAATCCGGGACAAATCTATGTATATCGGTATTAATCGCACAATTTTTTGAAGGGATATTACAATGAAAACTATCGCATGTACATATGTACATGTGGTTGTGTGTTTTTGTTTGTACAAATTCTATTTATAGTAAAGGCGAAGCTTGTTCTTGTTATTAGATTTTGTTTATCGGCAAGCTCATCCGATTGGTTTTTATATTGGTTGTTTGATCTTTTTAACACGCTTTTATTAGCTTCACCTGTATGTATGTATGTATGTATGTATGTATGTATGTATGTATGTATGTATGTATGTAACTTCATCCCATCCTAAAAGTTGCAACATTTAACTAAATTATTATATCTTTCAAACATTCACTTTTATTGTGTTCTCTCTATTATCTCTATTCTCCTCCGGATTCGAAACATGACATCAACAGCCCAACGGCATCATATAGTAGGACATTCAACATTATACTTTATGCTTCATTGCGGCTTTTAAGTTACCTTTCTTCAAAATAGCCTCTATGAATTTCAATTCACTCCCGTATATAAGCCAATAAGTAATAAGCTTTCAGGGTACGGAAAAACTCACTCACGAACGCTCAAAAATACATTATTCTCAAATCACAAACAAATGTTCAAAGAAAAACGTATAACCACTCAAATAGCGAGCGAACTAACACACAACAGCCAGCGATCGCTCATGGCGATGGCGATAAACTCAATGCATAAATTCACTCAAAAATGAAGCTTGAAGCTTTCTGTTTTGTTGCTGTTTGCAATGAAATCAACCGCATGTACATACATACATACGTATGCAAAGCAAGAACTGGTTTTGTTTGTTCAAATTCTATTAGCACACTTGCCGAACTATATAGCACTGTTAACGAACTTGGTAATTACCAAAATTGGTTATTTTTTCGCTGCTGGTTTCTTGGTAACTTTCACATGTGTTTGACAATTTTTATTTTCAAGAAGTTGTTTACAATATTTGTGAGATATTTGGCAGCAGGTGATTACAATGCTAAGCATACGTTTTGGGGATCTAGGTTAATAACACCAAAGGGAAGAAACCTGTTCAAAGCAATCCAAAGCAATGGTCTTGATATTATATCAACAGGGCAGCCAACATATTGGCCCACTGATAGGAGCAAAACCCCCGACCTCATAGATTTTGGGGTAACTCGCGGCCTCGATCGGGATATACTTCAGATAGAATCACTTTTTGACCTATCGTCTGATCACTATCCTTGCGTCATATCTATGAAAACCCTTCCAACTTTAAACGAACTGAACCCAAGCTTAACTAATAGATTTACGAATTGGCTGAAGTACAGAAAATTTATAAGTTCGCATATTAATCCAAATTTGAGCCTTAAATCAGCCGCCGAAGTGGAATATGCGATAATTGACTTCACAAACTTACTGCAAGTGGCAGCAAAGGTTTAAACGCCATTACGTCCTGACACAACCCAGCAGCAAAGCTTTAGTTCTTTCAATGAAAACGATACCATTGAGCTAGTTTCCAAGAAAAGGCAACTTAGGAGAGACTGGCAAAGGTTGCGATCTCCAACTCTGAAAAACGAGCTTAAACAATGTACGAAAGAGCTCCAAATGCTCCTAGAGGAGAAAAGGGAAACAAAATTTCAAAATAGAATTAAGTCCCTCACGGCCACATCCTGTACAGATTATTCCTTGTGGCGCTCTCTCAAATATCTAAAACGGCCGGTTCAGCAGGATCCTCCAATACGAATGCAAAATTGTGAATTTGCTCGAAGTGATCACGAAAAAGGAATAGCTTTTGCAACCCATCTTTCGAATGTATTTACTCCAAATGATGGACAAAATGTTCTCCAAGAAAATACACCACAATTACCAGCAATACCACTTGGTTTTAAACTAGACGACTTAATAAAACCTTATCCAAAGACATAGAGAATAAGAAAGCACCAGGGTATGACAGAATAACAGGTGAAATGTTAAAAGCTCTTCCCATAGTAGCTATTAAGCAACTACTATACATCTACAATAGTATCCTCCAATTATGTCACTTTCCTAATCTATGGAAACTATCTGAAATTATTATGATCCCAAAACCAGGCAAAGACCCGACAATAGTAAGCTCCTACAGGCCAATAAGCTTAATCTCTATCTTTTCCAAACTATTCCAAAAATTATTGCTGAAAAAAATTCAGCCCATCTTAGAACTGCGCGAAACCATACCAAGTCACCAATTCGGATTTAGAGAGCAGCACGGTACGATAGAACAAGTGCATAGAATAGTTTCAGAAATAAGGTCAACTTTTGAAACCAAACGATATTGCACTGCCCTATTCCTAGATGTGGCACAAGCTTTCGATAAAGTATGGCTAGAAGGGCTATTGTATAAAATAAAACAAACACTTCCTTATAATCTCTGTGGGATCCTAGAAAGCTTTTTAACAGGTAGAAAATTTCGAGTAAGACACAAAAGTTTTACAACCGAAAGTCATCCAATTTCTGCCGGAGTTCCACAAGGTAGCGTTCTAGGGCCTGTACTATACTTAATTTACACAAGCGATCTGCCAACCGACGCGAGTCTTGTCACGTCTACCTTGGCAGATGATATGGCTATACTGAGTGTGCACGCAAATCCTACAACTGCTACTATCCAATTGCAGAGACACATAAAAACTTTAGAAGAATGGCTTACTACGTGGAGAATTAAGGTCAACGAATCTAAATGTGTACAAGTAACTTTTAGCCTAAAAACAGACACATGCCCACCAGTCTCAATAAATGGAAAAATAATAACTCAGAAATACTACTCTATGACCAACTTTCTGTACCCAATTTTTCCAAGCATGACCTCATTTTTCTAACATTTGATTTCAAAACCAATTGCAAATCTACTTCTTTTTCTTTCCGCGATTTTAAAAATATCGACTACATAAAACTTGGTGAAGCTGTAGATGCCATCCACTGGGGATCCGTCTACAGCATGGTTTCCTCAAACGATCAGATCAGTTTTATCCAGGCCCAAACTAATACTCTGTATGAGAAGTTTGTTCCACTTGTAACCAAATCATCAACTGCTCAAAATCGCCCTTGGTTTAATAACTATATTAAGCAGCTGGTTCACAAGCGCAACATGGCCTATCGCAAATGGAAGCGATCTAGGTGTGAAATTACCTATAGCGATTTCAAGGCTAGAAGACGGGAAGATAACAAAGCGATAAAACAACAAAAGCTCAAATACTACGAGTACCAGTTTAACACTGCAATTGGGTCTAAAAATACTTGGAAACGTATTCGCGAAATCGGGATTGGGACCACGAGTAAGCTTCTACCGGAAGATGTAGATGTGAACGAATTGAACAAAAAATTTGTGCAACCTTCGGCTGAATGTGTCAATGTAAGTTTTGAAAGATACAACGCATGTCTAAATCTTACGTCTTCTGATTTTTGTTTCAAGAGTGTTGATGAATGTGATGTTGTCCAGTCTATACTCAGCGTGAAGTCGAATGCCATTGGTCCTGACGGCATTCATCCTAAATTCTTTAAATGTATTTTACCCAAAATCCTTCCTTTTGTCACCTACGCTCTGAATAACATAATAAAAACATCGAATTTCCCAACCATCTGGAAAAGAGCCAAAATAGTCCCAATTGGAAAAACTAATGGTGACTTTAGACCAATTGCGTTACTTCCTTACTTGTCCAAGGTCCTTGAACGTATAATGCATCGTCAGATAAACTATTACTTAAGCAAAAACTCTCTACTTAGCCCTCACCAATCGGGATTTAGATCCAACAGGGGTTGTATAACGGCACTTATTAAAGTATCTGATGATATTAGGCTTAACATAGACAACAACAGAGTCACCTTTTTAACACTCCTTGACCACTCCAAAGCCTTTGACACCGTTAATCATGACCTCCTTTGTCTGAAACTTAAAAACATATTTAATTTCTCTGGAACGGCATTAAACCTAGTTAGTTCATACTTATGTGATCGTTCGCAAGTAGTGTGTGCTGGAAACATAACATCTAACTGTCTACCGTTAACGCGTGGTGTACCCCAAGGCTCCATTTTGGGTCCGTTATTGTTCGTGATGTATATAAATGACCTTCAAAATGTGTTAAAGTACAGTGACGTGCATATCTATGCGGATGACGTCCAGCTTTATGTTAACTGTCCTTTTGAGTCCATCAATTCTTGCATAGCTAATATAAATACTGACTTGGAACTAGTAAGCAAGTGGGCATGTGATAATGGACTAGTCTTGAATCCAGTGAAATCCCAGTGCATTGCTATATATAAGAAGACATTTAAAACCGACGAATGTAAGGATATAAAACTTAACAACTCTGTGATAAAGTTCGTAGATAATGCCAGAAACTTAGGGGTCATTTTTAACAGAACTCTGACGTGGAGTGATCACATTTCCTATGCAATTGGCAGGGTTTGTGGATTGCTTAGGTCTTTATGGGCAACTCAATATTTTACACCAGTGAAAACTCGACTGCGTTTAGCTAAAACCCTTTTGTTACCAACTTTGTTATATGGTTGTGAACTGTACGCCAGTTGCGATAGTGTGTCCCGTGTTAAACTCTGTGTCTTATACAACAACATTGCCAGATATGTCTATTGTGTCAAACGTCAAGATCATATTTCTGTTTTCGCCAAACAAATGTTATCTGTCCCACTGGATGACTTCCTGAAATTTAAATGTCTCACACTACTCCATAAGATCACTACAACTCAGGAGCCTAGGTATCTTAAAGAACGCGTTCGATTCACTAAATCGTGCCGGTCACTCAATGTATCAAATATGAAATTCAGCTACTTAGTTACAGAACGTCAATTCTTTGTTTTCACTGTCCGTCTTTGGAATGCTCTGCCTCATAAGTTGAAAAGCATAAAAAACACACTGCACTTTAAAAAGGAATTGCTACGCCATCTGCAAGATAGATGTTAGAGATGTTTAAACCTTAGCTATTTCTTCACTTTATATGTATCATTCTACAATGCTTTTTATCAATTTTTTGTAATTTTCCCATCTTTTATTTCCTTTTAATATATGTACGTATTCATCGATATACGTATATTGTTACTAATGTTAGGATTACGATTTCTAGAATTAAGGTTCAAACATTGTAAATTAACCAATGGTTGTATGTTTGAAATAAATAAATAAAATAAATATAGACTTCGTTACGTACCTTGGAGTCACACTGGATAGAAGAATGATTTGGAAAAATCACATTGACAAAAAGATTATGCAAACCAAGTTGAAAATAAGCCATCTGCAATGGTTAATTGGTCCAAGTTCCAGACTGGGATTAGATAATAAGATATTAATATTTAATATGGTTTTAAAACCAATTTGGATGTATGGAATCCAACTATGGGGCTCAGCATCGAAATCAAGCGTAGAAAGAATTCAAAGGCTACAGTCCAAGATATTAAGAACAATATGCAAAGCTCCTTGGTATGTAAAAAATTCAATTATACATAGTAACCTAGAGATAAATACGGTGACCGAAGAGATAGAGAAAATGCAAACAAATTATGCGAAAAGATTAGCCAACCATCCTAATTCATTAGCAAAAAGTCTCCTAAAGCAAAGCTATCCTAGGCGGTTAAAGAGAAAGGATGTAAACCTCAATTGTGCATAAGGTCATATTCTGTTAGACCAATATCTCGAAAGCAACGTAAAGTAAAGATAATGACGAACGTCGCCGAAGCGACCGACCAATGGCCATCGCGATGAACGGCACCTAGTCCCTGGCGTTCATAGTACAGGCTAGTGGAAATACCGTAAAATACAATAAACGTCGCCGAAGCGTCCGACCAACGGCCATCGCGATGAACGCACCTAGTCCCTGTTGTTCATCGCACGGGCTAGCGTAAATACTGAACAATACAATAAACGTCGCGGAAGCGTCCGACCAACGGCCATCGCGATGAACGCACCTAGTCCCTGTGGTTCATCGCACGGGCTAGCGTAAATACCTAACAATACAATAAACGTCGCGGAAGTGTCCGACCAACGGCCATCGCGATGAACGCACCTAGTCCCTGTTGTTCATCGCGCCAGCCCGCGCGAAGACAAACACCTCTACGATCACCATGCTATGGCTGTACATATATATTTAAATGATAACTTAAACTGTTTATCCACTTTTGAGAAAAAAAAAATAAATAAATAAATAATAATAATAATAATAATAAATAAATAAATAAATAATAACACTGTGCTACACCAAAAAAATGCAGGGCTCTCTCGTGGTTTTTTGGTTTCATCATGGCCCATAAAACACTACCTCATTTGCGGTTTTTCCCCATCACTTCGTTTTTTAATTTTTTTGAGTACAAATATAATACAACTCTGAAATTATTGAAATTACAACTTCGAGATGCTATAACTTCCTTGTTTCTTGATCGAATTCAAATTTTTTTTTTATTTGAAAGATGTTTCTTTTACCTTTCAAACAAGCAAAAGAGTTTGCAAATCGACCTAAAAATGACCAATTTTTGGTCTTTTATTCCAAAAAAAAGTAATTTTTTTTTAAATTTTCGTTTTTGGCACGTTTTTATTGGATATTGAAGTTACAAACAATGGGTTTTAAACCTTTATAACAAAATACATAAAATCAGCTTTCCAAAAAGCAAAAGTAAATTAAAATTGATTCAAAATTACGGTAGTAGTGTTTCATAAAGTGAGTAAGCCTTTGTTTTTGTGTTTTAAAAATGTTTTTTTTTTTTTTATAGATTAATATTTGCATACAAAGTAGGTATGAACTTTCACAAAACTGAGTATAGAGCGATCTGAGTGTGCTCTTTGTTACTTGTCAGAATTGGCCAGTTTACCTACTTTAAATTTTTTCCCAAGAGATTGGCGTCTATTGATCGACGGTTCAACAAAAAGTACACTTGAAATGTTTATTATGTAATTGCATATTCTAGTTTCATTTAATTTTTAAGGTTTGAAGGCTGTGCTTTTACACAACACTGGCATATATCCATCAGTCCCACTGGCCTACGCTACCGATATTAAAGAATCATATGACAGTATGGCTAATTGTAGCTGACTTCAAGGTACTCAATATTTTAAATGGTATTTAGGGTGGAAATACGAAGTATCCATGCTATTTCTGCGAATGGGACAGCCGAGCAATTAGCCTACACTACAAACAAAAGGATTGGGCTCCACGTACATCGTTTGTAGTTGGTGAAAAAATACTATAAATATTCCCTTAGTTAATCCAAACAAGTAAAAGCGCGGCTGCCTTCGGCCGTACCGAAGACTTCATACCTTTCATGAGTGGGGAAATGAAAAGTTACCTATGCATGTATGTACATAGCCTGATTTAGTACGTATAATTTATAATTTCAATTGTGTGGGTTATTTATGGAAGGATTTATTAGAAAAAATGGTGTCTGAGCTATTTAAATGGAGGAGTTATACGACAAAATGTGTACATCTGAACAATCGGTTGTATGGGAGCTATATGTTACAGTGGTCCGATCTTGACAATTTTCCGTAACTCTATTTGGGCCGATATGGGTAAAAATACTTCAAAGTTTCATGTCATTATCTGTTAAAATTGAGAAGTTATACCCCAAAATGTCCATATCTGAACAATCGGTTGTAGGGGAACTATATGTTATAGTGGTCCGATCTTTATAATTTTCGGTAACCTTGTTTAGGCCAATATGGGTACAAATACTTCAAAGTTTCACGCCGTTAGCTGTTAAAATGGAGGAGTTATACACCAAAATGTGTATATCTGAACAATCGGTTGTATGGGAGCAATATGTTATAGTGGACCGATCTTGACAATTTTCGGTAACCTTGTTTAGGCCAATATGGGTACAAATACTTAAAAGTTTCATGTCCTTAGCTGTTTAAATGGGGAAGTTATGCAGAAATTACACCCCAAAATTGTCATATATGTATATCTGAATAATCGGTTGTTTTCTATATGTTATAGTGGTCCGATTCAGCCGATTCCGAGAAATAATCAGCTGCATATAACAACCTACCTGTATTCCAAATTTCATTCAGATATCTCAAAAACTGAGGGACTAGTTTGCGTTCACACAGACGGACGGACGGACAGGCCGACATGGCTTAATCGACTCAGCTCGTGATTCTGATCATATCGGTATATATTTTGGCGGGTCCCCCACGCTTCCTTCTGGTACTTTCGACAAAATTTTTTTGGCACAAAGTTATAATACCATTTCATTCTCATGAAAGGTATAAAAACAAAAAAAAAAGGCCTACTCACTTTATGAAACACTACTACCGTAATTTTGAATCAATTTTAATTTACTTTTGCTTTTTGGAAAGCTGATTTTATGTGTCTTGTTATAAAGGTTTAAAACCCATTGTTTGTAACTTCAATATCCAATAAAAACGTGCCAAAAACGAAAATTTTTAGAAAAAATTACTTTTTTTTGGAATAAAAGACCAAAAATTGGTCATTTTTAGGTCGATTTGCAAACTCTTTTCCTTGTTTGAAAGGTAAAAGAAACATCTTTCAAATAAAAAAAAAATTTGAATTCGATCAAGAAACAAGGAAGTTATAGCATCTCGAAGTTGTAATTTCAATAATTTCAGAGTTGTATTATATTTGTACTCAAAAAATTTAAAAACGAAGTGATGGGGAAAACCGCAAATGAGGTAGTGTTTTATGGGCCATGACGAAACCAAAGAACCATGTGAGAGCCCCTGCATATTTTTTTTTCTGATTTTGTAGCACTGTGTAATAGACCAAGATAAACTCCATTAAACAACTAGGTTAATATTACACTCCTAGGTTAAGATACATGCCATATGTGTATATGTAAAGATTTTGCCAACTTTATTATTTGTAGCATTGGCAACAAATAATTTATTGTATTAGTTTGTAAGATTTGCGAAATTATTGTTATTTTCTAAACAAGAAAGATTCAATAAAAACAAATATGAAGAAAAAAAAAAAATATTTGTGGTATACAAGAAAATATGGAAGTGATTATAGGACAATGAGAATATTTTGGAGCGCTGACTGTTCGTTGTGAATATGCACAGGCAAATAAAGAAGAGCATATCTCCGATTAAAAACCGAAATAGTTTTGCTTCGATACACATGGTACATATGTATTAGTTGATATTTTTTCGTTTAGGCTTCATTTTTGAGCTCTTATGACCAATGTTTTTTTTTTTTTTATAAGGAAAAAATTTATGTGAAAAATTAATATCTCAATATGCAAAATACATTTGTTATAAGTTTACAATAAACTTACTTCAGTAAGCAAAACGTTTGGAAAATCTTTAATATAAAACTTGTAATTCATTTAATAGTAATTGCTGAATCAACGAAAAGGAACCCTAATTCTATAATTGCATTTCACGTTTGGAAAGCAATTCTTAATAAATATTTTTATACAACGTGAGGTGAAAAAAATTTCTCAAAAAAAAAAAAAAAAAAAAAAAAAAATTCGCTACTCGGGACTCGAACCTGCGCCCCTTGGTCCGCAGGCAGCATACCTCACCATTACGCTACAATCGTATTCGGAACTTAGTTGTCTAAATTCGAATTTATTCAATCAGGTTTCTTTTTTTTGTTCTCTTCAAATGCTTCACCTCAACTTGGTATGTTCAGAAACACAGCACAAAACGCAACAGCGGCAGTATATATATTTTTGATGATTGTGATGAGCGGCGCTTGATGAAAAATTTGCGTTTATGAACGCTCTGCTTGTACTACAAAAGCAAATTGCGCTTCAAACTGGGTTTCTGAACAAAGCCCTCCTCTTCACCATCTGATTGTAAAACATAACAAAACGTTTGGGAAATTTTGTATTTCCAAACTAGTTTGGAAAACCTTGAATAAAAGGGTTTGGAAATTATTGCATAATAAGCTAGTTTACTTCACTGCATATTGGGATTTTTGGTAGAAGTTATAAATACATATGTATGTAGATCTATTTCGGAGATCACCACATCCCTTCATCAGACTTCTTTTTACTTTTATTCTTGCGTCCGCATAAAACATCCTTTAATGAAAAATTTCACTAAAAAGTTAAAAATAAATAATAGCTTAAAAAAAACTAAAAAACACGCTTTAATCTTAAAAATCGTACTAAAAATTGAGAAATAATTTAATTAGAAACAAAATGATGAACGAAAATATAAGTATTTGAGGAAAAGCGTGGGGGTGCTCAATAATATTTGAACATGAAAATATTCGATTCGTACAACTAGTACAAAAATATACCTAGTTGCGAAATTAACGAGTCCGATATATGAAATCTCAAAAAAGTCAAAATAAAATTATTAGTAAAAAACACCGATTTTAAATGTTTTTTGACATACTGAGCACCCCACGCTTTTCCTTAAATACTTATATTTTCGTTCATCATTTTGTTTCTAATTTAATTATTTCTCAATTTTTAGTACGATTTTTAAGATTAAAGCGTGTTTTTTAGTTTTTTTAAGCTATTATTTATTTTTGACTTTTTAGTGAAATTTTTCATTAAAGGATGTTTTATGCGGACGCAAGAATGATAGTAAAAAGAAGTCTGATGGGATGTGGTGTTCTCCGAAATAGATATACATACATATGTATTTATAACTTCTACCAAAAATCCCAATATACAGTGAAGTAAACTAGCTTATTATGCAATATTTTCCAAACCCTTTTATTCAAGGTTTTCCAAACTAATTTGGAAATACAAAATTTCCCAAACGTTTTGTTATATTTTGCAATCGGAAAGTGAAGAGAAGTTGAGGTGAAGCATTTGTTACTTTCGAGCATCACCTACATTAACCAAGATATGCGTTAGAAATATAAACATTAAAATTAAATATAAAGCACAAAAAGAAAATTATTGTAGGTACATATGAAAAACCCTGTATCTAGTAGTGAAACAATTGCGGCGTAATTTTTTGTCGGCTAACTACTAATTGTACTAGATATCATGTCCGAGTGTTAATTTGACTGAGTGTGACAGAGCAACATAACAAAACCAATGTTTAACATGAAAAAGAGTGATAATTTTTTTTTAAATATCCCAACTTTAAAAGCTTAAAACTATAAACTTAGAATTATTGGAAACCAAGGATATTATTGAAAAGTGTTAATAATTACTTGAACCTTTAGGATTCATCACGATTACTTAAATGAAATGCTTTAAATAATAAATATTCAAGTTGAAACTAGCACTTAAAAATATGTAAGAAAAAAAACAAAAAAATTTACTTCAGATATGCTATGTTACGACCATCTGGGGCAAGTGCAGAGTATGGGGTCGGGAAAAAAGCGATGAATTATTGTTCCCCATTCTATTTCCAATATGTGGGTATGTTTTTTTTCTGTAATTGTAACAATTTTACAAAATTCTATTTTGGGCGCATAAAATTGAAAATCTACCTATGCGCGTAGATTTCCAGAAGAGAATATGAGACTTACTTTTGAAGTATAGTTAAAGGCTGTATTGTGGAACGATTTTCCGTCATCCCTTGTCAATTTTGGTTTGGAGACAAACCGGTTTCGGCTAATATGCGCCATCTTCAGTGTCTTCTTTCGTTCTGAGTTATTTTGTGTAAGTTCGATAGTATTTATAGTAACTAACTTCCGTCGTTTTGTTCAGGTACTTCGTGTTCATGTGATGTGTTCGTGCATTCGTGCGTGTGTGTGTGTGTGAGTCTGTGTTGTGTGTTTAGGTATGCAAATCTATTTTTTGTCATATTTTCATTATTGTACCCTCATTAACCAAGTAGGTAAAAGTCCGTTATTGTCCGTTTGTGTGTTGTTTTGTTTATGTCGGTTTTAGGTCTTTTGTCCTCTTTCGGGTATAGTAGCTTAAGCGGTTCAAATAATGTATCCGATGCTGTGTTTATTTGTTCATTTATTATTTTACCTACGAATGTTTTTTGTTTGTATATCTCCATATTTTCTAATATGTTAAGTCGTCTTCCTTTATGCTGTATGTGGAGAATTTTAGCTGTTTTTCCTATTTTCATGGGTGTACACTTGTTTTCTGCCATGTGGTTGGCGAAATTTGATTCCACTGTCGTTGATGATTTTCTTATTTTCTTATTGTAATCCCTTATGTGTTCTCGATATCTCGTCTTGATTTGGCGTCCTGTTTGTCCTATATAACTGTTTTGGCATTCGCAAGTCAATTTGTATACGCCTTGTTTGTCAAAGAGGTCTTCCTTGTTAATGTTGTTTCGTAGAAGTTTTCCCATATTGTTCCTCGTTTTAAATGCTGCATTAATGTTATATTTTTGGAAAACTTTAGCCAACTTGTAAGATGTTGCTCCGGTATATGATAGGACTGCCCATTTCTTCTCTTCTTTTTCTTTGGTTTCTGACTTTCTTGAATTTATGTTTTTTTGTATTTTCTTCACTAAACTTTTTTGATATCCGTTGTTCTCTGCGATTGTGTATATTGTGCTCAGTTCCTTGTTGTAAGCTTCTTTTCCTAACGGGGTTCGTTCAAGTCGTGTTAATAAATGTCTGAAAGCGGCGTTCTTGTGCTGTTGAGGATGGTTAGATTTATTGTGTATTATTGTATCTGTTGCTGTGGGTTTTCTGTATATTTCGTAAGTAAATTTGTTAGTCTCTTTGTTTATTTTAATTGTTAGGTCCAGGTAGTTGATTTTTCCATTTTTCTCTGTATCCATAGTGAATTTTATATTTTTGTGTTGGCTGTTGAGGTGCTCCAAAATTTGTTCTTCTTTATTTTCCGATATTAGGCAGATGATGTCATCTACATACCTGGCATAAAAATTTACTCCCAAATTTGCCGTCAGTTCTTCCATATAAATTTCTTCCAAATGTTGCATAAATACTTCCATAAGGATAGCTGATGTGGGGCTACCCATGCCTAGTCCGTGAGTTTGTCTGTATATTTTATTGTCAAATTTAAAATAATTCTGGTCCAGGGTTACTCTCAGCGTATTTACTATCTCTGTAGCAATGTCTTTGTTCGTTTTCTCTGTCAGTATTTTAGTTAAAGTTTTTAGTGTTTCTGTCGTTGGTATCGAAGGGTATAGATCCTTCACGTCAAATGATACCAGTTTTGAGTCCTTGGGTACGTTCAGGTTGTTCAGTTTGTTGACTAGTTCCGTCGTGTTTTTGATTGTGTATTTATTGGATAGGTCTAGTTTCTCGGTTAGTAGCTTGTTTAGATGTTTTGATAGTCTATATCCTGGTGCCGACTTATGGTTTACTATTGGTCGCATAGGTGTTCCTGCTTTGTGGATTTTAGGTAGTGCGATCAGTGACGGGGCCGATGGATTCATTGCTGTGAGAGTGTAGGTCATCTTGTTGTCTATTATATTCTTTGCTTGTTTTATTGCACGCTTTATTGCCATTTGGTATTCTTCCGTTGGGTCTTTCCTTATCACTCGACAGCCCATTTCTTTGATGAGTTGACCCGTTTTCGCGGTGTATTCCTCTTCGTCCATTAGCACCGTTGTATTTCCTTTGTCTGCTTTTGTTGCTATCACCTTATTATCGATTAGTTTCTTCCTTAATACTTTTGCCGTTTTATTGTCGTCCGTTGCCATTTCATTTCCAGCAGCTTTTATACTCTTTTCGATTATGCGTCTGCATAGATGCCTTGCGTGCTCCTGTTCTTCGTTTGGTACTAGTGATATGGCCATCTCCGTGTCTGCAATAGTGTTCTCTACGTCTTTTTTTCTATCGTAGCTTTCGATATTGTACTTCAAACCTTTTTGTAGTAGCTCTGTTTCTTTGGCGTTGATTGAAAGATTTGTCAAGTTAACAAATCTTGGATGGAATGATGTTTTGTTCTGTTGTGAGCCTTTTTTGTTGTTGTTTTGTTTTGTGTCAAGGTCCTCCAGTTTTTTGTTGAGTTTTTTGTATTTGTGTTCCATGGCCTTTTTGATCTCCTCCTTTATAGTGTCTAACGTTTCCATAAGGCAACTAACTAGGTTGTTTTCCATCAGCTCCAGGTGGATGCGTAGTAGTTCCTCATTTATGCGCTCCTTCTTTGCGTGTTGGTTCCTGATCTCGCATCTGAGGAAGCTGTTCTCCGCTTTCCGTATAATTTTGCGTTTATCCTCGCTGTTCACTTTGTGCCCTATTTGCGCGTATTTTGGAATGAGTTTGTTCTTTAGACATTCCTTATTAAACCATATGTTGGCTTTTGTGTTGTGTATTTTCTGTAGCCGCCTTTTGTATGCTGTCAGTAGAATATTTGTCCGGATGTGATGTGCCTGACTGGCATTATTAATAACTTTTTGGTTGCTTGTTTTTCCGACAGGGTAGGAATATGATGTATTGTGGAACGATTTTCCGTCATCCCTTGTCAAGTTTGGTTTGGAGACAAACCGGTTTCGGCTAATATGCGCCATCTTCAGTGTCTTCTTTCGTTCTGAGTTATTTTGTGTAAGTTCGATAGTATTTATAGTAACTAACTTCCGTCGTTTTGTTCAGGTACTTCGTGTTCATGTGATGTGTTCGTGCATTCGTGCGTGTGTGTGTGTGTGAGTCTGTGTTGTGTGTTTAGGTATGCAAATCTATTTTTTGTCATATTTTCATTATTGTACCCTCATTAACCAAGTAGGTAAAAGTCCGTTATTGTCCGTTTGTGTGTTGTTTTGTTTATGTCGGTTTTAGGTCTTTTGTCCTCTTTCGGGTATAGTAGCTTAAGCGGTTCAAATAATGTATCCGATGCTGTGTTTATTTGTTCATTTATTATTTTACCTACGAATGTTTTTTGTTTGTATATCTCCATATTTTCTAATATGTTAAGTCGTCTTCCTTTATGCTGTATGTGGAGAATTTTAGCTGTTTTTCCTATTTTCATGGGTGTACACTTGTTTTCTGCCATGTGGTTGGCGAAATTTGATTCCACTGTCGTTGATGATTTTCTTATTTTCTTATTGTAATCCCTTATGTGTTCTCGATATCTCGTCTTGATTTGGCGTCCTGTTTGTCCTATATAACTGTTTTGGCATTCGCAAGTCAATTTGTATACGCCTTGTTTGTCAAAGAGGTCTTCCTTGTTAATGTTGTTTCGTAGAAGTTTTCCCATATTGTTCCTCGTTTTAAATGCTGCATTAATGTTATATTTTTGGAAAACTTTAGCCAACTTGTAAGATGTTGCTCCGGTATATGATAGGACTGCCCATTTCTTCTCTTCTTTTTCTTTGGTTTCTGACTTTCTTGAATTTATGTTTTTTTGTATTTTCTTCACTAAACTTTTTTGATATCCGTTGTTCTCTGCGATTGTGTATATTGTGCTCAGTTCCTTGTTGTAAGCTTCTTTTCCTAACGGGGTTCGTTCAAGTCGTGTTAATAAATGTCTGAAAGCGGCGTTCTTGTGCTGTTGAGGATGGTTAGATTTATTGTGTATTATTGTATCTGTTGCTGTGGGTTTTCTGTATATTTCGTAAGTAAATTTGTTAGTCTCTTTGTTTATTTTAATTGTTAGGTCCAGGTAGTTGATTTTTCCATTTTTCTCTGTATCCATAGTGAATTTTATATTTTTGTGTTGGCTGTTGAGGTGCTCCAAAATTTGTTCTTCTTTATTTTCCGATATTAGGCAGATGATGTCATCTACATACCTGGCATAAAAATTTACTCCCAAATTTGCCGTCAGTTCTTCCATATAAATTTCTTCCAAATGTTGCATAAATACTTCCATAAGGATAGCTGATGTGGGGCTACCCATGCCTAGTCCGTGAGTTTGTCTGTATATTTTATTGTCAAATTTAAAATAATTCTGGTCCAGGGTTACTCTCAGCGTATTTACTATCTCTGTAGCAATGTCTTTGTTCGTTTTCTCTGTCAGTATTTTAGTTAAAGTTTTTAGTGTTTCTGTCGTTGGTATCGAAGGGTATAGATCCTTCACGTCAAATGATACCAGTTTTGAGTCCTTGGGTACGTTCAGGTTGTTCAGTTTGTTGACTAGTTCCGTCGTGTTTTTATACTCAGCTGTACTAGTACACAGAGTATTATAATTTTGATTTCATAACGGTGGATTGTAACATAATGAAATAATCGAGATAGATATGGACTTATATATATCAAAATGATCAGGGTGAAAAGAGAAATCGATTGAGCCATGTCCGTCCGTCCGTCCGTCCGTCCGTCCGTCCGTCCGTCCGTCCGTCCGTCCGTACGCACGATAACTCGCGTAAAAATTGAGATATTTTGATGAAATTTGAAATGCAAGTTGGTATCGAGACTGGGACGGTTGGTATTGAAAATGGGCGAAATCGGACCATGACCACGCCCACTTTTCCTATATAGAAAAAATCGGATATTTGGTATCTCAGCCACTAATATAGCTAGAGTGATAAAATTTTACCCACGTATTGAGCTCAGGCCCTTATGAAGAAATTTGATGAAGTTTTGGAAAATGGGCGGTGCCACGCCCACTTATTAAGGGTCAAGCATTGAAAGTTTTATATGTCATAACTCAGAAACCGTTGAAGATATATCGATGAAATTTGGTATGCGTAATTTGCTTACTTAGACAAATGTTTTGACGAAAAATTATCAAAATCGGTTGACGGCCACGCCCACTTTTATATATGGGAACTATAAAGGGGCCTAATAAAAACATTTTAAGCGATATCTCTGTCAAATATAAAGATCTATCACTGAAATTTTGTGGAAGGAGTCCAACTACGGACATAAAACAAAAAATACAAACATTTTTGAAAATGGGCGGTGCCACGCCCACTTATTAAGGGTCAAACATTGAAAGTTTTATATGTCATAACTCAGAAACCGTTAAAGATATATCGATGAAATTTGGTACGCGTAATATATTTACTTAGCCAAATGTGTGGACGAAAAATTACCAAAATCGGTTGACGACCACGCCCACTTTTATATATGGGTATTATAAAGTGACCTAATAAAATCATTTTTAGCGATATCTCTGTGAAATATAAAGATAATTCATTGAAATTTTGTGACATGAGTTCTACAATAGACCGGAAACAAAAAATAAAAAAAGTTTATAAAATGGGCGTGGCACCGCCTCTTTTTATACAAAGAAATCTACGAGCCTATTACTAGACAAATAACTGAGATATTATGACGAAACTTGGTTTATGCACTTTTATAACTTGTGTTAATAGACACGCAAAAATTTATTGAAATCGGTTTATGACCACGCCTACTTTTTAACAAAGATATTTCTGGAAATCCCTTTTGGAACTTGTAACGTGAAGTCTTTGTAACTAAAAGTCATAGAGGGATGCAATTTTGCACTAACAATAATATTTATATGCTTATTTGGATGATTGATACAAATTTTGAAAATGGGCGTGGCTGCGCCCTGTTTATGCAGCACTCGTTTCATATAAAATACACCCTATATCGAACAAACGCAAACAAACAATGAAAGCATACAGCTGAGTATCTAATGTTCGATTCCACTCGAACTTAGGCTTCCTTACTTGTTGATTGTGTATTTATTGGATAGGTCTAGTTTCTCGGTTAGTAGCTTGTTTAGATGTTTTGATAGTCTATATCCTGGTGCCGACTTATGGTTTACTATTGGTCGCATAGGTGTTCCTGCTTTGTGGATTTTAGGTAGTGCGATCAGTGACGGGGCCGATGGATTCATTGCTGTGAGAGTGTAGGTCATCTTGTTGTCTATTATATTCTTTGCTTGTTTTATTGCACGCTTTATTGCCATTTGGTATTCTTCCGTTGGGTCTTTCCTTATCACTCGACAGCCCATTTCTTTGATGAGTTGACCCGTTTTCGCGGTGTATTCCTCTTCGTCCATTAGCACCGTTGTATTTCCTTTGTCTGCTTTTGTTGCTATCACCTTATTATCGATTAGTTTCTTCCTTAATACTTTTGCCGTTTTATTGTCGTCCGTTGCCATTTCATTTCCAGCAGCTTTTATACTCTTTTCGATTATGCGTCTGCATAGATGCCTTGCGTGCTCCTGTTCTTCGTTTGGTACTAGTGATATGGCCATCTCCGTGTCTGCAATAGTGTTCTCTACGTCTTTTTTTCTATCGTAGCTTTCGATATTGTACTTCAAACCTTTTTGTAGTAGCTCTGTTTCTTTGGCGTTGATTGAAAGATTTGTCAAGTTAACAAATCTTGGATGGAATGATGTTTTGTTCTGTTGTGAGCCTTTTTTGTTGTTGTTTTGTTTTGTGTCAAGGTCCTCCAGTTTTTTGTTGAGTTTTTTGTATTTGTGTTCCATGGCCTTTTTGATCTCCTCCTTTATAGTGTCTAACGTTTCCATAAGGCAACTAACTAGGTTGTTTTCCATCAGCTCCAGGTGGATGCGTAGTAGTTCCTCATTTATGCGCTCCTTCTTTGCGTGTTGGTTCCTGATCTCGCATCTGAGGAAGCTGTTCTCCGCTTTCCGTATAATTTTGCGTTTATCCTCGCTGTTCACTTTGTGCCCTATTTGCGCGTATTTTGGAATGAGTTTGTTCTTTAGACATTCCTTATTAAACCATATGTTGGCTTTTGTGTTGTGTATTTTCTGTAGCCGCCTTTTGTATGCTGTCAGTAGAATATTTGTCCGGATGTGATGTGCCTGACTGGCATTATTAATAACTTTTTGGTTGCTTGTTTTTCCGACAGGGTAGGAATATGATGTATTGTGGAACGATTTTCCGTCATCCCTTGTCAAGTTTGGTTTGGAGACAAACCGGTTTCGGCTAATATGCGCCATCTTCAGTGTCTTCTTTCGTTCTGAGTTATTTTGTGTAAGTTCGATAGTATTTATAGTAACTAACCTCCGTCGTTTTGTTCAGGTACTTCGTGTTCATGTGATGTGTTCGTGCATTCGTGCGTGTGTGTGTGTGTGAGTCTGTGTTGTGTGTTTAGGTATGCAAATCTATTTTTTGTCATATTTTCATTATTGTACCCTCATTAACCAAGTAGGTAAAAGTCCGTTATTGTCCGTTTGTGTGTTGTTTTGTTTATGTCGGTTTTAGGTCTTTTGTCCTCTTTCGGGTATAGTAGCTTAAGCGGTTCAAATAATGTATCCGATGCTGTTTTATTTGTTCATTTATTATTTTACCTACGAATGTTTTTTGTTTGTATATCTCCATATTTTCTAATATGTTAAGTCGTCTTCCTTTATGCTGTATGTGGAGAATTTTAGCTGTTTTTCCTATTTTCATGGGTGTACACTTGTTTTCTGCCATGTGGTTGGCGAAATTTGATTCCACTGTCGTTGATGATTTTCTTATTTTCTTATTGTAATCCCTTATGTGTTCTCGATATCTCGTCTTGATTTGGCGTCCTGTTTGTCCTATATAACTGTTTTGGCATTCGCAAGTCAATTTGTATACGCCTTGTTTGTCAAAGAGGTCTTCCTTGTTAATGTTGTTTCGTAGAAGTTTTCCCATATTGTTCCTCGTTTTAAATGCTGCATTAATGTTATATTTTTGGAAAACTTTAGCCAACTTGTAAGATGTTGCTCCGGTATATGATAGGACTGCCCATTTCTTCTCTTCTTTTTCTTTGGTTTCTGACTTTCTTGAATTTATGTTTTTTTGTATTTTCTTCACTAAACTTTTTTGATATCCGTTGTTCTCTGCGATTGTGTATATTGTGCTCAGTTCCTTGTTGTAAGCTTCTTTTCCTAACGGGGTTCGTTCAAGTCGTGTTAATAAATGTCTGAAAGCGGCGTTCTTGTGCTGTTGAGGATGGTTAGATTTATTGTGTATTATTGTATCTGTTGCTGTGGGTTTTCTGTATATTTCGTAAGTAAATTTGTTAGTCTCTTTGTTTATTTTAATTGTTAGGTCCAGGTAGTTGATTTTTCCATTTTTCTCTGTATCCATAGTGAATTTTATATTTTTGTGTTGGCTGTTGAGGTGCTCCAAAATTTGTTCTTCTTTATTTTCCGATATTAGGCAGATGATGTCATCTACATACCTGGCATAAAAATTTACTCCCAAATTTGCCGTCAGTTCTTCCATATAAATTTCTTCCAAATGTTGCATAAATACTTCCATAAGGATAGCTGATGTGGGGCTACCCATGCCTAGTCCGTGAGTTTGTCTGTATATTTTATTGTCAAATTTAAAATAATTCTGGTCCAGGGTTACTCTCAGCGTATTTACTATCTCTGTAGCAATGTCTTTGTTCGTTTTCTCTGTCAGTATTTTAGTTAAAGTTTTTAGTGTTTCTGTCGTTGGTATCGAAGGGTATAGATCCTTCACGTCAAATGATACCAGTTTTGAGTCCTTGGGTACGTTCAGGTTGTTCAGTTTGTTGACTAGTTCCGTCGTGTTTTTGATTGTGTATTTATTGGATAGGTCTAGTTTCTCGGTTAGTAGCTTGTTTAGATGTTTTGATAGTCTATATCCTGGTGCCGACTTATGGTTTACTATTGGTCGCATAGGTGTTCCTGCTTTGTGGATTTTAGGTAGTGCGATCAGTGACGGGGCCGATGGATTCATTGCTGTGAGAGTGTAGGTCATCTTGTTGTCTATTATATTCTTTGCTTGTTTTATTGCACGCTTTATTGCCATTTGGTATTCTTCCGTTGGGTCTTTCCTTATCACTCGACAGCCCATTTCTTTGATGAGTTGACCCGTTTTCGCGGTGTATTCCTCTTCGTCCATTAGCACCGTTGTATTTCCTTTGTCTGCTTTTGTTGCTATCACCTTATTATCGATTAGTTTCTTCCTTAATACTTTTGCCGTTTTATTGTCGTCCGTTGCCATTTCATTTCCAGCAGCTTTTATACTCTTTTCGATTATGCGTCTGCATAGATGCCTTGCGTGCTCCTGTTCTTCGTTTGGTACTAGTGATATGGCCATCTCCGTGTCTGCAATAGTGTTCTCTACGTCTTTTTTTCTATCGTAGCTTTCGATATTGTACTTCAAACCTTTTTGTAGTAGCTCTGTTTCTTTGGCGTTGATTGAAAGATTTGTCAAGTTAACAAATCTTGGATGGAATGATGTTTTGTTCTGTTGTGAGCCTTTTTTGTTGTTGTTTTGTTTTGTGTCAAGGTCCTCCAGTTTTTTGTTGAGTTTTTTGTATTTGTGTTCCATGGCCTTTTTGATCTCCTCCTTTATAGTGTCTAACGTTTCCATAAGGCAACTAACTAGGTTGTTTTCCATCAGCTCCAGGTGGATGCGTAGTAGTTCCTCATTTATGCGCTCCTTCTTTGCGTGTTGGTTCCTGATCTCGCATCTGAGGAAGCTGTTCTCCGCTTTCCGTATAATTTTGCGTTTATCCTCGCTGTTCACTTTGTGCCCTATTTGCGCGTATTTTGGAATGAGTTTGTTCTTTAGACATTCCTTATTAAACCATATGTTGGCTTTTGTGTTGTGTATTTTCTGTAGCCGCCTTTTGTATGCTGTCAGTAGAATATTTGTCCGGATGTGATGTGCCTGACTGGCATTATTAATAACTTTTTGGTTGCTTGTTTTTCCGACAGGGTAGGAATATGATGTATTGTGGAACGATTTTCCGTCATCCCTTGTCAAGTTTGGTTTGGAGACAAACCGGTTTCGGCTAATATGCGCCATCTTCAGTGTCTTCTTTCGTTCTGAGTTATTTTGTGTAAGTTCGATAGTATTTATAGTAACTAACCTCCGTCGTTTTGTTCAGGTACTTCGTGTTCATGTGATGTGTTCGTGCATTCGTGCGTGTGTGTGTGTGTGAGTCTGTGTTGTGTGTTTAGGTATGCAAATCTATTTTTTGTCATATTTTCATTATTGTACCCTCATTAACCAAGTAGGTAAAAGTCCGTTATTGTCCGTTTGTGTGTTGTTTTGTTTATGTCGGTTTTAGGTCTTTTGTCCTCTTTCGGGTATAGTAGCTTAAGCGGTTCAAATAATGTATCCGATGCTGTGTTTATTTGTTCATTTATTATTTTACCTACGAATGTTTTTTGTTTGTATATCTCCATATTTTCTAATATGTTAAGTCGTCTTCCTTTATGCTGTATGTGGAGAATTTTAGCTGTTTTTCCTATTTTCATGGGTGTACACTTGTTTTCTGCCATGTGGTTGGCGAAATTTGATTCCACTGTCGTTGATGATTTTCTTATTTTCTTATTGTAATCCCTTATGTGTTCTCGATATCTCGTCTTGATTTGGCGTCCTGTTTGTCCTATATAACTGTTTTGGCATTCGCAAGTCAATTTGTATACGCCTTGTTTGTCAAAGAGGTCTTCCTTGTTAATGTTGTTTCGTAGAAGTTTTCCCATATTGTTCCTCGTTTTAAATGCTGCATTAATGTTATATTTTTGGAAAACTTTAGCCAACTTGTAAGATGTTGCTCCGGTATATGATAGGACTGCCCATTTCTTCTCTTCTTTTTCTTTGGTTTCTAACTTTCTTGAATTTATGTTTTTTTGTATTTTCTTCACTAAACTTTTTTGATATCCGTTGTTCTCTGCGATTGTGTATATTGTGCTCAGTTCCTTGTTGTAAGCTTCTTTTCCTAACGGGGTTCGTTCAAGTCGTGTTAATAAATGTCTGAAAGCGGCGTTCTTGTGCTGTTGAGGATGGTTAGATTTATTGTGTATTATTGTATCTGTTGCTGTGGGTTTTCTGTATATTTCGTAAGTAAATTTGTTAGTCTCTTTGTTTATTTTAATTGTTAGGTCCAGGTAGTTGATTTTTCCATTTTTCTCTGTATCCATAGTGAATTTTATATTTTTGTGTTGGCTGTTGAGGTGCTCCAAAATTTGTTCTTCTTTATTTTCCGATATTAGGCAGATGATGTCATCTACATACCTGGCATAAAAATTTACTCCCAAATTTGCCGTCAGTTCTTCCATATAAATTTCTTCCAAATGTTGCATAAATACTTCCATAAGGATAGCTGATGTGGGGCTACCCATGCCTAGTCCGTGAGTTTGTCTGTATATTTTATTGTCAAATTTAAAATAATTCTGGTCCAGGGTTACTCTCAGCGTATTTACTATCTCTGTAGCAATGTCTTTGTTCGTTTTCTCTGTCAGTATTTTAGTTAAAGTTTTTAGTGTTTCTGTCGTTGGTATCGAAGGGTATAGATCCTTCACGTCAAATGATACCAGTTTTGAGTCCTTGGGTACGTTCAGGTTGTTCAGTTTGTTGACTAGTTCCGTCGTGTTTTTGATTGTGTATTTATTGGATAGGTCTAGTTTCTCGGTTAGTAGCTTGTTTAGATGTTTTGATAGTCTATATCCTGGTGCCGACTTATGGTTTACTATTGGTCGCATAGGTGTTCCTGCTTTGTGGATTTTAGGTAGTGCGATCAGTGACGGGGCCGATGGATTCATTGCTGTGAGAGTGTAGGTCATCTTGTTGTCTATTATATTCTTTGCTTGTTTTATTGCACGCTTTATTGCCATTTGGTATTCTTCCGTTGGGTCTTTCCTTATCACTCGACAGCCCATTTCTTTGATGAGTTGACCCGTTTTCGCGGTGTATTCCTCTTCGTCCATTAGCACCGTTGTATTTCCTTTGTCTGCTTTTGTTGCTATCACCTTATTATCGATTAGTTTCTTCCTTAATACTTTTGCCGTTTTATTGTCGTCCGTTGCCATTTCATTTCCAGCAGCTTTTATACTCTTTTCGATTATGCGTCTGCATAGATGCCTTGCGTGCTCCTGTTCTTCGTTTGGTACTAGTGATATGGCCATCTCCGTGTCTGCAATAGTGTTCTCTACGTCTTTTTTTCTATCGTAGCTTTCGATATTGTACTTCAAACCTTTTTGTAGTAGCTCTGTTTCTTTGGCGTTGATTGAAAGATTTGTCAAGTTAACAAATCTTGGATGGAATGATGTTTTGTTCTGTTGTGAGCCTTTTTTGTTGTTGTTTTGTTTTGTGTCAAGGTCCTCCAGTTTTTTGTTGAGTTTTTTGTATTTGTGTTCCATGGCCTTTTTGATCTCCTCCTTTATAGTGTCTAACGTTTCCATAAGGCAACTAACTAGGTTGTTTTCCATCAGCTCCAGGTGGATGCGTAGTAGTTCCTCATTTATGCGCTCCTTCTTTGCGTGTTGGTTCCTGATCTCGCATCTGAGGAAGCTGTTCTCCGCTTTCCGTATAATTTTGCGTTTATCCTCGCTGTTCACTTTGTGCCCTATTTGCGCGTATTTTGGAATGAGTTTGTTCTTTAGACATTCCTTATTAAACCATATGTTGGCTTTTGTGTTGTGTATTTTCTGTAGCCGCCTTTTGTATGCTGTCAGTAGAATATTTGTCCGGATGTGATGTGCCTGACTGGCATTATTAATAACTTTTTGGTTGCTTGTTTTTCCGACAGGGTAGGAATATGATGTATTGTGGAACGATTTTCCGTCATCCCTTGTCAAGTTTGGTTTGGAGACAAACCGGTTTCGGCTAATATGCGCCATCTTCAGTGTCTTCTTTCGTTCTGAGTTATTTTGTGTAAGTTCGATAGTATTTATAGTAACTAACTTCCGTCGTTTTGTTCAGGTACTTCGTGTTCATGTGATGTGTTCGTGCATTCGTGCGTGTGTGTGTGTGTGAGTCTGTGTTGTGTGTTTAGGTATGCAAATCTATTTTTTGTCATATTTTCATTATTGTACCCTCATTAACCAAGTAGGTAAAAGTCCGTTATTGTCCGTTTGTGTGTTGTTTTGTTTATGTCGGTTTTAGGTCTTTTGTCCTCTTTCGGGTATAGTAGCTTAAGCGGTTCAAATAATGTATCCGATGCTGTGTTTATTTGTTCATTTATTATTTTACCTACGAATGTTTTTTGTTTGTATATCTCCATATTTTCTAATATGTTAAGTCGTCTTCCTTTATGCTGTATGTGGAGAATTTTAGCTGTTTTTCCTATTTTCATGGGTGTACACTTGTTTTCTGCCCTGTGGTTGGCGAAATTTGATTCCACTGTCGTTGATGATTTTCTTATTTTCTTATTGTAATCCCTTATGTGTTCTCGATATCTCGTCTTGATTTGGCGTCCTGTTTGTCCTATATAACTGTTTTGGCATTCGCAAGTCAATTTGTATACGCCTTGTTTGTCAAAGAGGTCTTCCTTGTTAATGTTGTTTCGTAGAAGTTTTCCCATATTGTTCCTCGTTTTAAATGCTGCATTAATGTTATATTTTTGGAAAACTTTAGCCAACTTGTAAGATGTTGCTCCGGTATATGATAGGACTGCCCATTTCTTCTCTTCTTTTTCTTTGGTTTCTGACTTTCTTGAATTTATGTTTTTTTGTATTTTCTTCACTAAACTTTTTTG
>OY482674.1:81418912-81584989 GCA_960531455.1 Urophora cardui
AGCGGCGTTCTTGTGCTGTTGAGGATGGTTAGATTTATTGTGTATTATTGTATCTGTTGCTGTGGGTTTTCTGTATATTTCGTAAGTAAATTTGTTAGTCTCTTTGTTTATTTTAATTGTTAGGTCCAGGTAGTTGATTTTTCCATTTTTCTCTGTATCCATAGTGAATTTTATATTTTTGTGTTGGCTGTTGAGGTGCTCCAAAATTTGTTCTTCTTTATTTTCCGATATTAGGCAGATGATGTCATCTACATACCTGGCATAAAAATTTACTTCCCAAATTTGCCGTCAGTTCTTCCATAAGTCGGCACCAGGATATAGACTATCAAAACATCTAAACAAGCTACTAACCGAGAAACTAGACCTATCCAATAAATACACAATCAAAAACACGACGGAACTAGTCAACAAACTGAACAACCTGAACGTACCCAAGGACTCAAAACTGGTATCATTTGACGTGAAGGATCTATACCCTTCGATACCAACGACAGAAACACTAAAAACTTTAACTAAAATACTGACATTGACATTGCTACAGAGATAGTAAATACGCTGAGAGTAACCCTGGACCAGAATTATTTTAAATTGACAATAAAATATACAGACAAACTCACGGACTAGGCATGGGTAGCCCCACATCAGCTATCCTTATGGAAGTATTTATGCAACATTTGGAAGAAATTTATATGAAGAACTGACGGCAAATTTGGGAGTAAATTTTTATGCCAGGTATGTAGATGACATCATCTGCCTAATATCGGAAATAAAGAAGAACAAATTTTGGAGCACCTCAACAGCCAACACAAAAATATAAAATTCACTATGGATACAGAGAAAAATGGAAAAATCAACTACCTGGACCTAACAATTAAAATAAACAAAGAGACTAACAAATTTACTTACGAAATATACAGAAAACCCACAGCAACAGATACAATAATACACAATAAATCTAACCATCCTCAACAGCACAAGAACGCCGCTTTCAGACATTTATTAACACGACTTGAACGAACCCCGTTAGGAAAAGAAGCTTACAACAAGGAACTGAGCACAATATACACAATCGCAGAGAACAACGGATATCAAAAAAGTTTAGTGAAGAAAATACAAAAAAACATAAATTCAAGAAAGTCAGAAACCAAAGAAAAAGAAGAGAAGAAATGGGCAGTCCTATCATATACCGGAGCAACATCTTACAAGTTGGCTAAAGTTTTCCAAAAATATAACATTAATGCAGCATTTAAAACGAGGAACAATATGGGAAAACTTCTACGAAACAACATTAACAAGGAAGACCTCTTTGACAAACAAGGCGTATACAAATTGACTTGCGAATGCCAAAACAGTTATATAGGACAAACAGGACGCCAAATCAAGACGAGATATCGAGAACACATAAGGGATTACAATAAGAAAATAAGAAAATCATCAACGACAGTGGAATCAAATTTCGCCAACCACATGGCAGAAAACAAGTGTACACCCATGAAAATAGGAAAAACAGCTAAAATTCTCCACATACAGCATAAAGGAAGACGACTTAACATATTAGAAAATATGGAGATATACAAACAAAAAACATTCGTAGGTAAAATAATAAATGAACAAATAAAACAGCATCGGATACATTATTTGAACCGCTTAAGCTACTATACCCGAAAGAGGACAAAAGACCTAAAACCGACATAAACAAAACAACACACAAACGGACAATAACGGACTTTTACCTACTTGGTTAATGAGGGTACAATAATGAAAATATGACAAAAAATAGATTTGCATACCTAAACACACAACACAGACTCACACACACACACACGCACGAATGCACGAACACATCACATGAACACGAAGTACCTGAACAAAACGACGGAGGTTAGTTACTATAAATACTATCGAACTTACACAAAATAACTCAGAACGAAAGAAGACACTGAAGATGGCGCATATTAGCCGAAACCGGTTTGTCTCCAAACCAAACTTGACAAGGGATGACGGAAAATCGTTCCACAATACATCATATTCCTACCCTGTCGGAAAAACAAGCAACCAAAAAGTTATTAATAATGCCAGTCAGGCACATCACATCCGGACAAATATTCTACTGACAGCATACAAAAGGCGGCTACAGAAAATACACAACACAAAAGCCAACATATGGTTTAATAAGGAATGTCTAAAGAACAAACTCATTCCAAAATACGCGCAAATAGGGCACAAAGTGAACAGCGAGGATAAACGCAAAATTATACGGAAAGCGGAGAACAGCTTCCTCAGATGCGAGATCAGGAACCAACACGCAAAGAAGGAGCGCATAAATGAGGAACTACTACGCATCCACCTGGAGCTGATGGAAAACAACCTAGTTAGTTGCCTTATGGAAACGTTAGACACTATAAAGGAGGAGATCAAAAAGGCCATGGAACACAAATACAAAAAACTCAACAAAAAACTGGAGGACCTTGACACAAAACAAAACAACAACAAAAAAGGCTCACAACAGAACAAAACATCATTCCATCCAAGATTTGTTAACTTGACAAATCTTTCAATCAACGCCAAAGAAACAGAGCTACTACAAAAAGGTTTGAAGTACAATATCGAAAGCTACGATAGAAAAAAAGACGTAGAGAACACTATTGCAGACACGGAGATGGCCATATCACTAGTACCAAACGAAGAACAGGAGCACGCAAGGCATCTATGCAGACGCATAATCGAAAAGAGTATAAAAGCTGCTGGAAATGAAATGGCAACGGACGACAATAAAACGGCAAAAGTATTAAGGAAGAAACTAATCGATAATAAGGTGATAGCAACAAAAGCAGACAAAGGAAATACAACGGTGCTAATGGACGAAGAGGAATACACCGCGAAAACGGGTCAACTCATCAAAGAAATGGGCTGTCGAGTGATAAGGAAAGACCCAACGGAAGAATACCAAATGGCAATAAAGCGTGCAATAAAACAAGCAAAGAATATAATAGACAACAAGATGACCTACACTCTCACAGCAATGAATCCATCGGCCCCGTCACTGATCGCACTACCTAAAATCCACAAAGCAGGAACACCTATGCGACCAATAGTAAACCATAAGTCGGCACCAGGATATAGACTATCAAAACATCTAAACAAGCTACTAACCGAGAAACTAGACCTATCCAATAAATACACAATCAACAAGTAAGGAAGCCTAAGTTCGAGTGGAATCGAACATTAGATACTCAGCTGTATGCTTTCATTGTTTGTTTGCGTTTGTTCGATATAGGGTGTATTTTATATGAAACGAGTGCTGCATAAACAGGGCGCAGCCACGCCCATTTTCAAAATTTGTATCAATCATCCAAATAAGCATATAAATATTATTGTTAGTGCAAAATTGCATCCCTCTATGACTTTTAGTTACAAAGACTTCACGTTACAAGTTCCAAAAGGGATTTCCAGAAATATCTTTGTTAAAAAGTAGGCGTGGTCATAAACCGATTTCAATACATTTTTGCGTGTCTATTAACACAAGTTATAAAAGTGCATAAACCAAGTTTCGTCATAATATCTCAGTTATTTGTCTAGTAATAGGCTCGTAGATTTCTTTGTATAAAAAGAGGCGGTGCCACGCCCATTTTATAAACTTTTTTTATTTTTTGTTTCCGGTCTATTGTAGAACTCATGTCACAAAATTTCAATGAATTATCTTTATATTTCACAGAGATATCGCTAAAAATGATTTTATTAGGTCACTTTATAATACCCATATATAAAAGTGGGCGTGGTCGTCAACCGATTTTGGTAATTTTTCGTCCACACATTTGGCTAAGTAAATATATTACGCGTACCAAATTTCATCGATATATCTTTAACGGTTTCTGAGTTATGACATATAAAACTTTCAATGTTTGACCCTTAATAAGTGGGCGTGGCACCGCCCATTTTCAAAAATGTTTGTATTTTTTGTTTTATGTCCGTAGTTGGACTCCTTCCACAAAATTTCAGTGATAGATCTTTATATTTGACAGAGATATCGCTTAAAATGTTTTTATTAGGCCCCTTTATAGTTCCCATATATAAAAGTGGGCGTGGCCGTCAACCGATTTTGATAATTTTTCGTCAAAACATTTGTCTAAGTAAGCAAATTACGCATACCAAATTTCATCGATATATCTTCAACGGTTTCTGAGTTATGACATATAAAACTTTCAATGCTTGACCCTTAATAAGTGGGCGTGGCACCGCCCATTTTCCAAAACTTCATCAAATTTCTTCATAAGGGCCTGAGCTCAATACGTGGGTAAAATTTTATCACTCTAGCTATATTAGTGGCTGAGATACCAAATATCCGATTTTTTCTATATAGGAAAAGTGGGCGTGGTCATGGTCCGATTTCGCCCATTTTCAATACCAACCGTCCCAGTCTCGATACCAACTTGCATTTCAAATTTCATCAAAATATCTCAATTTTTACGCGAGTTATCGTGCGTACGGACGGACGGACGGACGGACGGACGGACGGACGGACGGACGGACGGACGGACGGACATGGCTCAATCGATTTCTCTTTTCACCCTGATCATTTTGATATATATAAGTCCATATCTATCTCGATTATTTCATTATGTTACAATCCACCGTTATGAAATCAAAATTATAATACTCTGTGTACTAGTACAGCTGAGTATAAAAACACGACGGAACTAGTCAACAAACTGAACAACCTGAACGTACCCAAGGACTCAAAACTGGTATCATTTGACGTGAAGGATCTATACCCTTCGATACCAACGACAGAAACACTAAAAACTTTAACTAAAATACTGACAGAGAAAACGAACAAAGACATTGCTACAGAGATAGTAAATACGCTGAGAGTAACCCTGGACCAGAATTATTTTAAATTTGACAATAAAATATACAGACAAACTCACGGACTAGGCATGGGTAGCCCCACATCAGCTATCCTTATGGAAGTATTTATGCAACATTTGGAAGAAATTTATATGGAAGAACTGACGGCAAATTTGGGAGTAAATTTTTATGCCAGGTATGTAGATGACATCATCTGCCTAATATCGGAAAATAAAGAAGAACAAATTTTGGAGCACCTCAACAGCCAACACAAAAATATAAAATTCACTATGGATACAGAGAAAAATGGAAAAATCAACTACCTGGACCTAACAATTAAAATAAACAAAGAGACTAACAAATTTACTTACGAAATATACAGAAAACCCACAGCAACAGATACAATAATACACAATAAATCTAACCATCCTCAACAGCACAAGAACGCCGCTTTCAGACATTTATTAACACGACTTGAACGAACCCCGTTAGGAAAAGAAGCTTACAACAAGGAACTGAGCACAATATACACAATCGCAGAGAACAACGGATATCAAAAAAGTTTAGTGAAGAAAATACAAAAAAACATAAATTCAAGAAAGTCAGAAACCAAAGAAAAAGAAGAGAAGAAATGGGCAGTCCTATCATATACCGGAGCAACATCTTACAAGTTGGCTAAAGTTTTCCAAAAATATAACATTAATGCAGCATTTAAAACGAGGAACAATATGGGAAAACTTCTACGAAACAACATTAACAAGGAAGACCTCTTTGACAAACAAGGCGTATACAAATTGACTTGCGAATGCCAAAACAGTTATATAGGACAAACAGGACGCCAAATCAAGACGAGATATCGAGAACACATAAGGGATTACAATAAGAAAATAAGAAAATCATCAACGACAGTGGAATCAAATTTCGCCAACCACATGGCAGAAAACAAGTGTACACCCATGAAAATAGGAAAAACAGCTAAAATTCTCCACATACAGCATAAAGGAAGACGACTTAACATATTAGAAAATATGGAGATATACAAACAAAAAACATTCGTAGGTAAAATAATAAATGAACAAATAAACACAGCATCGGATACATTATTTGAACCGCTTAAGCTACTATACCCGAAAGAGGACAAAAGACCTAAAACCGACATAAACAAAACAACACACAAACGGACAATAACGGACTTTTACCTACTTGGTTAATGAGGGTACAATAATGAAAATATGACAAAAAATAGATTTGCATACCTAAACACACAACACAGACTCACACACACACACACGCACGAATGCACGAACACATCACATGAACACGAAGTACCTGAACAAAACGACGGAAGTTAGTTACTATAAATACTATCGAACTTACACAAAATAACTCAGAACGAAAGAAGACACTGAAGATGGCGCATATTAGCCGAAACCGGTTTGTCTCCAAACCAAACTTGACAAGGGATGACGGAAAATCGTTCCACAATACATCATATTCCTACCCTGTCGGAAAAACAAGCAACCAAAAAGTTATTAATAATGCCAGTCAGGCACATCACATCCGGACAAATATTCTACTGACAGCATACAAAAGGCGGCTACAGAAAATACACAACACAAAAGCCAACATATGGTTTAATAAGGAATGTCTAAAGAACAAACTCATTCCAAAATACGCGCAAATAGGGCACAAAGTGAACAGCGAGGATAAACGCAAAATTATACGGAAAGCGGAGAACAGCTTCCTCAGATGCGAGATCAGGAACCAACACGCAAAGAAGGAGCGCATAAATGAGGAACTACTACGCATCCACCTGGAGCTGATGGAAAACAACCTAGTTAGTTGCCTTATGGAAACGTTAGACACTATAAAGGAGGAGATCAAAAAGGCCATGGAACACAAATACAAAAAACTCAACAAAAAACTGGAGGACCTTGACACAAAACAAAACAACAACAAAAAAGGCTCACAACAGAACAAAACATCATTCCATCCAAGATTTGTTAACTTGACAAATCTTTCAATCAACGCCAAAGAAACAGAGCTACTACAAAAAGGTTTGAAGTACAATATCGAAAGCTACGATAGAAAAAAAGACGTAGAGAACACTATTGCAGACACGGAGATGGCCATATCACTAGTACCAAACGAAGAACAGGAGCACGCAAGGCATCTATGCAGACGCATAATCGAAAAGAGTATAAAAGCTGCTGGAAATGAAATGGCAACGGACGACAATAAAACGGCAAAAGTATTAAGGAAGAAACTAATCGATAATAAGGTGATAGCAACAAAAGCAGACAAAGGAAATACAACGGTGCTAATGGACGAAGAGGAATACACCGCGAAAACGGGTCAACTCATCAAAGAAATGGGCTGTCGAGTGATAAGGAAAGACCCAACGGAAGAATACCAAATGGCAATAAAGCGTGCAATAAAACAAGCAAAGAATATAATAGACAACAAGATGACCTACACTCTCACAGCAATGAATCCATCGGCCCCGTCACTGATCGCACTACCTAAAATCCACAAAGCAGGAACACCTATGCGACCAATAGTAAACCATAAGTCGGCACCAGGATATAGACTATCAAAACATCTAAACAAGCTACTAACCGAGAAACTAGACCTATCCAATAAATACACAATCAAAAACACGACGGAACTAGTCAACAAACTGAACAACCTGAACGTACCCAAGGACTCAAAACTGGTATCATTTGACGTGAAGGATCTATACCCTTCGATACCAACGACAGAAACACTAAAAACTTTAACTAAAATACTGACAGAGAAAACGAACAAAGACATTGCTACAGAGATAGTAAATACGCTGAGAGTAACCCTGGACCAGAATTATTTTAAATTTGACAATAAAATATACAGACAAACTCACGGACTAGGCATGGGTAGCCCCACATCAGCTATCCTTATGGAAGTATTTATGCAACATTTGGAAGAAATTTATATGGAAGAACTGACGGCAAATTTGGGAGTAAATTTTTATGCCAGGTATGTAGATGACATCATCTGCCTAATATCGGAAAATAAAGAAGAACAAATTTTGGAGCACCTCAACAGCCAACACAAAAATATAAAATTCACTATGGATACAGAGAAAAATGGAAAAATCAACTACCTGGACCTAACAATTAAAATAAACAAAGAGACTAACAAATTTACTTACGAAATATACAGAAAACCCACAGCAACAGATACAATAATACACAATAAATCTAACCATCCTCAACAGCACAAGAACGCCGCTTTCAGACATTTATTAACACGACTTGAACGAACCCCGTTAGGAAAAGAAGCTTACAACAAGGAACTGAGCACAATATACACAATCGCAGAGAACAACGGATATCAAAAAAGTTTAGTGAAGAAAATACAAAAAAACATAAATTCAAGAAAGTCAGAAACCAAAGAAAAAGAAGAGAAGAAATGGGCAGTCCTATCATATACCGGAGCAACATCTTACAAGTTGGCTAAAGTTTTCCAAAAATATAACATTAATGCAGCATTTAAAACGAGGAACAATATGGGAAAACTTCTACGAAACAACATTAACAAGGAAGACCTCTTTGACAAACAAGGCGTATACAAATTGACTTGCGAATGCCAAAACAGTTATATAGGACAAACAGGACGCCAAATCAAGACGAGATATCGAGAACACATAAGGGATTACAATAAGAAAATAAGAAAATCATCAACGACAGTGGAATCAAATTTCGCCAACCACAGGGCAGAAAACAAGTGTACACCCATGAAAATAGGAAAAACAGCTAAAATTCTCCACATACAGCATAAAGGAAGACGACTTAACATATTAGAAAATATGGAGATATACAAACAAAAAACATTCGTAGGTAAAATAATAAATGAACAAATAAACACAGAATCGGATACATTATTTGAACCGCTTAAGCTACTATACCCGAAAGAGGACAAAAGACCTAAAACCGACATAAACAAAACAACACACAAACGGACAATAACGGACTTTTACCTACTTGGTTAATGAGGGTACAATAATGAAAATATGACAAAAAATAGATTTGCATACCTAAACACACAACACAGACTCACACACACACACACGCACGAATGCACGAACACATCACATGAACACGAAGTACCTGAACAAAACGACGGAAGTTAGTTACTATAAATACTATCGAACTTACACAAAATAACTCAGAACGAAAGAAGACACTGAAGATGGCGCATATTAGCCGAAACCGGTTTGTCTCCAAACCAAACTTGACAAGGGATGACGGAAAATCGTTCCACAATACATCATATTCCTACCCTGTCGGAAAAACAAGCAACCAAAAAGTTATTAATAATGCCAGTCAGGCACATCACATCCGGACAAATATTCTACTGACAGCATACAAAAGGCGGCTACAGAAAATACACAACACAAAAGCCAACATATGGTTTAATAAGGAATGTCTAAAGAACAAACTCATTCCAAAATACGCGCAAATAGGGCACAAAGTGAACAGCGAGGATAAACGCAAAATTATACGGAAAGCGGAGAACAGCTTCCTCAGATGCGAGATCAGGAACCAACACGCAAAGAAGGAGCGCATAAATGAGGAACTACTACGCATCCACCTGGAGCTGATGGAAAACAACCTAGTTAGTTGCCTTATGGAAACGTTAGACACTATAAAGGAGGAGATCAAAAAGGCCATGGAACACAAATACAAAAAACTCAACAAAAAACTGGAGGACCTTGACACAAAACAAAACAACAACAAAAAAGGCTCACAACAGAACAAAACATCATTCCATCCAAGATTTGTTAACTTGACAAATCTTTCAATCAACGCCAAAGAAACAGAGCTACTACAAAAAGGTTTGAAGTACAATATCGAAAGCTACGATAGAAAAAAAGACGTAGAGAACACTATTGCAGACACGGAGATGGCCATATCACTAGTACCAAACGAAGAACAGGAGCACGCAAGGCATCTATGCAGACGCATAATCGAAAAGAGTATAAAAGCTGCTGGAAATGAAATGGCAACGGACGACAATAAAACGGCAAAAGTATTAAGGAAGAAACTAATCGATAATAAGGTGATAGCAACAAAAGCAGACAAAGGAAATACAACGGTGCTAATGGACGAAGAGGAATACACCGCGAAAACGGGTCAACTCATCAAAGAAATGGGCTGTCGAGTGATAAGGAAAGACCCAACGGAAGAATACCAAATGGCAATAAAGCGTGCAATAAAACAAGCAAAGAATATAATAGACAACAAGATGACCTACACTCTCACAGCAATGAATCCATCGGCCCCGTCACTGATCGCACTACCTAAAATCCACAAAGCAGGAACACCTATGCGACCAATAGTAAACCATAAGTCGGCACCAGGATATAGACTATCAAAACATCTAAACAAGCTACTAACCGAGAAACTAGACCTATCCAATAAATACACAATCAAAAACACGACGGAACTAGTCAACAAACTGAACAACCTGAACGTACCCAAGGACTCAAAACTGGTATCATTTGACGTGAAGGATCTATACCCTTCGATACCAACGACAGAAACACTAAAAACTTTAACTAAAATACTGACATTGACATTGCTACAGAGATAGTAAATACGCTGAGAGTAACCCTGGACCAGAATTATTTTAAATTTGACAATAAAATATACAGACAAACTCACGGACTAGGCATGGGTAGCCCCACATCAGCTATCCTTATGGAAGTATTTATGCAACATTTGGAAGAAATTTATATGGAAGAACTGACGGCAAATTTGGGAGTAAATTTTTATGCCAGGTATGTAGATGACATCATCTGCCTAATATCGGAAAATAAAGAAGAACAAATTTTGGAGCACCTCAACAGCCAACACAAAAATATAAAATTCACTATGGATACAGAGAAAAATGGAAAAATCAACTACCTGGACCTAACAATTAAAATAAACAAAGAGACTAACAAATTTACTTACGAAATATACAGAAAACCCACAGCAACAGATACAATAATACACAATAAATCTAACCATCCTCAACAGCACAAGAACGCCGCTTTCAGACATTTATTAACACGACTTGAACGAACCCCGTTAGGAAAAGAAGCTTACAACAAGGAACTGAGCACAATATACACAATCGCAGAGAACAACGGATATCAAAAAAGTTTAGTGAAGAAAATACAAAAAACATAAATTCAAGAAAGTCAGAAACCAAAGAAAAAGAAGAGAAGAAATGGGCAGTCCTATCATATACCGGAGCAACATCTTACAAGTTGGCTAAAGTTTTCCAAAAATATAACATTAATGCAGCATTTAAAACGAGGACCAATATGGGAAAACTTCTACGAAACAACATTAACAAGGAAGACCTCTTTGACAAACAAGGCGTATACAAATTGACTTGCGAATGCCAAAACAGTTATATAGGACAAACAGGACGCCAAATCAAGACGAGATATCGAGAACACATAAGGGATTACAATAAGAAAATAAGAAAATCATCAACGACAGTGGAATCAAATTTCGCCAACCACATGGCAGAAAACAAGTGTACACCCATGAAAATAGGAAAAACAGCTAAAATTCTCCACATACAGCATAAAGGAAGACGACTTAACATATTAGAAAATATGGAGATATACAAACAAAAAACATTCGTAGGTAAAATAATAAATGAACAAATAAACACAGCATCGTATACATTATTTGAACCGCTTAAGCTACTATACCCGAAAGAGGACAAAAGACCTAAAACCGACATAAACAAAACAACACACAAACGGACAATAACGGACTTTTACCTACTTGGTTAATGAGGGTACAATAATGAAAATATGACAAAAAATAGATTTGCATACCTAAACACACAACACAGACTCACACACACACACACGCACGAATGCACGAACACATCACATGAACACGAAGTACCTGAACAAAACGACGGAAGTTAGTTACTATAAATACTATCGAACTTACACAAAATAACTCAGAACGAAAGAAGACACTGAAGATGGCGCATATTAGCCGAAACCGGTTTGTCTCCAAACCAAACTTGACAAGGGATGACGGAAAATCGTTCCACAATACATCATATTCCTACCCTGTCGGAAAAACAAGCAACCAAAAAGTTATAGTTAAAGGCCCTTGGCAACTGACAATCTGGCATGTCAAGCAGTGTGTATGTGTGAGTTTTTTTGTGTGTGTTAGTGCAATCGGCAGTCGTTGTGCTACACGTTCTTGTTCGGGCTCGCGTTGATGAGAATCAAATCTTTTAGATATCACCCGACATTCACACATATGTATACAGTTCTTAACATTCCAGATTTTAAGTGGCCAAGGGCCTTAAGAGTTTGATATATGTATTATAAGCGATATTTGTGTACTAAAATGTTAAATTATAGTCTGAAAAAATTACATTTCGCTAGCTTAGAGTGCAAACTGTGTAAGTCCACTTTTATGAAAAAGTGTATTTTTATGTAGAACGCTAGAAAAATCAAATACGCACCGCGTTAAACAAGTCTGAGATACTTGTCATATTTCTACTCGTTGTTATTCAGTGATACGCAAATTGTGTAAGTCCAAAAAGCGAAAAAAATTGTGTAAGTCCGAAATATTTATATGAACAGAAATTTTTTTTCATTTCGAATTTTTTTTTTTTCCTTTTTGTTTTTTGTCTCTCCTACAAAGTTTTAAAAAAGGACTTACACAATTTGCATTCTAAGCTAGCGATTTTTATCATTTGTAAAAAAAAATTGTAGTTTTTTTTGGTAGTTTTATTTCGGTAAATTTTTTACATTGGCTGTGACCCCCCGCCCCCCCCCCCCCCCCCCGAAAAATTCTCTAGCTACGCCACTGCTTGGCAACATACAATCTGGATTGAGAGGAAGTGTATATGTGTGAGTGTCGGGTGATTGGCGGACACGGAAAGAATTTTTTACTAGAATCAATGCCGAGACAAGAAAAATTAGACTTGATTTTGAACTTAGAAAATAATTTCTTAATATCAAGAAAATCCAAGAAAATTGGATTTTAAATAAATAAGAAAAAGTTTTCTCACTTCAAGCAAAAATGGATTTTGAATAAATAAGAAAACATTTTCTTGCTTCAAGTAAAATTGGATTTTAAATAAATAAGAAATAATTTACTTACGGTAAGTGTTTTTTCTTGTTTTTAGAAATAAATAATTAAGCAACAATTTTTTTGTTGCAAGTAAAACTTTTCTTATACTAGCTTAAGTAAATAAGAAAATATTAAATATTATATCAAGTAAAAATTTTCTAAAAATATTAAAAACGTAAAAAATAAGGAAAATTAAAACTAATCATGAGGGATTAGAAAACCATAATTAGTCAACTAGTACTTATTATACTCAGCTGTACTAGTACACAGAGTATTACGGTTTTAATCACATAACGGTGGGTTGTAACAGAATGAAATAATCGAGATAGATATAGACTTATATATATCAAAATGATCAGGGTGAAAAGAGAAATCGGTTGAGCTATGTCCGTCCGTCCGTCCGTGCGTCTGTAAACACTCTAACTCGCGCAAAAATTGAGATATTTTGATGAAATTTGAAATGCAAGTTGGTATCGAGACTGGGACGGTTGGTATTGAAAATGGGCGAAATTGGACCATGACCACGCCCACTTTTCCTATATAGAAAAAATCGGAAATTTGGTATCACTAATATAGCTGGAGTGATAATATTTTACCCACGTGTTGAGCTCAGGCCCCTATGAAGAAATTTGATGAAATTTTGGAAAATGGGCGGTGCCACGCCCACTTATTAAGGGTCAAACATTGAAAGTTTTATATGTCATAACTCAGAAACAATTGAAGATAAATCGATAAAATTTGGTATGCGTAATTTACTTACTTAGGGCCTTTTCACATTACTCGGTACGACATCGGATCGACATTTTTTGCTCGATATTTTCAGCTTACCGAAACGATTCCGCGTTGCTGTGTTTTTCACACTTGTGGGAATACTTTCGGTGCGTAATCGGCAGAAAATAGGAAAACAAACATCGAAATTTGCAAAACAAAATTTTTAACTTCAACAAATCACTCAATAATAACAATAATGTCTTCTAGCGAAGACGAAGACATTATAACTTGCTACATTTATAGCCGAAGCGAGTTTTTTACTGACTTTGTTCTACTTCTTTTATTACGCCGCAAAAATGTCTGCAGTAATTCCTCAACTTTTACTGACCGGTCTTACCGCGTTGCGGTATACCGAAATTAATCCGCTCCGATTTCATGTATGCAACACTAATGTGAAAGTGCCAATTGAAATACATGTGGTCGGTAAGGTTTCGGTATACTTTCGGTAAAAACCAAAAATGTCGATCCGATACCGCACCGAGTAATGTGAAAGCGCTCTTAGGCAGACATTTGGACGAAAAATAGTTAAAATCGGTTGACTGCCACGCCCACTTTTATATATGGGTATTATAAAGTGACCTAATAAAAACATTTTAAGCTTTATCTCTGTCAAAAATAAAGATATATCATTGAAATTTTATGGGATTAGTCCAACTGCGGACGTAAAACGAAAAACACAAACTTTTCGAAAATGGGCGTGGCACCGCCTCTTTTTAGAAGCAGGAATATACGAGATTTCTGAGCCAATAACTCGACAAATAATTGATATATAATGACGAAACTTCGTGTGTACACTTTTATTACTTGTGGTAATACATGTTGAAAATTTTAGCTAAATCGATTGACGACCACGCCCACTTTTATATATGGGTATTATAAAGTGACCTAATAAAAACATTTTAAGCGATATCTTTGTCAAATAAAAAGATAATTCATTGAAATTTTCTGGCATGGGTTCTACGATAGACCGGAAACAAAAAATGGAAAAATTTTGGAAAATGGGCGTGGCACCGCCTCTTTTTAGACAAAGGAATATACGAGATTTCTTAGCCTATAACTCGAAAAATAATTTAGATATTATGACGAAACTTGGTTTGTACACTTTTATAACTTGTGTAGACACGCAAAAATTTAGTGAAATCGGTTTATGACCACGCCTACTTTTTAACAAAGATATTTCTGGAACACCCTTAGGAATTAGTAACGTGACATCTTTGTAACTAGAAGTCATAAAGGAATGAAATTTTGCACAAAGAATAATATTCATATGCTTAGTTGGATGACTGATAAAAATGTTGAAAATGGGCGTGGCTACGCCCACTTTATGCAGCACTCACTTTATATAAAGTACACCGTGTTTCCATCAAACGCAAACAAACTATGAAAGCATACACCTGAGTATCTAATGTTCGATTCCACTCGAACTTAGGCTTCCTTACTTGTTTTCCTAGGACTTGTTCACTGAATTGACAACATTTCAATGATTATAAATGAAGATGCAAATAGTGAACTCCTTATACCAAATGCTTCACTAACAATCTGAGAATTGCAGAAATATTCAGAAATATGCCAAGCGGATGGCAAATGAAAAAAAAAAATACGTGTTAGTTTGGAAATGCAAATTCAGCAAGAAATATTTTACTTCGCTCAATAAAACGTTTTCTTATTTATTTACAATTTTTTATGCTGTAGTTTGCTGATATGCTCAAAGAACTTTGGCGTTCAAATTGAGCAAGAAATATTTTACTTCGCTCAAGAAAACGTTTTCTTATTTATTTTCAATTTTTTTTTGCTGTAGTTTTCTGATATGCTCAAAGAACTTTGGCGTTCAAATTGAGCAAGAAATATTTTACTTCGCTCAAGAAAACGTTTCCTTATTTATTTTCAATTTTTTTTCTGTAATTTGTTGTTCCAATACATTGAAACACAATTTTCTTAAATACTTCTTGATATTAGCAAAAAGATTTTCTTCATTTAAGTAAATTTAAGAAAAGATGTTCTTATTTATTTAAACATTTTTTTTCAACACTTTTTTTTCTATAGATTTTGTTAGTGTTCTTGAATAAGAAAATAATTGTCTCATTTTTGGAAAACTCAATTTCTTAATTCCAGTAATAATTAAGTCAATTTTTCTTATTTCCCTAAACATTTTCTAAATTGAGTTCAAGAAAGCATTTTTCTTGATTCAAGTATGCAAATATCAAAATTTTTGATTTTCGTCGCCGCGAGCCGACAGCGAGCCGACAACAAGTACGTATAGCACGACGGCTGCTGATTGCACTAACACACACAAAAAACAATCAAATTTGACTAACTCACTCAAAAAAACACGCAAACTGGACAATCCAGATTATAAGTTGCCAAGGGCCTTTAAATCGATTTGTGATAATCGCTGAATTGAATTAGCGTTACCACATCTTTCCTATGTGCAAAATTATGGTTAATTACAAGCGGTGGCTAAAAACGTGGCTAGTGGCAAAACCTAAATTTTGGTGGCTAAAAAAACACGGCGGTGGCTAAATCTAGCCACCAAATGGCTAAAACGGCAACGCTGCTAACGAACCATCAAAGCGCTCTATGTTTATAATTGAGAGCATTGTTGCTCTACGCTGCTACTAAGTACTCTCAACTTATTGTGAGAACCGAAAAAACGTTCATTTCAATGATAATTTCAACGTTAATTTTCGATCCAACGAAAACGGTTTCGTTTTTGTTGATTTTCTTTCGTTTAAAACGTTAACGCTTGCATTTTAGTTTCGTTAACATAGCATGTTAAAAAAAGAAATATATTTTGATAGTTTGTTGAGCATCCTTGCTTATAACTATCAAAATAAGAAGAGATATTTGAAGACTTGTATTTTTTGTAAAACTTGTTGCAACGATTTTTGAGATGCTTTAGATCTTTAGTGTAACATGGCAGCTTATAATTACGATTGCGGAAAGCTGGAATATGCTCCAGACATAAATTATATACCGGGGATCTAAACAATTCAAAGCAGCGATTATAATTAACATTAGCAAACATCCCTTCCCAGTCAAACTCAACTAAGCGATTGTTAAGGTCTACAAAATTACCCTTACTAAAATTAAAACGAATAACATCACTTTCCGGAGAGATATTTGTGAATTCGTAAAACTCTAAGGTTATTACTAACGGAGAGTGATGAATAATAACCGGGGAAATAGCGAGTAGCACATAGAAATAAATAATTAGAGATAAAAATTAAATCAAGTATTCTATTGCATTGTTTATGATTAGGGCAACCAAAAAATTGCTCTAAAAAATGCTTTTTTTAGCTTTAAAAATTTTTTATTTCAATTCATTTTCTTTAAACGTAAAAAATATAATATTAAAATGTATGTAAACCTTAGGTACATGTTTTAAAACAAATTAATTCAAATTTTCGTTAAACTTAAAGAATTAGCCTTAAAAATTATTTTATTTCAGTTCATTTTCTTAAAACATAAAACAAAGTAAAGTAAACTAAAATAAAATAAAGTAACAAAATGTAAACTCTTAGGTACATGTTTCAAAAGAGAAAGACAATATGCCGGAATCGTAATTTTGCGTTAGGTCGGTCGCGCGTTGATCGATTGTAAACGTATTCACTGCCACTAATATATTTTGTTGAATTTTTTCATAAATTTCATAATTTTTCATCAAAAAAAAAAAAACAATTTTAATTTATCTACTTAATGTCAAACGCCCGACTTAGTAGAGAAATGTTCAACTCAGTCGTTATACAGGGTTGCAATGAACATACGATATTACAAAAAATTGACGATCAAACGCTTGAGGTCACAATGCGATTTGCTTCATATATTTCCATACATTTCTACTCACCTCTCAAAAGCGCGACCGAACGCCAAATTTGGATTCCGGTATAAAAAATCTAATTCATATTGCCACATACGGCATCCCCGATCAACACAACAAAAAAATGGGAGCGAGAGCGGAGCTCGCAGCAAAAAAAAATTGGGAGTTAGGAGCAGAGCCAGGAAAAAAAATGTTTGAGAATGGAGCAGGAACGTAGCTAAAGAAAAACACCAAAACTTGGTACAAGCAAGTAATGCCCTGGTTGTGAAGATGAAACGAAAATATATGGGGGGTTATGCCTATATGACACTACATTATTTCCCTGGTTTTTTTGGTTTTGAAAACCCACCGAAAGTCAAAATACAAAAACAATTCTTATATAGGTTGAAATTAGACAAATACTCCCTCAAAAATAATTTGATTGACAGTAAACTTCAAACTAAATAAAATATTTCAAAAATTATTTTTTTGGCAATTTGATTTAAATTACTGAAATAAAAAAGTTATGAAACCCAAAGGGCAGGATAGCTTTGTATTCCGTGTTATAAAGGGAAGCCAGTACGCAATATAATTTTTCTTGCGGACTTCTTCTTTACCCTTACGGCCAAAGCAGAAGCTTACAAGAGGCAAATTTAAAATTTGTATTTCCATATATTTTTTTATTTTAAATATAATTTATTTTATGGTTGTCAAATTGGAAAAATTGTCAGAAAAAATGACCGAATGCCAAAAAACCTACCGAAATACAAGCTGGCTCGTTGGTTTTTAATCGCCTAGATGGTATTTTGTTTGGTTTTTTTCAATATAGCTTGCTCGCTTACACCAACGCAAAACTGTATTTGACCATCTCCTTCACACAAAAAACCTAGTAGAATACCAGAAAAAAATATATGTGCTTTAGATGTGCAATAAAATTTTGTTGAAATTACCCGACGTCTATACATACCATATCTGGAGCAATTCAATTGACAAATTGAAGCGATTAGCTAATCAGAGAGCAGAAAATCCCTGGTTGTGAAGATGAAACGAAAATATATGGGGGGTTAGATGTGCAATAAAATTTTGTTGAAATTACCCGACGTCTATACATATATTGACAAATTGAAGCGATTAGCCAATCAGAGAGCAGAAAATCCGTAACATATTTTTTCCGATTTTTTTTTTTTGTAATTTTCATTTAATAGTGAAATTAGCATAAATTAGCATTTATTATGAATTTGGCAACTTTTAGCTCTATCAAAGTAGGTCAGAATGTATAATTTTTCTCAAAAACTACGCTAAATTCAGCATTATGTGATAGCTACCACAGAAAAAAACTTGCTTGTGCCAATTTTTGGTTGCCCTAGTTATGATACTTATTGATTTGGCAGAGTTCAATACTTAAAAGATTATCTACTACATAAACTTCACTCTTAAATCTCGTAGATTCTTTTGTTTAAAAAGAGGCGGTGCCACCCTCATTTTACAAAATTTTCTGTTTTTTGCTTTCGGCCTATTGTGGAACCCATGCCACAAAATTTCAATGAATTATCTTTATATTTGACAAGGATATCGCGTATTATAGGGTGGGGCGATTTACTAACCTATATCGCGCCATCGAAATTCGGATTCCTCTCATTTTTCTGAGTACGAAACTTCTCCACGACATTTGTCTAAAATAAATTTTGATGTTCCAGAATTTGGTTTTTATGGACCAAGATGGATTTTTGAAAATAACAATTGGGCAAAAATCGACAAAAAAATAACCAGGCCAATATGCACATCGAATTTATGCTGAATCCAGCTTGAAATCAGAGTTGAAATCGGATGATCCGTTTTTGAGATATAGCCTGATTTCTGGCTATGCAGGCTGAATGCCCAAAATCGCATATTTTCGCGATTATCTCTTGCTGTGTACGGTATATATTAATTTTTTTGCAAATTTCTTAAAGATTAGTCAATAAAATATATGAACAATATTTCAAAATATTAATTTATCTTCCGGTATAGGCAGGGCCGTAGCTAGACTTAAATTTAAGGTAGGGCAGCGTTGGTTTAAGGTAGGTAGGAAGTAGTAAATAATGTATCACAATTAATTTGACATCGAGGCATGGCTTCCAAAATCAATCAGCATATATATCACTTTTCTCTATGTCAGTGACTTACATTGGCTCAGATTTCCATCTGTCTACCGAAAGGGACGGCTTTACATTAAGGAGCCACGGTCCGAGAAAAATGACTCTCAGGGGTGTAGAGGGTCTTTCACAGGTCTTAAAACTTGAATCAAAACTTGCCGGAGGCTTATAGTTCACGAGATATTTGTTGGTAATTGTTTGGTAGTTGGATGGGTCCATAGATATTACCCCAGAAAGCGAATTCTGCCGGTTGAGGGTTATTTTTTAAATCGCGGCCAAAGGCCGCCGAAGACAAAAAGGTGTTCTACACACATATCGTCGCCCGGATAAATTAGTGTCGTATGTGAAATTTGGACGAATTGAGTTAATAAGAGAGTTATACTAAACTAATCAAGATCTTTCGAAGCAAAAACGGATATGCTATCTCTTTTAGTTTAAGAGATATTGAGCAGAATTTTGTCGTTTGTGCAAGGTCGCAAGCGATTTCGTCTAATTTCCAATGTGTTTTTAATTGCTGTGAATTACTATTTAATTTATTTACTTTTATGAGAAATAAAATACAATATTTAACTAATTTAAAAAATCTTTAATTTAGTTCAAATTGGGAGCACATTTTGTCGTACGTCATACAAATTTCCTGCAAAACTGTTGCTAAAGGTAACATACGACAAAATTTTACTGAAGAAAATCCTTTATAAATTCCAAAATAATAAACAATATATAACAAAATTAAATAATTTAAGAATTTTGTGGCCTAGTAGTGTTCTGCCAGACTTTGGAGAAAAACTGATGAGACGTTTTGGAGAAATACAATTCCCAACTTCAAACCTGTTTTCCCCAAAGTCTTTAAATGCAACATACAGCATTAATTTATCCGGGCGACGATATATACATATGTGCATGTTTTGATAAGTGCCTTTCCTCGGTAATCGTACGCAGTTTTTGGGGGTTTGTTTGGTAAATTTTACAACTTACAAACATCTCCGGTCGACGGGACTTTTGGATTTAGAATCAGAAGGACCTCCTCTACAACCCCCAATGACTTTTTTTTTTCAACGCGTGGTAGAATGTTGGAAAATTTTCCCCGTACATTTAATACCTATTTGTTGACACATAATTATTGTGACAGTACATAAGCAATACTCATTGAGAATAAGCCAACAAGATGGTTCAGCTTCCAGATTTAGATGTGGAGATGCGGAGATCGTTAAATTTGGTATGTGGGTCGCCTGTAGGTATGCACGCAAGTCAAGGTGAGAAAAACTTTCTCGAAAATGATTAAACGATAACCATAGAAAATCTAGACACCTCATTTTTCCATCGAGTAAAATGTTTTAGATTAGCACACAGCCTTAGTAATCAATTCCGCGCTTTTGGTGTTGTTCACTCACAGTGAGATTAGTTTTTGTCAGAAAAGTGCCGGAATGAACCATTCCTTTAACCAAACTACAAAAATTCGATGGTCTTATTTAATTATATATGTGATGAAGGTTGGATTCTCCATATCATACATTGCAACCGCAATAATTTTTTATCTCAAACTATGACAAAAAATTTAATTATAATAATTCAACTCACTTGTTGGCCTTTTTAAGGTAGGGCATTCTAATTTAAGGTAGGGCATTGCCCCATAATGCCCCCCCCCCCCCCCCCTAGCTACGGGCCAGGGTATAGGAAAACTAGAATGCACTCTTTTTTCCTTAGCCAAAAATCGCGGTATGGGATATCCATGTTATAGCCATCCAATATCGACGATTTTCCCTGACAGCGCTTTGTGTACAATAAATGCTCCAAACCATAGTTGCCCAAGCCCTATGCTCGCATACACATTTTGTTTTTGTAATGCTCGTAAGTATAGCTGAGTATCTAATGTTCGATTCCACTCGAACTTAGGCTTCCTTACTTGTTTTTCATTGGCAACTTTCCGCTGCGAAGGAAAATTCCGAAAGAGTTATTTAGGAGTATACATTTTCAGAATGCAAGAAAATTGTTTGAATAAACCGAATTAGAAGAGTTTTGGCACAGTGTGGGAAATATGAAAAACAATTTAAATGAGAACTTGTTGTGAATTTGTTGCTAATATATTAGCGCTACCACATAGCAGTGCAAGTGCAAGACCAAGGTTACAAACCGCTTGCAAAATTGATACGTGCACTTCCATGATCTTAGCGCTCAATTTAATTAATGGAAATGATTTAGATTCTTGGATACCGGAAGAAAACTTGCTTGTCAAATATCTGAGAACTAAGTTTTAAATCCATTAAATTATAATTTATTTATATTATACATACACTTGAATTAAATATATGTTTGCTCTAGTTTTACTTCGTTTTAGTAAAACACTGTTCCTTAACCTGTGAATTGCTTTAAGCATTAAATAAACTACAAAACTATATAAAAATGTGTTTCTAGCTAAAAAAATTTCGGGGGCACTATTTTTCCTTTTTTGGGCCACTTTTTGAAATTTTTTAGCGGCAATACTGGCTGTAGGTACCCTGGACTAAATCATCTACTAAAGAAAGAGCGTAACGTGTCGGTGTGATTTTAGCGCAAACAATTGTTTGTTGAATTGCGGACCACGTTTTTGGAGACAAAAAGGGTTTTTTTTTTTTTTTTTTTTACGAGGAGGAAGCATCGACAGCCTTTACCCCCGTCAGTGTAGGACTCTAACCCGAACAAAACCTCCTACTGTCATCGTACCGAACCCCCCGGTACTACCGTCAAACTACATTCGGGAGGTGGGTTGAGCACTAGGCTCGCAGTCCGTAATGGTCGCGTTATTGCCCTCAGTCTGCTTTAAAAGGCTTCACCCATATATATTTTTTTTTATAAAAGTGGTCAGTGTTCGGTGGTCTGCGGAGGCCAAAGCTCCGTACCACGCGCATTGACGGATGCAGGAGGCTTAACTCCTGTACGTATCCGTTCCACTCGAAGTGCTCAATGTTAGGTGGTCTGCGGAGGCCAAAGCTCCGCACCACACGCGATGACGGATGCCGAGCTCCTGCGCTCCTTTAGTCGCCACTGGTTAGTCGTAGTCTCTCTAGGCTCCTCAGTGTTTTCATCGTGCCTGCTATTATGTCGGCCGCTGCAATCCACTTTGAACTGCTTTCTAGCATGTGCTTTACGAGCGACTCAGGTGAATAGTCACTTCCACATATTCTGCGGAGCTTACTTCTAGGTTCGTAGAATCTTGGACACTCAAAGAAAACGTGATACACATCCTCAACTGCTTGCTCTCCACAGTGGTCACATGTTGGATTTAACTCGTGCTTAAAACGGTAGATATAAGCCTTGAAACAGCCGTGCCCAGTTAAGAACTGAGCAAAACAATGATTGAAAGATCTTCTTTAAAAATCTTCTTTTGAAAAAGCGAAATAAACGCTTGAAATCTGATTGAAAATCTCCTCCAGCCTACTTGCTTTTGATTGAAATTTGCTTGAAAATGATTGAATTTTTTAAACCAACCAAGCAAGCGCTTGGATTGAAAAAATGCAAACAATCTCTAGCGCACTTGTGATTATTAGGTTACAAGCTTGGATTGTTTGGTTTCGTTGCTTCCTTGTACAAACCAATCAATCTCAATCTTTAGGATAACCGGAAAAATCCAATTAGCTCATACAGCGTATTTGAAAATTCAATCTGCTTGTACAGATCACTTTATTCGCTGCTTGTGCTAATTATACAATAATAGTGGCAATATTTTGTAAGCAACCTGCAAAAGAATGCACTACCTGCTTTTATTGAGGGATTACTGAGGTATGGTTGAGGAATTTTTTAAATTGTGATTCATTTACAACACTACTGTGAGCTTTCATAATTTGACTGTTTTCATTGACACTATCCCTGCAAAAATTCGACTAATTCGGGATGTATCCAGGATCACTCGCAATGGAGCATGCGACTAATACAACTTGTGGTCTCTTTATATGGAATGAAGTTTTCCCTTTTGTTTGAGCATGTCCTATGTGGAGACTAATTGTACCCTTTTAGACCTGAACAAAATCATATTTCGAAGTTCGTTTATAACCTTTTGAGTACAATTGTCAACAATTTGTCTACATTTTCACCCTTCCCTATAAAATTTAGGAGTAATTGTACCCGAAAAAGAGGAGTCCGGGACAAATCGCACAATTTTTACAGGGCTATTGAAGGAAACAAAAAAGCGGTTTGTTTTTAAAATTTATTTAAATTTCTATGTACATATACATATATAACTAATGAATGTCGGTAGAATCGTTCCAAATAAAAATTAATTATGTGTATTAATGGAAATAAAAAAGGCGTTTCCAAATTTAGCCTTCAAAATTTCCTTCTTAATACCTTCCTCGAGCTGCAAGCCTTTTGCGTATGGATAGATTTTGTGAGACGGATGAACGATGTGATGGTGATGATGACAGTGACGACGGAGATGATTGTAATAGGGACGGTTTTGGGTGGATGGTGGTGGTGGAGATAATTGTGATGAAGACGACGATGGTGATGAGGGCGATGATGTTTGAGATAAAGGCGTCATATGTGATGAGGGCGGCGATGATTGTGTCGGGATCGATGAAGATTTTATACCAAATGGCCTGGAACCAGAATGAACCGTGTGGTTATTTCACATTATTGGGGTTTGCCCAAATATTTCTTCTCTTTTTTCCATAAATGGAGCGAAATATGGACTGGCTCCTGTTCGTCTATTGTTATTGGACGCGGATTTACATGCTTGAGGCAAAGTGCGCATCTTCGATTCCCAAAAAAATGAAGTAGGAAATTTCAATGATATCAAATTTGATCAAAAAATTATTGAAAAATGTTTAAAAATATGTATCATAAATGATTACTTAAGAATAATCATATTTAGCGTACATTTTTCTCCCGACGATTCACTTATATTCCAATAGAAAATGTTTTTAAATTTGATCGTTTTTAATCATCTGAGCGTATGATATTTGAATACTTATTTTTTGAACAAAATTTTCAAAAAATTCTGGCTGGGAAATTTTTTCATTTCTGATTTTTTGACGTTTATTTTGAAATTTTCCAATTACTTTCCGTTGACCATTCACAATGACGCACGTTTTTAAACTTTTCAACACTGTTTTCAAGTTGGTTATGACTTACCGAGTTATACGCTTGCTGCTTATATTTTAACTGGTCGCTTATTTTTTTGTAGGCAATTCCTCAATTTTTGTGGTGTTCTTTTGCATGTTGCTTGCAAAAGATTACAACTAATATATAAATATTTACATATTGGATAAGTTAGAAACGAATTATATTTAGTAGGAAAAGAAACCAGCATAGAATTTATATCAGATGTCGACGTCAGGCAATGGCTAAGCGGTTAAAGCAGAGAACTTATAAAACCAGAGAAGGTCCACGAACGGACAGGCGTGTAAATTGCTAATAACGCACAATTCTGGGGTAGGTAATTCACCACATGAGCTTAACAGTGCTAAAATGAGTAACAGAAAATTAACATTGATGAGCACAGCTCTGTAGAAACGACTGCTATTAAGTTTGTGCACTTTTGCTGATATAAATAAAGCAATTTTCACAATTTTCATAACTTCCACAATTTTTGCTATTTCCAAAAAAAAATTTCAAAATACATAATAAAAAAAATTAAAAAATCCGAAAAAACAAATTTCAATAATATGACTTGGTCCAGATGAGGCTCGATCGCCCAATTTTGGATTAGTCAATGACTTGATTCAATTGAATTTTCATATTTTTCATTATTTTCAAAATACTTTTTTTGCAAAATATATAATAAAAAAATTTAAAAAAAATCGAAAATACAATTTTCAAAAATATGACTTGGTCAAGGTGATACTCGATCGGCAGACTTTTGGATCAGTCAATCAGTTGATTCATTTGGGAAAACTTTTATGCACATGCATACATACATACATAAGTTTTTTTTTTTTTTTTTTTTACGAGGAGGAAGCATCGAAAGCCTTTACCCCGTCAGTGTGGGACTCTAACCCGAACTAAACCTCCTACTGTCATCGTATCGAACCCCCCGGTACTACCGTCAAGCTACCGTCGGGAGGTGGGTTGAGCACTAGGCTCACAGTCCGTAATGGTCGCGTTATTGCCCTCAGTCTGCCTTAGAAGGCTTCACCCATGTATTTTTGTATTTTTATAAAAGTGGTCAGTGTTAGGTGGTCTGCGGAGGCCAAAGCTCCGCACCACGCGCGATGACGGATGCAGGAGGCCTAGCTCCTGTACGTATCCGTAACGGATGCAAGAGGCCGAGCTCCTGTACGTATCCGTTTCATTCAAAGTTCACAATATTAGGTGGTCTGCGGGGGCCAAAGCTCCGCACCACACGCGATGACGGATGCAGGAGGCCTAGCTCCTGTACGTATCCGTAACGGATGCAGGAGGCCGAGCTCCTGTACGTATCCGTTCCACTCGAAGTGGTTAATGTTAGGTGGTCTGCGGAGGCCAAAGCTCCGCACCACAAGATATTACGGATGCAAGAGGCTGAACTCCTGTACGTATCCGTTCCACGCAAAGTATATATGATTACTAGAATAATATCGCACGCCCCTGGTATATTTAGTCGCCGCTGGTTCGTCGTCGTAGTCTCTCAAGGCTGCTTAGTGTTCTCATCGTGTCTGCTATTATATCACAAGCTGCAGTCCATTTTGCATTGCTTTCTAGCATATGCTTTACAAACGACTCGGGTGTATAGTCTCCTTCAAATATTCTACAGAGCTTGCTTCTAGTTTCATAAAATCTTGCGCACTCAAAGAAGACGTGATATACATCCTCTATTGCATGCCCTCCACAGTAATCGCACGTTGGGTTTGTCTCGTGCTTAAAACGAAAAAGATAGGCTTTGAAACAACCGTGACCAGTTAGGAACTGGGTAAGGTAAAAGTCGACTTCGCCGTGTGCTCGTTCCAACCAGCATCTCAAATCTGGTATGCATCTATGTGTCCAGCGTCCCTTCGTGGAGTTACTCCATCTAAGCTGCCAGCTATGCATGCTGACCTCTCTCGCCTCGGAACGATCGACATCGTTCTGTGCAATAATTGCAGCTTCTTTTGCTAGGATGTCTATAGGGTATAGACTGGCAATTACTAGAGCGGCCTCATCCGATACGGTTTTAAACGCACAGCACACTCTCAGCGCGCACAGACGGTAAGTCGACTTCATACAACGAAAATACGACTGATGTTCTATAGCGTGGTGCCACACAGGAGCGCCGTAGAGAATTTGGCTCCTTACGACGCATGCAAGAAGTTGTCGCCGCCGTTGCTTTGGGCCACGTGAGTTCAACATTATGCGTGATAATGCTGCCACCGTAGCTGATGCCTTTTCGTTTGCGTATTCAATATGGTTTTTAAACGACAGTCTTCTATCTATTATAATCCCAAGGTACTTTATTGCTTCTAGCGTGACGATATCGTGACTACCGCTTCTTATTATAGTGTGCTCCACTTTTTTCCTGCTTGATATGAGCACTGACTCCGTTTTCTGCTCCGCAAGCTGCAGGCCATTTTTATCTAGCCACCTTATAACGCAGGATATACTTTCATTTGTTTTTGCTCGTATATCATCTAGTTGCTTAGCAGTAACAACCAGGGCTATGTCATCGGCGAAACCGAATATTTTTACGCCTTCCGGAAATCTAAGACGTAACACACCGTCATGCATAATGTTCCACAGAAGGGGACCGAGGACTGAGCCTTGTGGAACGCCACCTGTTACCTTTATTTTCTTAGTGCCGACTGACGTTTCGTACTCCAGCGTTCGATCTTCGAAGTAGCTTCGTACAATCCTTCTAAGGTAATTTGGTATGCCGATTCGGTCAAGACTATCAAGAATTTTTGCCCAACTGGCAGTATTGAACGCATTCTTTATGTCCAGCGTGACTACAAGACAGTACTCTTTAGTACCTGCCAGCCATCGAGTGCCACTTATAGCATCTTCTGCTACCCTTTTTACCGCGTTCACTGCGTGAATGGTGGATCTCCCTTTCCTGAAGCCGAATTGGTTTTCCGAGATCCCTCCTACTGCCATAACTTCCCTTTCGAGGCGGTTATAGATGACTCTTTCTAGAATTTTTCCTGCTGAGTCAAGCAAGCATATAGGCCTATAGCTAGATGGTAATGTTAGGTCTTTACCAGGCTTAGGTAGTAGTACCACCTTTTGGTGTTTCCATATGTTTGGGAATGTGCCTTCTGCCAGACATGAATTAAACAACTTCGTGAACACTGATGTTGCATGTTTGAAGGATACCTTAAGTACTTTGTTAGGTACCGCGTCCGGGCCGGGGGACTTATTTTCCTTTAGTCCACTAGCTGCTTGCAGAACTTCTCCGTCCGTTACTTCCCCAAATGATTGCAGTATATCATTCGTGATCGTGATACATACATGCATATGTACCTATTTTGGTAAATAATATGCCCGGTTGGTGTATAGGTAGGTACATGCATAATTAAATAAAAAATACGTAAAAAATTAAATATGTAAATAAAAAATAACTACATACACATGTATGTATGCATAACTTACATATATTGCGCGTAATCAATATAATGGTATGTACATATACATATTTTATTTTGCAACAAATATCTGTGCATACATATGTACAACCACGACTGTCCACCAAACCTTACAAAATATGTACAACAATACAATTTTTCATTCTTAAAATCAAGCGAAATGTGACAACGTTGTCGTCGTGCAAAACGACATCAATTTCAAAAATTTTCTAGTCCAACTAGACTTCAATCAAATTCAAGGGCAAGGTATAAAAGTGTGAAGGGGCGAGCGACATACTGTTTTTGTTTTTATTTGTACAGCTCAACAAAAGCTGACAAAAGTCAAGCACACGCTATGTCACATTCGACGGTCGCGTCGGTTTGCAGAAATTCATGACCGTGTCTACATACAAACATTCATACATATTCCCTTACATACCGACGAGCTCATACTCTGCTCGCCCCTCTACATTGCGCTGTTGTCCAAATGTTCACAGCACAACATTTGGCAAAGCAGATTCTTTTCATAAATCACAGAAATTTCAAGTTCGGCACGATTTCAAAACATGACGGGTAAGGCACTCAGCCATTGTCATCGCCCTTTGCAGCAAGTTCGACTGCTACAGCAGTACATGTAAATTAATAGCAATTGACAGGGCGCCCGCTAAAATTGCGGCCTATTCTCTGTGAACAGCGATTTCGTTGCGCAGAGTATGTTTTATTCTTGTTGTTGTTGGTTGTTCTTTCTGGTCAGCGAAATATGACAAACAAATCTAACCGCCGCTTGCTGACAGTGCGCAGGCCCGATTATTGCAAGTGGTCGCGCTTGTTGATATGAATGCGCACATAAGCAGGTGTCGAACCATTGCCATTGTGCGCGAGGTTCATCACTTTTGAATTACCCGCATGTCCACCGACTTGATTGAAAGCTATTTGGAGTTAAAATTTTACAAAATTGCTTCGTTTTGTGAAAAGTGACGGACAACAGCGAAATGTAGCGGGGCAAGGAAACGCAGCACTTGTTGAGGTGTATGAACATTGTACAATAACAAAATCTCACAGCGTTTGCCCCTTGTCACCTTGTCTCCTTGCCAATGAATTTATTTCAAGTCGAGTTGGACTAGAAAAAATTATTGAAATTGTCGTCGATTTGCGCGAAGACAATGTTGCCAGTTTTCTCTTGATTTTTTGTGATTAAGTTTATGAATGAAATTGTTATTGCTGTTTTTGATAATTTGGAGGACAGTAGGGTTTGCGTTTGGATAGCACATATGTTTGTATGTATGTATGTATATGTACATATATGGATGTACGCATGCTTTCAGGAGTTTGCGAATGGGATGTATGAGCACATGTGTACTTTTGCAAGTACATACATACATACATATGCATATATATAAACAAATATAGAGTATGTAGGTACATACATAATATGAAATACCGACGGCGCACAGTGGGGAAGCTTCCATACATTCAGCGGAAAAAAATAGAAGGAGTTGTCGTAGGGCTTTGAAATTTTGCAGACAGGTTATATATGAGCTAGTTAAGAAAATTTCCAAAAATGGTTGAAATCGGTCAACTCCTAGGGGTACCTCCCTTGGACCTATAGTAAAAAATTAAAAAAAAACATTTAAATACAAATTTTAATTTCAGCCGAAAAAAGTAAGATATCTTCACGAAACTTTGCATATCAGTTACCCTCATAAAGGGCATTGACGGTACAAAAAATAATTGAAATCGGCCACTCCCTAGGGGTACCTCCCTTGGACCTATAGTAAAAAATTAAAAAAAAAATTTAAATACAAATTTTAATTTCAGCTCAAAAAAGTAAGATATCTTTACGAAACTTCGCATATCAATTACCCTCATAAAGGGCATTGACGCACAATGGGTGATTGCGGCCAAAAATAAATTCAAAATTAAAGTATGAGTAAAACCATTTTTTTAAACAGAGATCGACAGATACATCAAATTGTAATAAAAAAGCTTATATAAAAATTTTTGAGTATCTTTTCGTTTAGCCGTACAGGGTGCCCAAAGTTGAGCAAAAAATAGGTCCTTTTATTTCTCAATGAACACACCTCATACAAAACGCTCTTTCTCATTTAACTGTTAACCTACATACACGAATGATACATCGTTACATAGATAATGATTTTCTCTTTCAGAAAAAATAACTTAGTTGTAAATAGCGCTCACTGTTGAATTTATATGAATTTTCAAATATTCACAAAAAATGACGATGATAAAAAAATTTTCCTCGACTTTGAATAAAAAAATAAAAAAAACAAAAAATATTACCTCCTCAATTTTTTTTTATGCTTTGAAATAATATATTCTTAATCAAACTGCATTTTCATTTTAAAAATCCACTTGCTCCATTTGCTTTTATAATTTTTTTCCCATCTGCCTAAAACTGTGTTTTTGTAAATGCATTAATTATGTTACCTTTGACATTATGAAAAACGTGTATATTTAGGCGACTAATCGAATATTTCTCTATCGTCTTTCAGCAAATGGTCCATACTTTAAAATTATGAGGTAATTTTTTTTTATCAGCGTTAATTATTATCTTTGGCAGCTTTTTTATTTTAGAATATAAAAAAAAAAATTGTTAAAATTGTAAAATTTTAAAATGAAATTAAAAAAAAACAAAAAATATTACCTCCTCAATTTTTTAATATTTGATGCTCCTGAATGTCTTTTAAAAACTGGCGTAAAAATTGTAAAAATTCGTTTGCTCCATTTTGTTTTATGAACATTTTTATGGAAGGTGTTTTTTGAGTTTTGGTACATTTTTCCCATACAAAATGCCCAGAAGTATGCTTCAAAAAGTTTAAATTTTTTTGTATGGGGAATATTTGTCAAAATGGTGAAACTTAAATATCGATATTTCCAATTCTAATTAAGATATTCGAAGAAACTAAACGCTGTTTTCAAGGGTAATGATTGTGCTTTCAACTGGTTAAATCGAATTTGAGTGGAAAGTAATTATATAAAAGATATTAAGCAGGGAATAGAGCCAAAAAACGTGTTTTTTTCCTATTTGGGCATGAATATCTCAGAAACTAGAAACAATTTGGAAAATCTGACTCCAGACTCAGGTTTATCACACTGAAATCCTTTAGAAAAGTGTAATTTCATTTCCGGTATAAAATTTTTTTGAAATGCGATTTTTTTGTATGAAAGTTTTATGATAAATGCTTATAACATACTTAAAAGTGCATATATTTTTAATTTAAAAACGGTGAAGTGCTTTACCCTTTTTCCAAAATGATTACCGCATTTGATTTATATTTCAAAAATGTATACACTAATCAAAATGGAGCATTTTAGCTATAATAGTTAGGAAAATGCTGAAATTTCAAAAATACCGTTATATGGGAGGTGGGCGTATTTGTGGGTGGATTTTGTTCAAATTTTCACAGTTTACTAACTTCAACCAAAAAAGCTTAAGTTCCGAGTTTCAAGATTCTAGCTTAATTATTACTATTTTTGGCCGCGTTTGTATGGAGGTGCCCCCACTGTGTGACGGTACAAAAAATAATTGAAATCGGCCACTCCCTAGGGGTACCTCCCTTGGACCTATAGTAAAAAATAAAAATAATTTTTAATCCATACCTGTACTTAATTGTGAATAAAAGCGAAACGCGTTCATCGATTTTCTTGATTTATGTATCATTTTGTTCATAGGTTATGCGACTTTACGTGAAAATAATAGGACTTTGAACTTTTTTACCGTTTTCGATTTTTTATGAATTAAAAAAAAAAAATTATTTTTAGGCAAAAAATATTTTTTTTTCTCCATACATTTATTTATAACTGGGAAACTGTTGCCTATATAGCGAAGCGTTATATAAACAGATGAAAGTACTAGTAATTCTTGATTTTTATAAATTTGTTTAAACAAAATCCGACTAGTGGTTCTTGAGTTATGTTAAACAAAAGAGCCTTATCAGAATTGAGTCGCGAATCAATTAGCTGAAAAATGTTGTACTGTATAATACAATAAATTGAAAAGGGGCACCTGGGGGCACTTGAAATTGATTAAAAATGTAAAAACAGATATGAAACAATGTATTAGTAGTGATTTCCAACTGGAGGCAAGTGGCGCTAAAATTACAGGTCCAAATGTTTGGAGAAAAAAGGGATTTTTGTTATATGTTCATAAAAATAAACAAAAAAATAACTTAAGTCTCTGCAGAGTTTATTTTTTCAATTTTAGTAGACTGAAATATCCTACTTTAAATAAAAAATAAAAAGAAAAACGTTAGCTCACATAATAAAAGATTATTCGTTTTGAAATTCTTAGGTTTAAATTAAGTTGGTTCGGTAAAACATACAAGTACTGAGTTTGAGACGGCTATAAAAAAAAAAACTAGCAGTCAGATCGGAGTAATTCTTTTTGATTTGGTTGTACCATTTAGTCTAAATTCCAAAATATCACTGCATATTGCATGAAGAGTATGTTGACAATTTGACTTTTTTCCGCAAAATCCCCAGTGTGCGGCGGTTTGGATTTGGTATGTAATTAATTACATACACACATATGTATATATGTATGAGTTCGATGACTTCTGATGGTTGATGGTTGGTCATCAACATCAACAAATGGACATGAAATTATATATTTTTATGGACAACATATTTTTATATGTTCAAAATTTCGCAAATTTAATTACAATTGATAATTCTTTTTGATGTAGTTTTTTGGCCGTTTTATTGCAATTGTATTTATTTGTTTATGAGCTCAAGGCCACGATTAAAAATTTAAAACACAAATTTTTAATTTTAATTTGGTTTTTATTATTAAATATCGATATTTCGACTCCAGCCTGGAGTCATCATCAGGACTGGAAACAATAATAAACACAGATTATTACATTTAGGTATACATATGTATGTATGTATAGATACATATTCTTAAATGTAACTTATTGTCAGTCGATCAAACTAAAGCATTAGTGTAAGTTTCGTTTTTTGGTTACATTTAAGAATATGTATCTATACATACATACATATGTATACCTAAATGTAATAATCTGTGTTTATTATTGTTTCCAGTCCTGATGATGACTCCAGGCTGGAGTCGAAATATCGATATTTAATAATAAAAACCAAATTAAAATTAAAAATTTGTGTTTTAAATTTTTAATCGTGGCCTTGAGCTCATAAACAAATAAATACAATTGATAATTCGATAAAAAACACTCACCAGTTTCATCTAATTGATGCTTTGTTGTATGCACACCAACATCTTATTTAATCATTTTTAGTATAGAAAATGCAAGGGATTGCGGGTTCGAGTCACAGCAAAGTCATATTTAAAGTTTTTTAAAATTATTTTTTATCGTTTTTTTTACATTCCTAAATTAAAATTCGATAGGAAAATTTTGAAAAAATTTAGTGGTTGTAAGAAATTGGTGCACCGATGGCATCGGTGTAATGCATATAAAACAGAGAATGTAAGTTATGTGGTGCAAATAACATCACAGCTGCAGCTATATTTTCTCAATCTATACTAAATAACATAAAAATTCTCAATTACCTATGCTAAAAACAGAATTCTGCTGTTTAGCGTAGGTAATTCACCATCAAATTTTAGGATGGTGAATTACCTACCACCTCGTCCTCCTCACACTATTCGTAGTGGTTGGACCTTCTCTGGTTTTCGGACATGGGCAAAGAGAGCTCTTTGTGCTGCGAGCGTAAAAAAATGTATACGTACACAAATGCAGAGCATAATTATTTCAGCGAGAAAACGATTCAGTTCGCCTTCAACAGTGATGGAAGCAGGTTGCTGCCTTTTTTTGTCCGTAACAACAGTGGGCGACTGATGTATGAAATTTTTTTAAAATGTTTAAGATTGGTTGGGAAATTGATTATTTTTTTATTTTAAATATTCTCAATAGTGTTAAATAGAGCCGTTTGAAATCAAATGAAATATTATTTTTTATGCCATTTTCAACTCTTTAAAATTGAAAATGGGTTAATTTTTTATGCTTTTATATTGAAATTGCAATTAATTCGAATGTGAATCGAAATAAATCAACATTTATTTTTTATTAAATTTGTATCTACAAACATACCTAGTATTTTTGATATAACCTCTATTTTCATGCTATAAAATCTGATATAATTAAATTTTCATCAACACACGAAGTTACGAAAAATTTTTTGAATTTTGCCTCACTGTGCAATTTTAAGCACACTACTACATGCTCACACTCTCTGCTTGTTCGCTTGTGGTGGTGCCCATGCTTGCTGGTTTTATAAGTTCTCTGGTTAAAGCTGTAGTCATTAGCCACATTCTTTTGCACGCAAGTTCGAAAAAAACACGAGCTAGATTAGCGAATAAAATGGAAATTAATAACAAAAACGAAGCCAGCTAGATATGTTAAGCGCGTCGAACTGAAAGCCCTTAACTGTTTGTCAACCTGAATAAATAATAAAAACATTTTAAGCGATATCTTTGTTAAATATAAAGATAATTCATTGAAATTTTGTGGCATGAGTTCCACAATAGACCGGAAACAAGAAATAGAAAAATTTTGGAAAATGGCCGTGGCACCGCCTCTTTTTAGACAAAGGGATATACGAGTTTTCTTAGCCTATAACTCGGCAAATAATTGAGATATTATGACGAAACTTTGTTTATACACTTTTGTAACTTGTGTTAATAGACACGAAAATATTTATTGAAATCGGTTTATGACCACGCCTACTTTTTAACAATGATGTTTCTGGAACACGCTTTGGGAATTTGTAACGTGATATCTTTGTAACTAGAATTTATAAAGGAATGAAATTTTGCACAAAGAACTCGCTTTATATAAAGTACACCGTGTTTCCATCAAACGCAAACAAACAATGAAAGCATACAGCTGAGTATCTAATGTTGGATTCTACTCGAACTTAGAATTCCTTACTTGTTTTATTTTATATTTGGTTATTATGTTATTCATTTTCATTATATACATACATATGTATTTATGCCGGCGGAATGGAATGTAATGGGATTCCAAGCAGCTGATTGTAAGTATTAAAAGTTCATACAGCCTTATAGGACAGGCTCCTCGAGGACACAATCGTCTGTTGTATTAGTAAATGCTGTTGCAGTTTACTAATTGGCAGGAATTCCAACAAGCTGCATGTATGAAAGTAGGAGTTTTAACGGCCTAATGGGATAGGCTCGTCCGGAACACAATCATATAATATCTATACTCATGTATTAGGAAAGGCTGTTGCAGCTTTCGGAATGGAAAGAATTTCAGTAAGTTGCATTTTTGAAATTTGGAGGTTTTGCGGCCTAATAGGATAAGATCCTCGAAGTTTTAATTTTAGTGGCCCTAGTCTTGGTAAAAATTAAGCAGAATATCCTTTCTTTTTAACTGTCTAGGGTACCTCTGTTCTAATAGATTCTTAGCCAATATGTTTGGATGGTTGACTAGCCTGCTTGTATAATTAGATTGTCATTGGTCACTGCTGTGATTGATTTCCAAAATCACGGTGACAAAATCACGTATACTGAAAGCATGAAAATTTCAGTTTTCTAAAATTTATAGTTTTTTTTTTAATTTTTAAATAATGTTTTAAATTGATTTCAATTGATTTCCAAACGCATTTTAGGGAAATAAATAAAATCCAGTTATTTTCCAATTGATACCAATTTTTGTTTGTTTTATTAAGAAAAACGTTTATTTCACACTAAAAAAGTATTTGGACATGTTTAGTTATTATCACTGGACTTGAAAAATATAATTCTATTAAACACATTTACTTACTTTTATTAAAAAGTTAATAAAAGTCTTGGTTCCTGTCAGGAACCCTAAAAGTCACTTTCACTGAAAAAAATTACTGTGACTGAAAAGTCACAGTCACGAATCACACCGTTTCTCAAAAATCACGATGTCGGCCATCTCTAATGAGTACAAGTGTATTTGTGTGCAGCTTCTGCGAATATGTAAGTGCCTAGAGCAGTGATAGGCGTTTCATAGATCAATTGTGAATGTCGCTTGTTTGCGCATATTTATATATGTAAAAGCATAATTACTTATACATATGTACGCATGCTTGTCGTTTTTATAACCGACCGCATTCATTGAGGGCCAGCAAGCGACTAAACGAAAACGAACCAATTGACTTGCGCGATGACGGCGCTCTCACTAATACAGCTGCATTTCAATTTTGCCTATCACTGGCCTAGAGTTACCCAGTAGAAATATCTCGATCGGTCCTTGATGAGAAAGTCTAGAACGCTCCGAGGGGATCAACTAGAGAGCAGCTTGTGGTCTCCTGCTGTTTTTTGGGAGCAGTATTGGATCTTTGTTTTTTTAACAGTTATCGACTACTGTTTTTGCTACAAACATGTCATCGACAAGAAACGGTAATTAGAAAAAAATTATTATTCAGTTGTGATAAGTCAACAAAAGTGAGACGTGGTTTAATTTAAAAGCTCCTGAAACGATAAAAAAAAAATGTGGAAAAAGTGATGAAAATTTAAACACAATTATTTTCTAAGAGGCACATAAGACGTCTTGTTAAAAAAAGAAAAATAAAATTTTTGTGAAGAAAGATCTAAGAAATATACTGACACTTGTGAAAATAATATTGAACTTTAAAATAGTAAAATATATGTATTGTGAAAATAATGATATTCTACGTGAACCATTTCACGGTGAAGATTGTGTTTTTAATGAATCTGGAGCGGTTTATAGCAGCCAAAAACTTGATTTGTGTTCTAAATTAGCTGCCTGGGCGATCAGTTATCTTATATCAAGATCAGATGATGCCTTATTGCATATTTAAAAAAAATAAATTTAGATTTGCCTTTATGTAAAGCTTCATTGCTAAGGACTCTTCAACCTACTGAAGTGGAAATTTGTGCCATGCCGCTAGGAGATTATTGAGTTCAGAGAAGCAAAATTTAAATTTTACCGAAAAATTTATTAACTGAAATTATAAAAAAATTAACAGAAATAAAAAAATTAAATATATTTCTATAAATTTTAGAGAAGTATTTGTAATTTTGACGCTTTAGAGAGCACTCCTTTTTTGTATTTTCAGATCACTTATAGAGTGCTCTGGTTACGTTTATTTTGAACTTATACAGAACGGTCTGTTTTTGTATTTCTGGAGCACTTAGATAGTGTTCTGGTTCCGATTTTTCTAAACCATGTAAAAAGCGCTCATATTTTGTTGTTTTTTTTTCATGATTTGGAGAGCAATCCCTTTTTGTACATACATAAATATATGTATTATTGATTATAAGAATTCTTCTGCAAAAATATAGAATTCATTGCAAAAATATAAAAAAACTTAATTTTTAGGAACTAACTAAAATGCAGTTATTTTCCATTTGATACCATTTGTTTTGTTTTATTAGGAACAACTTTTACTTCAGACCCAGAAAGTAGATACTACTTAATTGCCACAAGCGAATGGTTTATAATCTTGGTTAACCTTTCTGAGCTTATCCATTTTTCAAACCGTTTGTTTGGAATCAAAAAAAGTGCGGGCGTTCCCCTTATTTCTGTGTATTCCCCGAATTTACGGGTATTCCCGAAATTTATGTATGTGTTAAAAATTATTGCGGGTGCCGCGGGGTACAAATATAGTAATCAGTAATAAGTGGATATTTTAAAAATATAAAAACTAGCTTAGACTTTTTTAATTCCCACTAATGCAAACATCAATATTAATTAATATCTTCCATACTTTTAGGCTTGGTTGAAATTACATACGTACATAAAAACATACATACATACATATGTACATACAAGTGAAGCTACCATGCAGTAGTTAAGAAGTTATTGGTAAGCGGCAAAGTCTGGATAGGTTGGGTTGTTTGCCGGATTAGAGCAAAAGTTCAGCCTAAGCGCTGTTTCAAATGCCTCGACTATGGCCATATTTCAAAGAAGTGCACCAGCAAAGGGGACTTTAGAAGTGCATGCTTTAAATGCGGTTCTGCAGGACATGTGGCAAAAACCTGCCCCAATTCACCAAAATGCTTAATATGCACCAAAAAGGGGGCGAGCAAATTCGACCACCCAACGGGGGGAATCCAATGCCCCGCTTATAAGGAGGCAATCCAGAAGTTGACCATACGATGAGATTGCTGCAACTAAACTTGAATCATTGCGAAGCGGCGCAAGATCTGTTGGCGCAAACTGTGCTTAAGCTTAAAGTCGACATAGCCCTAATTAGCACACCTTACAAGGAAAAGTCCTCAAATTGGATGCAAGGTATTTGCAGCAAGATTGCAATCTGGTCCTTTATATATAGAAACTGTCGCAAAAGAAAACGGATTCGTCTGTGCGAAGATCGGCGATATATACGTATACAGATGTTATATGCCGCCAAACACCCCACTAGATATTTTTGAAGCAACTGTCGAAAGAATATGTATGTTTATTTATTTATTTATGAAGTCTATGAACAAATATATTCTTACAGACTACAATTCATAAAGTATATGTAAACTTATAAATTAATATTATGATTAAATAAGCGCAATTCTATAAGGTTTCGAAATACACCTTTTGGCATTGATCGATCAGTGTCAACTAAACCGGTTATAGAATTCATTTCTTGTAAAGTCCTATTAATAGGGGCATTTTTGCTATACAGCGTTTTAGCCAACGGGATAATAAACATATCTACATGCCGTAATATTCTACTAGGAACATTAAAAGAAATTCGTAACAGCAAATCAGGACAATCAATTTTGCCGGAAACAATATCAAAAATGAAAGAGATAGACAAAAACATTCTACGATTGTGTAGTGACATTAATTTAATCAATTGACAGCGGGAAGAATAGGAGGTTAGAGGTTCAGAAAATCTTAAAGATCTTAGGGCAAATCGAATAAACGCTTTTTGGACTGACTCTAATCTGTTTATGTGAGTTTGATAATAAGGTCTCCAAATAAATGCAGCGTATTCTAACCTTGACCGGACGAAAGCCGCGTAAAGGACTTTGTGGGTGTAGGGATTTGAGAATTGAGAACTATTGCGTCTCACAAAGGCTAGCATAGAAAATGACTTAGCCACCGTGTCATTAATATGCACGACAAATGTGAATTTCGAATCGAAAAATACACCAAGATCTTTAACTTCATTTAATGAGACCAGAGCGGTTGTAGAGATGTGGTATGTCGTTGGAAGCGGAGAGGTTTGCTTAGAAAATGTTATGTTACTGCATTTTTTGATATTAAGAAACAGACGATTCTTATTACACCATGAGTATAAGCTATTAAGATCAGCCTGAAGTAGTCTGGAGTCATTAATATTCTTAATGACAGAGTAGATCTTCAGGTCATCTGCATACAATAGATATTTGGCTGTAGCAAAACAAGACCCAATGTCATTAATAAAAAATAAGAAGAGCAGTGGACCTAGGACACTCCCTTGGGGAACTCCAGAAGTTAGAGAAAATGGTTTTGAGAGCACACCATCTAGCATAACAGCACTAGTTCTACCCGACAAATAAGAGTTTATCCAACTAAGGAAATTTGGATGAAACCCCAATCGGCAAAGTTTATTTATTAAAATTTTATGCGATATTCTGTCAAAAGCCTTAGCGAAATCAGTATATATTGTATCAACTTGGTACCCATCTTGAAAACCTTTAATGCAGTCATCTGTAAAAACGGCAAGATTGGTTACAGTTGATCTACCCGCAAAAAAGCCATGCTGAGATGCAATTATTATATGTGATAAATTATAAAATATTCTATTTTTTATTACACATTCAAAAAGTTTAGATATAGTTGTTAATTTGGATATTGGGCGGTAATTGCTAACATCACTTTTGTTCCCACTTTTAAAAATCGGTATAATGGTTGTATACTTCCATTCATCAATAAAGATACCTGACGATAAAGATTTATTGAATATATATTTCAAGGGCTCAGCTAGCGAAGAACACATCTTTAATAAGATAACTGACATCCCATCATCATCAGTCTGGCTCGAATGATTAAGATTCATGATACCGTCGAGAATATCTTGATCGGTAAGAATCAATTTACCTACATCTAATAATGCACAATCAGACACGGGGGTGTCAAAATCTATAACCATTTCTTCTTCATCCGAGACAAAGTTCGAAGAAAAGAATTCTGCAAAAAGGTTTGCGGCCTCACTTAAAGTGGTAGCCGTAGTATTTTGGAAAAAAACCGAGGTGGGTATATTTGATACGCCCTTCCTGTACTTAATATAATTCCAAAAGCATTTCGGGTTGTTATTTATATTTTTTCCAAAGTTAGAGATATACCCCTTATAACAGGACTTATTAAGATTATTAAATTGATCCCGGTAAGTAGAATATAGGACAAAATGATTATCATTGTTAGATAGCTTATACTTTTAAAAAAAACTTGTTCCTTAGATTTTTAAGACGCTTCAATTCTCTTGTATACCAAGGTAATTTATAAGAACGTTTGCTACGTACAGTTACATACTTTTCACAGATCTCAAAAATAATACTTTTAAATTTGTTGAAGCAAAAAGCAACATCGCCCGATCCAAAAACCACTTTCCAGTCTATGTTGGAGAAGGTACGCTCCAAAATAGTAAAATCGCATGAGTCAAAGTTAAATGAGACCTTATTTACGTCATTAGGAATGCGAAAATATTCTAAAAACTCAATCTCCAGAATCAAGGGAAGGTGTTACTTGTTCGGTGGAGAAATCGTGGTACAAGGCAAGTTGATATTAAATTTAATATTACTACTTAAGAAAATTAAGTCTAGTATGCGATTCATGCTATTAGAAAAGCCATTGATCTGGTTTAAGTCAACACATAAAAAATTATCAATAACGTACGATTCTATATTGGTACATACGTTAGCCGGGGTTAAATATATGCTGTTTTGAAAATGAGTCCATGAAATGTTACTAAGATTAAGATCTCCAAGAATACATAATTGATGCTCCTTGATACATCCCTGCAACGTAATGATATTATCAACATGCGCTTGGTAAATCCGGTCATCACTGCAAGGTGGAATATAAGATGCACAGAGGTAAAGTAGACCAGAATCACCCTTCAGGCATACACAGAGCTGGTCAAGCAGTGAGCCGCTACAATTTAAATCCACCACAGATGCATGAATATAGCTACGAGTTGCTATAAGCACACCACCACCTCTACTGCAGCCAGTTTTGACGGCATCGCGATCCTTACGAAAAACGTTGTAGCAAGCCAGGTCAAAGAACTCAGCATCGAAAAACTTTTCATTAAGCCAAGACTCGACGATAACAAACACATCATATTCCAATTGGGAATTCAGTAGGCGCACATCCTCCGACTTATTTCTTAAGCCTGAGGTATTGTGAAAATATATTTAAATTTTTTTGTCAGTTTTAGTACGGGCCAACTCCGCTAAGCTGCATTGGGATCTGGCGAAGCTTTTTCGAAAAAACGAAACGGACGTACTGCAACATTGCGAGGCCAAAGATCTGAGCAGAGCAAAGAATCAAAAGAAGACTCAGGAACGCCAAGTTTGAAATTTATCCTCTTTGGGTTTTCCTCGCTTCAATTCTTCTTCTTCTTCACCAGTTTATAGCAAGACATATCACTTTTAGAGATGTTAGAACGATTTGCAACATAGTCTATGATATTTTGGTCTGTTACCGAATTCGCGAAAGATGATAAATGTAACCACTTGCGTCTGAATGCCACTTCCAAATCATTGTTAGTATTAGCGCCCCAAACAAGATTCTTGCTATTTTTATTTTTTTGTTTGTTTTTATTTTTACGCGTGTTGTTGCCAACTACAACCCACTGTGCTCCACTAGATGTATGATTGTTTGTATCATTTACATCAACTCTTTGCATGAGAGATTTTTCAGCACTAACAACAACATTATCGACGTCGGCAGAAACAACACTCGTAGAGAGCTGATTAGCAATAGACGAATTAACAGTTTTAGTCTTTGAGACATCAGCATAGGTCATCCGCTTCGCTCTCCGAATTGTTTCCATATGCAACGGCAACGCCAGCAGATTTCTCAAAGCCAGCAGATTTCTCAACAGAATTTTTTAAAGCATTTACCTCCGCAGCCAAAGCTTTAATACCTTCAGTATTGTTGTTGTTTATAGCCACATTATTAGGTGTATTTAATTGATTTTTTAATAAATCAATTTGCTCAAAAACATTATTGAATTTTGTTTCCATCATCTTGATTAGCTTCTCAAAACCTTCTTTTTGAGTATTAAGAGCCTAATCAAGAGCCTGGTTTATCGATTTAGATGAACTTAAACACTTTGCACATAAATAGCATAGATGGCGATTGACATTTATTAATTTAATGTCGTATTCAGTGATCTGGCCTTCACGGCATGATCGATGGAAATAGCCATGGACGCGACAAATAGACAGCGCTTCATAATCGCAGGAGACTTTAATGCCTGAGCTATTGAGTGGGGCTCAAGGAGGACCTCACCAAGGGGGAGAGCTCTGCTCGAAGCATTCGCCTGTTTAGATGCAGTCTTGCTAAACAGAGGGAATGAAAACACATTTGCCAGAAACGGCTATGGCTCCATAATCGATCATATATCATATGTTAGTGCGAATCTGCATAGGTTTTCCAAGTGGAAAATCAGCGACTGTTATACCCAGAGCGACCACTCGGCGATATTAATCGACGTTACATTATACGAGGGCAATCTGCCCGAGCCGATTTCGAGGAACTACGTTCAAAATTCAAATCGGCTCGACGATCTCTTTAGACGGCTATTAAGCAAAGCAAACGTGAATGTTTTCTAGAACTTTGCGATGATGTAGAGAATAACCCGTGTAGGACCGCATAAAAGATTGTGACTAAAAAATTAAAAAATGGCAGGGAATCTACACCAATGTGTCCTATTTTTTTGGAGAAAGTGGTAACTACCCTTTTTCCTGTCCAAAGTAAACTAGTTTCCCCTATTTCGAGTGAAATACAGCTGTCATTCGGAGAATTAACGGACGAAGAAACTCTCCAGGCAGCTAATGGACTCAAGGAGAGCAAGTCGCCCGGACCAGGCGCTATACCTAACAAAGTACTTAAAATAGCCTTCAAACATGCGACATTTGTGTTCACCAACCTGTTTAATTCATGCCTAGCAGAAGGTACATTCCCGACGATATGGAAACACCAAAAGCTGGTAATGACATCAGGAGGCATATCTGAGAATCAATTTTTTTTAGGAAAGGAAGATCTACAGTTCACGCAGTGGACGCGGTAAAAAAGGTAGCCATAAGTGGTACGCGATGGCTGTCAGTACTGTCTTATAGTAACACTGGACATAAAGAATGCATTCAACACTGCCAACTGGGCAAAAATCCTAGATTCGCTTGATCGAATCGGAATATCACAATACCTTAGAAGGCTTGTACGAAGCTACTTCGAAAGTCGAACGCTGGAGTACGAAACGTCAGCCGGCAATAAGAAACTGTGGAACATTATGTATGACGGCGATTTACGCCTTGGATTTCCGGAAGGCGTAAAAATATTTGGTTTTGCTGATGACATAGCCCTGGTTGTTACTGCTAAGCAACTAGACGATATACGCACAAAAACGAACGAAAGTATAACCGGCGTGAAAAAATGGCTGGATAAAAATGGCTTGCAGCTTGCGGAACAGAAGACGGAATCAGTGCTCATATCAAGCAGGAAAAAAGTGGAGCACACTATCATAAGAAGCGGTAGCCACGATATCGTCACGCTACAAGCAATAAAGTACCTGGGGATTATGATAGATAGAAGACTGTCGTTTAAAAATCATATTGAATACGCAAACGAAAAGGCATCAGCGACTGTGAGAGCATTATCACGCATAATGCTGAACGCACGGGGTCCAAAGCAACGGCGGCGACAACTTCTTGCGTGCGTCGTGAGAAGCCAAATCCTCTATGGCCCCCTGTGTGGCATCACGCTATAGAACATCAGTCATATTTTCGTTGCATCGACTTACCGTCTGTGCGCGCTCAGAATATGCTGTGCGTTTAAAACCGTATCGGATGAGTCCGCACTAGTAATTGCTGGTCTATACCCTATAGACATACTAGCAAAAGAAGCTGCAATTATTGCACAAAACGATGCCGAGCGTTCCGAGGCGAGAGTGGCCAGCATGCATAGCTGCAGCTTAGATGAAGTAACTCCACGAAGGGACGCTGGACACACCGATGCATACCAGATTTGAAATGTTGGTTGGAACGAGCGCACGGCGAAGTCGATTTCTACCTGACGCAGTTCCTATCTGGACAGGGTTGTTTGAAGGCCTATCTCTTTCGCTTTAAGCACGAGTCGAATCCAACGTGCGATTACTGCGAGGGCCCAGCAATAGAGGATACATACCACGTATTCTTTGAGTGTGCAATATTCTACGAATCTAGAAACAAGCTCCGTAGAATATTTGGAGGAGACTATACACCTGATTCGTTCATGAAGCATATGCTAGAAAGCAATGCAAATTGGACTGCAGCAAGTGGCGTAATAGCAGACACCACGAAAACACTGAGAAGCATAGAGAGAATACGAAGAGGCAACGGCGACTAAATGAGCACTAATTGTGTCCTAATCATAGGTACGTCTAGGTTAGGTTGAGGTGGCTGTCTCCGCAATTCATGAAAGCGGGGACACACTTAGGCCGAGGTGTCTAACAACGACCACCTCGAGAGGAGCGGTTACGCACAGGAGCTAGTCCTCCTGCATCCTTCAACGCGCGTGATGCGGAGCTTTGGCCTCCACAGACCACCTAACATTAAGCACTTCGAGTGGAACGGATACGTACAGGAGCTTGGCCTCCTGCATTCGTCATCCCGCGTGGTGCGGAGCCTTGTACTCCGCAGACCACTTAACATAGAGCACTTCGAGTGGAACGGATACGTACAGGAGCTAGTCCTCCTGCATCCGTCATCGCGCGTGGTGCCGAGCTTTGGCCTCCGCAGACCACCTAACATTGAGCACTTCGAGTGGAACGGATACGTACAGGAGCTAGTCTTCCTGCATCCGTCATCGCACATGGTGCGGAGCTTTGGCCTTCGCAGACCACCAACACTGACAAATTTTACAAAAATTAATGGGTGAAGCATTTTAAGGCAGACTGAGGGTAATAACGCGACATTACGGACTTCGAGCCTGGTGCTCAACCCACCTCCCGACGGTAGCTTGACGGTAGTACCGGGGGGTTCGGTACGATGACAGTAGGAGGTTTAGTGCGGTTAGAGTCCCAAACTGACGGGATTCAGGCTTTCGATGCTTCCTCCTCGTAAAAACCATGCAGTAAATGTCTATAGAGAAATGATATTGATTCGCTATATACTTAGTCACCAGGACTACTTCCCATAAAAGCGACACATATTGTAATTTTCTATACACATTTGACATGTACATTTCATTACATTTCTACAGAGGTATTGACAAATTACCTCTTTTGGGGCCATATGGAGACATAGATTCTTTATACCATTGTGCCCTTTTCTAATAAAAAATGCATGCAATTTAAACGTTTACATACATATATGTATAATTCTGGTATTAGTTTATTCATTTTTAATTTTTATAAATATTAAAGAATATATAATATTAAATCGTATTGTTGTTAGGACATAATTTTCAGTATTAATAAATATTTTGAAAACAGAGCTTTTTGGAGACGAGAATACCGTCGAAACGCGTAGGAGGACAAAGGAAATAATAATTTGCCTTTAAATTTAATCGGCCAAAAAGCTCTGTTTTCAAAATATTTATATAACATTAATTTTTAATTTAATAAAAATGGGCGAATTATCTCTAATTAACCATATTTGGATAAACAAACTTTCTAAACATCATGTATTCTACTGATCGTGGAACAATGATAGAAGCCCGCGGGCTTCCTATAAAGTGAGGGATGTTGCCTCAAGAAATCCCTCCAAGGCCACAGATGCGTTCACGATATACCCTAGATAGGGTCGAAAAAAAATTGTAAAAGTCCGCACCTAACTTTAAAGCTTATGTTGAGAGCAGGGATGGAAAATAATTGTTATTTTTGAAATTTCAACTCAAAAAGTCAAAGGTAAAGGATTAACATTTTTAACATTTATATATACCATTGTGATGCTCGTGGGCCACAGATGGTCAATCCGATATGATTTTTATTTTTTTGACTTTTATCGAAAAAATCAAAAAATTACTATTAAAATATGACCCAGATACCTATAATCATTGATCTACGCCATTTTGATTTTTATTTTTGACGTAAAAAATAAAAAACAAATTTTAATAGTTATTTTCTGACGTAAAATATAAAAATCAAAGTTTAATAGTTATTTTTTGAGTTAAAAACTAAAAGTCAAAGTATAATAGTTATTTTTTGACTTTTTCGATAAAAGTCATAATCGTTACGATCCCTGGTTGAGAGGGTTAAGGGACACAAAAAAATTTTTTTTGATCCCGCGAAATACCGCCGAAATTTGTTTTTTTCTTTCCTTTTGAGCTCTGAAGTCGTTTTCACATAGTTGGGTCAGCTAACTTAATTGTATGTCCATGAATTTTCCTCTTTGTTTTGCCAAATGAAAGTGCTTCAAAATTCACGACAATGTTGCCTTCAACCGGTTTTACTAAATTAATAAACAAGGAACATACGGCACGACGAATATTTAACGTAGCTATTATTTAACTAATTTTTTTAAGCAATTCTGTATATGTAAATTTGTAAAAGTCCGACCCTATATTTGAAGCTTATATTGAGAGGATTAAAGAAAAATTTTTATTTTTTTTCTGATACCGCGAAATATATTTCGACAAAGTTACAAGAAAAAAACATTTCGGCGGATTTTCGCGGGATCAGAAAAAAAAAATTTTTTGTCTATAATCCTCTTAATATAAGCTTCAAATTTTGGGGGTAAACTTTCACAACTTTATATATACTGAATTGCTTAAAAGAAATGAGTTAAATAAAAGCTACATTAAATATTCGTAATGCCGTAACTTCTTTGTTTATTAATTTAGTAAAACCGTTTAAAGGCAACATTGTCATGAATTTTGAAGCACTTTCATTTGGCAAAACAAAGGGGAAAATTCATGGACATACAATTAAGTTAGCTGAACCAACTATGTGAAAACGACTTCAGAGCTCAAAAGGACATTAGAAGGAAGTGTAGAGCTTCAAAATACGAAAATAATGACGTATCAATGTATCGGATGAAAAATAAGAAAGTTACAATAAAAAAACGATTTCGGCGATATTTCGCGGGGTCAGAAAAAATTTTATTTGTGTCCTTTAACCCTCTCAACATAAGCTTCAAATTTAGGGGCGGACTTTTACAACTTTTCTATTTCGTATGGGGACCAACCCAGTATGTATACATATACATTGTAGTAGCCGTTGGCAATTACTTCGTCATCTATAGGTAATGGATACCTTATTATCACCACTGAATATTACCTACAGGTTCCGTGACATTAAGCGGGCAATTAACGTTCCAAAAACGTCATCGAAACTATTACTGTTGCTATAAAGTAGCTGGCACTTTAAAGTTACATTTAAGTAACATCATTTGCCACCTATAAGTTTTAAAAACTTCGAGGTACTTTTACTAGTAACGACGACATTTCTACTACCGGTAATGTCACTAAAAATCCACTTAACTTTAAAGTAACAATTATAGGTAGAAATTACCACGGAGCGACTGGGAATTTGTCGAACAAAGTTAATTTCTCACCGAAGTCGTACATTTAGTGAATGCTCCGTAATTGCTACACACCTAAGGTTCCCGTATCCGTCATTGTTACTTAGGTGCTAGTTGGGTATGGGGACCAACCCAGTATATCCTTAAGCCTGGTTTTCATTAGGTCAAATTCACTGACGTCAAATCACTGCCCTAGATGACAATATTGCCTGGTTTTCACTAGGTCATATATGACGTCAAATATGGTCAAACAAATGAAAACGGGTTGGCATATTGTGTCAAATGCGTTTGCAGTCAGTTTTGACCACTCGCTGTCATATAAAATGACAGCCATATGAAAACACTCAAATTGTAGTTTGCCAGCGCATTGGGCAACATTTGACACGCAAAATTCATTTGCCAGCGTGTTGGCAAACTTGTTTCGTTTGTTAAGCTCACAGCTGATTCGCAGGGCCACGGAGAGTGTCAAGGACCGAAGAGCTAAGGAGCTATGGCTTTTTCACGGAGCGGAGCTGGAGCTAAAATTATAGGTAGAAGCTGGTCTTCATCTAAAGTGATAAAGTAATAAATTTTTAAAGTTTATCAGTTTATCCGCATTTTACATGAAACCACCTTGGTAAATAATTGTTTAAACTCTTGTCAGTGTCAACTTGATTAATAAATAAAAAAAATCCAATAAAGTAAACAAAAAAAAAATGCCGAAGGAAACCACAATTTCTTCTTTTAAATTGAAAAAGTAAAACTGACAATGTGTCAGACTTGAGTTTTACCGAAATTTATAAATTTACGCAACAAAATCGTTCGGTAAAGTGATAAACTTTGCTTAAATATATTTTCAATTTTGACAGATAATTTATTACAATTAATATTTTATCACTTTACCGCATTTACCAGCAGTTTACCACTTTAGATGAAGACCCTTAATATTTTATTGGAATTCATAAAAAAATCTAAATGAGCAAAAAATGTTTCAATGCATATACAAAATTTGTAGATGTATTGAGCTTTGTACTTTCAATACGAGAGCGTTTAGCTTTAGAGAATAAAGGTAGGTTTAAAACCGAAGATGGTTTTAAAGCGATCCTAGATTATGCCAAATAGTATCGAGTTTACCTTTATCTCAGGTAAGCGTTGAGCGTCTCTTTTTATCATTAAAAATTGTCGTATCTGATTTAAAACAGTCTTGTCGATTTGAAGCGGAGCCAATATATAAAAAAACGGAGCGAGAACGGAGCCCTATGCAAAAAAAAAAAAAAGAATGGCAGCTAATGCCTATATGACACTACGTTTTTTTCTTGTTTTTTTTGGTGTGGAAAACCCACCGAAAGTCAAAATACAAAAATTCTTCTGTAGGTTGAAAAGAGACAAAAACTCCCTCAAAAACAATTTGATTGACATTAAACTTCAAACTAAATGAAAATAATATTTATTTCAAGAATTAATTTTTTTGGAAATTTGAATTTAAATTACTGAAATAAAAGTTATGAAACTCGGATGGCAGAGTAGCTGTGTATTCCATGTTATAAAGAGAAGCCAGTGCGCAGTATACTTTTTCTTCCGGACTTCTTCTTTCCCCTTACGGCCAAAGCAGAACCTTACAAGAGGCAAATTTAAAATTTGTATTTCCATATATTTTTTATTTTAAATATAATTTATTTTATTATTATTTTTATTTTATTGAAACAATTGTCAGAGAAAACTACCGAATGCGAAAAAGACCTACCGATGGTTTTTAACCGCCTAGATGGTATTTTGCTGGTATTTCGTTTGGTTTTTTCAATATAGCTTGCTCGCTTGCACCAACGCAAAACTGTATTTGACCATCTCCTTCACACAAAAAACCTTGTAGAATACCAGAAAAAAAACGTAGTGTCATATGGGCATAAGAGCAGCAAAAAATTTTGGGAGCGGAGCAAACGAAAAAATCCTTTGCACCGGGGCCCTGGTTTGTCGAGCGCACAGCTGATTGTGATTGTGTGAGTATTATAAATTTATTTGTTTATTTTGTTAATAGTATTTTAATTTCAGAAAATGGAAGAGTTAGTAAACGATTCCCAAGTTTTTGTGCAACCTAGAAATAGCACCACCACAAGAAAACCACGGGTGAGAAAACTGACCTTGCTGTCCGGCTGTCAAAAGCTTTTACTTCACGTTTGACATCAGAGATGAAAACGGATTGTCAATCAACTGACACCAAAATTTGACGGCAATCTTTGACCCACACTGCTCTATCGACTTCATGTCAGTTTTTGAAACCTAATGAAAACACATTTGACTCAAAATGACATAAGCCTGGTTTTCATTAGGTTTGATTTCACTGACGTCAAATCACTGTCCTAAATGACAATATGTCATTTTGAGTCAAATGTGTTTTCATTAGGTTTCAAAAACTGACATGAAGTCGATAGAGCAGTGTGGGTCAAAGATTGCCGTCAAATTTTGGTGTCAGTTGATTGACAATCCGTTTTCATCTCTGATGTCAAACGTGAAGTAAAAGCTTTTGACAGCCGGACAGCAAGGTCAGTTTTCTCACCCGTGGTTTTCTTGTGGTGGTGCTATTTCTAGGTTGCACAGAAACTTGGGAATCGTTTACTAACTCTTCCATTTTCTGAAATTAAAATACTATTAACAAAATAAACAAATAAATTTATAATACTCACACAATCACAATCAGCTGTGCGCTCGACAAACCAGGGCCCCGGTGCAAAGGATTTTTTCGTTTGCTCCGCTCCCAAAATTTTTTGCTGCTCTTATGCCCATATGACACTACGTTTTTTTTCTGGTATTCTACAAGGTTTTTTGTGTGAAGGAGATGGTCAAATACAGTTTTGCGTTGGTGCAAGCGAGCAAGCTATATTGAAAAAACCAAACGAAATACCAGCAAAATACCATCTAGGCGGTTAAAAACCATCGGTAGGTCTTTTTCGCATTCGGTAGTTTTCTCTGACAATTGTTTCAATAAAATAAAAATAATAATAAAATAAATTATATTTAAAATAAAAAATATATGGAAATACAAATTTTAAATTTGCCTCTTGTAAGGTTCTGCTTTGGCCGTAAGGGGAAAGAAGAAGTCCGGAAGAAAAAGTATACTGCGCACTGGCTTCTCTTTATAACATGGAATACACAGCTACTCTGCCATCTGAGTTTCATAACTTTTATTTCAGTAATTTAAATTCAAATTTCCAAAAAAATTAATTCTTGAAATAAATATTATTTTCATTTAGTTTGAAGTTTAATGTCAATCAAATTGTTTTTGAGGGAGTTTTTGTCTCTTTTCAACCTACAGAAGAATTCTTGTATTTTGACTTTCGGTGGGTTTTCCACACCAAAAAAAACAAGAAAAAAACGTAGTGTCATATAGGCATTAGCTGCCATCCTTTTTTTTTTTTTGCATAGGGCTCCGTTCTCGCTCCGTTTTTTTATATATTGGCTCCGCTTCAAATCGACAAGACTGTTTTAAATCAGATACGACAATTTTTAATGATAAAAAGAGACGCTCAACGCTTACCTGAGATAAAGGTAAACTCGATACTATTTGGCATATTCTAGGATCGCTTTAAAACCATCTTCGGTTTTAAACCTACATATCTTTATTCTCTATAGCAGGCCTGCTCAACGCTCTCGTATTGTAAGTACAAAGCTCAATACATCTACAAAATTTGTATATGCACTGAAATTTTTTTTGCTCATTTAAATTTTTTTATGAATTCCAATAAAATATTAAGGGTCTTCATCTAAAGTGGTAAACTGCTGGTAAATGCGGTAGAGTGATAAAATATTAATTGTGATAAATTATCTGTAAAAATTTGTATGAAAATATATTTAAGCAAAGTTATCACTTTACCGAACGATTTTGTTGCGTAAATTTATAATTTTCGGTAAAACTCAAGTCTGACACATTGTCAGTTTTACTTTTTCAATTTAAAAGAAGAAATTGTGGTTTTCTTCGGCATTTTTTTTGTTTATTTTATTGGGCTTTTTTATTTATTAATCAAATTGACACTGACAAGAGTTTAAACAATTATTTACCAAGGTAGTTTCATGTAAAAATGCGGATAAACTGATAAACTTTAAAAATTTATTAATTTATCACTTTAGATGAAGACCACTATTATTTTAGAATTTATTTTCAAATGGTAGTATCACATACATACAAATTTTTATTTATTTTTTATATGAACATTTTTTGAATACAAATTTTTTATGGTGCTTTCATATTTTGAATTTTTTTTTTCATTACACATTTGTTATTGTATATTTCGATTTCTTACGGCAGTGCTCGAGCTCCTATACAAAGTGCCTTTACTCTGCACATAAAATATGAATCATAGGCACATATGTACATATAAAATTTTTTATATCTGAGTGCTTGTGGCATTGCAAAGAAAATCTTATTTTTATATTTTTATTCGAAGGCGTTTCTTAACAAATCAAAAAAAATCGATTAAAAACCATGGACGCAAAATCAGTGAGCCATTTACAATGTTACGATCAAATTTTGTAAATAAAACAAAATGTCATGCAGAAATTTCATTAAGTATATACATCTACTTTGGCTGTTATAGCAAGTTTAATATACCTCTATTTTAAGTTAAGCGTATATGTTTTTATTTATATCTTTTTATTGAATTAAGTTAGAAGAATGGGGTTCACAGCTTCTACCTATAATTTGAGCTCCAGCTACACTCCGTGAAAAAGCCATAGCTCCTCATCTCCTCGCTCCTTGACACGCTCCGGGGCCCTGCGAATCAGCTGTGAGCTTGACAAACGAAACAAGTTTGCCAACATGCTGGCAAATGAATTTTGTGTGTCAAATGTTGCCCAATGCGATGGCAAACTACAATTTGAGTGTTTTCATATGGCTGTCATTTTATATGACAGCGAGTGGTCAAAACTGACTGCAAACGCATTTGACACAATATGCCAACCCGTTTTCATTTGTTTGACAATATTTAACGTCATATATGACCTAGTGAAAACCAGGCATTAGGTTTAAAAATACCCACCCGGGTGACCTTTTGCGTTTTCTTTTTGCGATTACTCAGCAACTATTGGACCGATTTTAAAATAATTTGTATTCACTGATCAAATTTTCGAGTTCTTTCAAATAATAACAAGTTTGAACTTTTCTTTCATCTGGAATATGCTTTTTTTGCGATTTTGACTTTTTATGTACGTAGTTTACCAATACCCACTCGGGTGAGCCAGTACACTTTCCTATGAAAAGACGTGCATATGCACATATTCTTGTTGCTATAACTTTATAAATTTGTTGTTTAACTATATTTTGATTGTTTTTATAAAGTTTATAGAAAATTTATGGAATACAAATTTAGTTCAAGCCAAGCGAAATGCCGAAGGATCTATACAACAATTTATGCATTTTGTTTGGCTGATACTTTGTTCATCGCAAAAGGGTTTATTGCATTTTATGCATAATTGACTAGTGTTTGGTTTAATTTTCATATCAAAACATTTATAACATTTTCCTTTCATCTTTACTCTCATCAACCTGCTGCAAGGTTGTCCTTTTTATTAGAAATAAGTAAGGACATTGATAAATTCATTCTTTCTAGCAAATAGTTCCTAATATGATGTTCAGACATAAAAATTAATTTAGTCAATTGGGCTTGATTGAACATCTCTAGATTTGGTGTTCAGACATATATATCTAATTTACTTGGCCCATTTAATAGGTCAGCTCAAGATACATATACGCCGTGAGCTGAATATCAAACTCTCGTGGCATAAATGTCAAAACTGCAAGGAGGACGACATAATTTGACATTCAGCTCACAACTTTTACCAATCGTAAACACGAATGCATGTATAGAATAAGCAGAAATAAAAACAAATTTGACAGGTGATGAAGAAGAACAAGAATTCAGCTGATCTGACGAACCAACCTGTTTAGTGGACCCTGACGCTAATGACATTTCTCTGATCATGACATTTCATTTTGCTTATGAAACAAGCTTTTTAACAGGGTTGCATGCAGAATTGTTCTTCATTAAGAACTCATTAATTTCTAATGAAGCATTAACTTAGTCAAGTTTTGTATGGTAAATTGAGAATCATTAGGCTTGAAAATTGAATGAAGGCTCTTAATGTTCAATTAAGATTGTGTCTGAACATAACATAAGATAAATACAGTTGCCGATTTTATGTAGAATCTTCAAGTAATATTACTGCTTGCCCAGAATGTTGTACTACAGCTACGGACTACATAGCTTACTACATCAGCTGATCACTGATTTTGTGGCAACGCTCGAAAATGTGAACACAATGGTGTAGCTCAGTGTATCTCATATATGTCATCTTTTTTATATTTTTGTACAGGGGATTCCTTAAATTCCATAAAAACTCTTTATTTTTTACAAGTTCAATTAATTTTTCCGATTCTTCGTCCTTCATTTCGAATTTCCGTCATTAAAAAATTGAGCTGTCACACTGTAGCGCGCTACAAAGTTAAAGTTAACTCTACTTCTACTACAGCCACAACTACACGCTACAGACACAGCTACACATTGTGGGCATTGCAATGCAATTGTACTGTTTTAACTTTTGACAGCTCTTACTACGTACTACAGCCACACCATTCTGGGCAAGCAGTTATGCATAATGGACTTCAGCATAATTTAGATATGACAGAGCTTTCTGAGAAGGCCTGCGAATGAAGAACCTTGATATTATCTGGTTGATTTCCTCCGTATATTATAAATGCAGCAAGTGTTGCTACTTCTAGAAGCAAGGTCGGCAAAATTGTGAAAGATATTTTGTTAGGGAGCACACAGCGGTTTCCGCTACATTGGTTAAAATTTGTGTGATGTTTTTTATTTACTCATATGAATCAAAGTGCCTCATCTAGAGCATTAAAAGATAATGCCAAAGCCAGAGTAAATCTCCTTTCATGCTCCTGACGGGTTGAATTCATTTAGAATATAATATGTGCATACACACATAAACATATTTTATTTTAGTTTATTCTTCTCAGCGGAAACATCATCCCACTAATCTTTGGCTAATGATAATTTAGTAAAAAAGGTATATATGGCGATATTTCTACAGGAATCCTTTCACGGGTCAACAAAGTCCTTCTCAACTCGCTCGCCTTGTTTTGATCGTTTTTTTTTTTGAATAATGGTATTTTGGATTTGAATGCTCCAACGCCAAATTCAAGTAGATAATTAATGTGTCATAATCGTATTATTCACTAAACCTTTGCCTTAGGATTCAAAATTTTGAATTTTTTACTTTATATACACCCATTACGGGGTGTTTGTTGTCTTTGTTGGCTTTTTTTTTTACCAAATATAGTTAAATAAAATATTTTTAATCATTCACAGGCTTACATTTTACAACAGTAATAAATTTGTTTGGGCAATAAAAAGTTAAAGCACGCGAAACGTCCGTAATGCAAGAAAATGTATAAGCAGGGGCGGATTTACCTTTGGAAGCGCCCTGGGCAAACAAATCAAGCCGCGCCCCAATATTTACAAAAAAAAACCGTACTTGCCTTCGTGTGGTGACATTTCATTACTGATATATTTTACGGATTGAAAAAATTTGATTCGATTCTTATATAGGTACCACATTTTTTCAATTTTCTAACCTTCAATCTCAGGGCTTCTCACCTCATAGGCACTCAAAGCACAATTGTTTTTGTATTGTTCCGAATAATAGGCACAGATACATATTTTCACTTCAAATATGAAATTAAAATTTTCTTTGCACTTCCATAAGCACTCAGATATAAAAAATTTTTATATGTATGTGCCTATGATTCATATTGAATGTGCAGAGCAAAGGCACTTTGTATAGGAGCTCGAGCACTGCCGTAAGAAATCGAAATTTACAATAACAAATGTGTAATGAAAAAAATTCAAAAAATGAAAGCACCATAAAAAATTTGTATTCAAAAAATTTTCATATAAAAAGTAAAAAAAATGTTATGTGTGTGATACTACCATTTTAAAATAAATTCTAAAATAATATTTTATTGGAATTCATAAAAAAATTTGAATGAGCAAAAAAATTTTCAGTGCATATACAAAATTTGTAGATGTATTGAGTTTTGTACTTTCAATACGAGAGCGTTGAGCAGCCCTGGTATAGGAGCTCGAGCACTGCCGTAAGAAATCGAAATTTACAATAACAAATGTGTAATGAAAAAAATTCAAAAAATGAAAGCACTGTAAAAAATTTGTATTCAAAAAATTTTCATATAAAATAAAAAAAAAAATTTTATGTATGTGATACTACCATTTGAAAATAAATTCTAAAATACTTAATATTTTATTGGAATTCATAAAAAAATTTAAATGAGCGAAAAAATTTTTCAGTGCATATACAAAATTTGTAGATGTATTGAGTTTTGTACTTTTAATACGAGAGCGTTGAGCAGGCCTGTTCAAAATGATCTTAAACCTTCATTATTAGGTGGCACAGATTTCGCAATATCATTAAATTGCATTTCATCATACGAATCTGAAAAACAATTTTATAGTGAAAATGTTTAGTACTGAAGCTAAACTCACAATTTTTGACAGTAGGGTGCCTCCCAGGCACGAAATCTGGCTTTCTGGTCCAGAATCTACCTGGGCTAACCTAGCTGTCGATCAATTCACTTATGCCTTTTTACCTTTTTGGTTATGATCAACAACGGAGTCATTTTCTTTTCGAGGAGTTTGAAAAAAAAAACAATCAAGTTTAGGGGTTTTCGACAGTAAATCTTTGTCTTTCTGCACTTTCTCGGCTGCACGTTTTTTGTTTGCTGCGCCGCTTAACTTTTTCATATTTGCACTCATTCTTCTATTTTTCACAAAAACATTAATTCACTGACACTTTTTTGATGTTTTTAACTCGGAACGGCTTTTAAGATTACATAAAACGTACGCTGCGCATTGTATAGAGGCGCGAACTATTCAAATTAACCAGAAACATAAAATATTCAGATCTTAGTTTCCTTTGAAAAAGTGAGCTCGCACATTTCCCCGCAAAAATGCTTCAATGCCTACTATATTTTTAAATTTGAAATTTCAATTAAATTTGAATCTTTCACGTCATTTACTGCACACAAGCTGCTAAAACTTAGTGTTTACATATCGCTCATTTGCTGCAAGACCGGCATAAATCAAAAAAGTTAATGCTGTAGAATAGTTAGTTACATCATACTTCATTTGAGTAAAAAATTCTTTATGATTTGTTGAAAACTAAGCGCTTCAGATACAAACCAAATGTTGCATTTACTTGCGCACCATATGGCGGTTAAATCTCAAAATTTCCCTTCCAGAAAAGTTGTGTATTTTGAAAAGTGCAAATGCAGCAAATGAGCGATATGTAAGTCCCACTGGGGCGAAGGTTAAGAACTGTACCAATGTTCTGAAATGTACTTTGATTATTTTTTTCTCTGCAAAAAATTGAAAAAATATTTCATTTTAATTTTTTATTTTTTAGAAACTAGAAAAAAAATTTTTTTTTTTTTAAGCATGGATGTAACTACAGCTGTTTCACCTTATATCCCTCTAAGACTCATCAGGTTACCTTTGCTTCTGCCAAGACTCGAACGTTATTCTCCTTTTAAAACACTACATTTCTGTAAAACCCCCATGCTTATAACTTAATTCAATCAAAAGATATAAATAAAAACATTTAGGCTTAACTTACAATAGAGGTGTTTTAAACTTGCTATAACAGCTAAAGTAGATTTATAAATTTAATCAAATTTCTTCATGACATTTTGTTTTATTTACAAAATTTGATCGTAACATTGTGGATGGCTCACTGATTTTGCGTCCATAGTTTTTAATGGACTTTTGTGATTTGTTAAGAAACGCTTTCGAATATAAAAATCAATTTATCTCGAAATCATTTTTAAGACTTAAGCGATTATTGCAAATTGCCACAGATATATACCCGTGGATCCTGAATTTGGATTATTTGGGGTTTCTTATTCGCTTTTTCTCTGTCCTTATCCCGGACCAACACTCAAAATAATATTTCGTAAATATTACGAAATCTTTCGTACATATTACCAAATACTTTCGTTACTACGCCACTGAATTTTACAGTGAACATTTAAAAAACGTTGCACGTTTTCATATGTTTTTAAAATGTTTTTCTATGAGTGTAGAAATATCTCTTTATATTATTTTATTAAGTATTTATTTAGGAAAATAGATATGACCGAAAAAAAAAGAAAAAGTAAATGCAACTAATGTACTCACCCTTAAGTTTAATCAAGTTGAAAAATATCACAGTTTATTTTATATATCAATATTGTCTTTTTGTATACAATGCATTATTTTTTTATACATTATTTCAATACGCACTTACTTACTACTTAAAATAATTTTTGATATTATTGTACCGACTCAATACTTTATAATGAAAGAAGACTTGTACGGTAAAATATTGTTGTACGAAAGTGTTTCGTAACTCTTTTAATCATTTGATAATATTACGAAATTATTTCGTATATGTATATTACGAATGTATTTAGTAAATCTTTTAATCCTTTGATAATGTTACGAAAACTTTCGTACAATATACGAAATTATTAGTAAAGACAATTTTAAGAAAATATATGAAAGTGTTTCGTAATATTTACGAAATATTTCGTAATATAACTATACGAAAAAATTATTAGAAAATGGTTTACGAAAGCTCTTTCGTAATATTTACGAAAGATTCGTAAAGTTAGATTTTGTTCAGAAAAATGCTTTCGTAATATATACGAAACTTTCTTACATTTTACGAAACTCTAGACTACGAGTCTTTCGTAGTTTTTTTACGAAATTTTATTTTTAGTGAAGAAATTAATCTTACACAGGTGTAGGAAGGTTCTGTATCCGTATTTAATATGAAGAACTTCCAAAGAGCCAATGTCTATACAAATTTTGTACTTCTAAATTTTTCGACATTTGAACTAGTGCAGATGTCGCTGTAGAATACATAATGACTTGGAGACACCTTTTCCCATATTTACTGCAGGGTAATAAAAGCGTGTTAAAAAGGCATCAAAGCAGAAACATTCATCGCAACTCTCATTAAATCTACATATGTATATCAAAAAGATGAAATTTTTAAAAAGGTATTCACGGAAATCGATTGAAGTTAGTGACATACCCGCCGAGTGTATTTCTACCATAAAAAAGCTTAAAAAAATGCATTGGCTGATCGGAGCCGGAAAAAGTGTACGTCCACCCAATTAGTAGGAAACAAAAATTAGGCACGCCTCAAATTGGGAGAGATGGTCAGTGTAAACCCCATTAAGGTTATATCTGCGACAGTGTGTTATATAATGATTACATAGTGCGACAAAATTTAACTTTTTGACCCGGTATTGGCTGAAACCAAATGAAATGGATAGGTTTAGATGCTAATAGCACTAGGTTAATGGCTTTTTTCGAGTTTATCTCAAATAAGAACGAAATCAGAAGAAAGAACCTATCAATTTATTTTTGTTTCAGCCAATACCGATTTTGGCTGCCGCACAGTGTTATGCATATATGTACATATTTTTTCCTCAAAATCAGAAAATGAGCCGGGAGCGGGAATATTGGCGCCATAAAAATTACAGTTATATGTACCTACATTTAATGTTCATATTAAAACGCATAAATGCATACATATCTGTGGACATTTGACAAAACAACCTCCTTCAAATTTCAATTTTTTGAGAGAGAAAAAACGTGTTAAATAATTTCCACAGCAAAATTAGAGAATGAAATCAGTTAAAACGAATCTATAAAACTTACTTTTACAGTAAAAAGGTTTTAAATCATTTTTTTTAATTTTTCGCTATCCTTAACAAGTTTGCAATTCTGAAAGGGGTTATTTTGAAAAATGTCCACAAGTATGTAATTCATTACGTGTCGTTTGTATACATACATATTTACCCACATATACATATATATGTACATATGTACTATGTATGTATAAGTATGTATTACCTATTATGTACAGGCATACATACATACATATGTATAAGTGCAGTTCTTTACGAAATAGCGCGCATGGTGCCTTCAAGATTGGTGGATATTTAGTTACCACAGTGTTGGTGTAAAATCATGGTCGTGTACTACCGACAAGTTAAGGCATCGGAGTGGTTTGGAAAGCAATCCACTGCGACGAGCTTTGTCGTGTAAAACGGGGTGTCGCGACAACACACGATTTCCGCACGGTAGAAATGCCTGTCGAAAACCTAGATTCGGTATTTACAGCTAACGTGCACCATTCGCAATATTTAGTAATAATCGAAACGCTATTAAAGCTAGTGGAAAAGCAGTCGTGTACGAATTCCCGTCTCGCCCTCTTATTGAAAAATAATAAATTAATATTAAGAACGCTAACTAAAATCTACCTATGTATGTATGTAAATTTTCCTACGTACACACATATATCTATGTATGTTATATAGATATGTGACATATTTTAAAAAGTGACAGGAATAAAAGTTACTGTTTTTTTATCACTGCAATAATGATATTAAAACTATGTATGTATGTATGTACATATGTTCGCTTAACACACAGATATATACATACATATGTACATTTGTATAAAAAATTAACTCAAATTTAAAAAAATTGGCAATTCAAAGCAGTGTTAAGTGAATGAGAAAGGATAATATTCAAATGAGAATGGAAGATCCAAATCTTGCTGATCAGTACGTGCAGGAGTTCGTACTCGATCATCTTGAAGACGATTCGGCTACTGTTACCGCTATCGGAGTGAAGCGCGAAGATAACAGTCCATTCGCGAATACAAAAATCGCCTGGACCACCAACAGTATTACACCAGAAGAAGAAGATCGAGCTAGTTTTCCAGCTATCAAGATGCGATCCTTACCGCAAACTTGGCACTTGGACGAGCGCCGACTGCAACCATTATCTCCGCCACCAGAAATTTATACACATGGTCCTATGGCTGGACAAGCAATACTTGTAAACACATCTATTCCTGGTGGGGTACCATCGACGCCACCTGAAACTCCACCGGTAATCAGTTCACCTACCGGAAGTACATGTGGCCAAACATACGCAACGATCACAAGCGCTTCATATCCAACACATCGCCCACCAGTCACTGGCACTGGGCTTACTCAGGAAATGATGTGGTTGCCTAATTCTATACGTTCAGATTCACAACCACTGGATTTACGCCCTTTCCCTTATCCCACACAAAACGACGAATGGGAACGACAACGAGAATATATCCACGCAACTGCAGCTGTAGCGGTGGCCAATCACCATCATGGAAATTTAGTGGCGCAACCTCAAAATCACCCTCATCATCATCATCATTTTCAACCCCTTGAACATTTAGCACCTATCAACATGCACACATCATATCATAGCGGCATACCAGGTGGCGCTTCAGCTATAGCATGTAGTACTACTGGCAACCAACCAAAAACTAATTTACAAAGTTCCACCTCTTTGGTTCACCGACCAATGTCAGTAAGCTCAACTAGATCATCCACAAACTCCCCAAAAACATGCTCTAGACAATATAGTACCTCCAGCAATTTAGGTTTAGATGACTGCATTAATGATGAACTACTAACTTCACTTACAGTACGGGAATTGAACAAACGGTTGCATGGATGCCCCAGAGAAGAAGTGGTACGCCTTAAGGCGAAACGACGGACGCTAAAAAATCGCGGGTATGCGCAAAATTGTCGCTCAAAACGTCTGCAACAACGACATGAACTTGAAAAAACTAATCGGCAGTTAAATCAGGACTTACATCGTTTAAGATTAGAATTTACCCGAGTTTGCCAAGAGCGTGATCAATTGAAACAGCGTTTGCAAATGCGAACGAATGGTAGTAGTGGGGGTGTCATTACTGCGTCATCTAATACAAACGGAGATAGTCCATCATCTGGTGCGATTACCGTAACTCAACCTCACCTGAATACAGAGAGCCACAACACGACTGAGTTTTACCTCTGACGCCAAATATCTATTGGCAGTCAGCATGCAGCGGCTGCCGTAGCTGCTGTCGCCGCTGCTTCCAATCATCACCAGCCATATTCCCATACGCAAACACTGCAATGGCCAACACGCTGTCATCCGCATCTGCATCAACAACCAGTAGCGACTGTGACCATCTGAATTAAATAAATTATTTAATTGGTAATTTGTGGGTACGAAAACAGAATGTGAACATATAGTACGTGCGTAGCCAAAATATCTTTTAAGTTAAATGTTAATTCTTAGTAAATTGTGGTGGTCCTTAAATGTAAGGAGGATATTTTTACAAAGAATTCTCATGTCTCAACCCCTATGTATATTGATATTACTATAATCGAAGATATCAAAGATATCTATATAAGAAAAAAATGTGTGTCCCTTATACTCACAAAGTAATCAACCGATCTTTATGAAATTTTCACAGTGAATTTAGGTGATATAGAATTTTGGAAATGACGAAGATTTCCGGAATATAGGCCAAAATGTGGAGAGAAGCAGAAATTTTTCGAGCAAATATTAGGCCAAATATGGGTCTAAATGTGGATTCGGATGATCCTGGAACCGGTATCTAATAGAGCTCTTTTTATGATGGCTAGGGATTTCGGGACTACACTGTGGTGCAGTGGGTAGAGTGCTCGCCTGCTATACCAGAGATCTCGGGTTCAAACCCCAGTCCAGACAAACACCAACAATTTTTTCTAATTAATAAAATCCCAATTATTGGGTTTTTGGAAATAGCGGTCACCTCTCGGCAGTCGGCGGCATACCCTCCGAGTGTATTTCTGCCATGAAAAACCTTCTCACAAAAAAGGCACTCGCCGTTCGGAGCCGGCATAAAGCTGTAGGTCCACCCAATTGGTAGGAAAAACAAAAGTTAAGGAGCACACCTCGAATTGGGAGCGAAGCTCGGCCATAAAACTCGTCAGAGTTATAATAGCGCCAGTGTATTATTATTATATTTTATTATTATTAAATGAATAGCGGAAATCAGGACTTCGAGTAAGAGCTCTTTTTCATGTAATGCCCACCCGGTTCCTTAGGGAAATGGAAAGGAAAGGGAAAAGGACAGAAAAAGAGATGGAAAATGGAAAGGCAGAGAAAATAATAATGTGCGAAGAAATAGAAGAATAGTTTACAAATAATTAATTTGAGAAAATACCAAGAATTTCAGGTATAGGGGAGGGCTAGCCTGAACCCGCTGAGGTCAAACCCATTTTTTTATGGTTAGGGCTTTGAGATAACGTAAATCTGAAGTTAAAAATACCCGTAAACCGTATCTAGTTACTCCGTTCGAAAGATAATTAAAGTATCCTTCTAACGACATACCACTTATAAATTAAATTATGTTACATACATTTTCTAAAATTTTAGCATATTTCCTTATAACTGCATAAAGTCACTGCATGGCTGAAATTCATTACTCGGGTTATATTAGCGTCTGAATTATAACATTTTGTGTGATTTTCGAAAGATCCCATATATTTTCAATACTAACTTTTCAAAGTCCACATTTTATTGATTTTTTGCGATTATTGAAAAAATTTGGCTTTTATTGGGGTTTTTATAAGAAGTTGTAAAAATATGGAAAGTTTTATTCATTTTAAAACTATTCTGTTTTATTGCAAACATTTGAATCGTAATATTAAAAAATTCGATGAATACTTTATATTTGGCGATTTTTTCCAAGTGAAACAAAAAGGATGTTTTATGGTCGAAAAACTCGACCCAACTATATGAAAACGACTTCACAGATCAAAGGAGATTAGAGGGAAATATAAAGCTTCCCAAGCACTGTTTGCTAGCATAACACCAACAGTCTCAAAAAATAAGCTATTGCTGATCTGCGAAAGTTATCATAATTTTTTTAGAACTTTTGAATTTCGATTTCCTTTGAAAATATCTGAAGTCGAAGCACAGAACAGTCGAATATATTTGTTTGTTGTTTACTGTGTAATTTCAAACAGATCAGTCGACAGCAAAGCACAGATAAACAGAATCTTAGTTTTAAGTGCGGCTTTTTAACCTTTAAGTGACGAGGTGAAATTTTGTGACATAGTTTACGACGTGGTGGTACATTTTTTTCTACGCATTTTACTTAAAACTCTCAATAAAAAATACATTTTTTTATAATAATTTTTGCGTTGGAAAGGGGCCAGCCCTTTTTCAAATGAAACTGATAAAAAAAGTAAATTAAATTTTTTAAATCAAAAAAGTTTTTACTATAATTCACTAGGCCTTGTTCTTTCAAAATAGGGAAAACATCACACGAGAACCCTATAGATAAAAGGTAAAACTTTCTTTAAACTTCAGAGACGGTTTTTCATAAAAAAATATATATTTTTAAATATAGTTATAATAGGAATTTTATTAAAAAAAGTTTTTTTGTAGAAAATGCTGGCCAGTCTTTTTGAGGTTTTTTTTTCATAATAACGTGAGCGTATAAAATGAACCACGAAACGAATTTTTTAATTTTTCTTCCAATAATCATTTGAAGAAGTGGTAAAATTAATAATACATGTTAGTCAAATTGCCAGTGAGAGAAGTTTTAAATGGAAATGAATTATTTTTGAAGAAAAAGTTACGTTAACGTCGAGGTGTGGTAATTTTTACACCGATATCATAATTTATCCATTATTTGAGACCTTCCACCATAGAAATTATACTGATCGATAATTACGATGCCATGAGTAGATTCTAAAAGCATCAAAATGCTGCAGAGAAGCGAGAAGTGGTAAATTTCAAAAAAAAAAATGCATCGAAGAAAAACTAACGTTTCCCTAGACGAAGAAAAACTAACGTTACCCTAGGTAATTTTTACACCGCCATCATCATTTCTCGTCAAATGTTACTCCTTCCTCCATAAAAACAAAACGGGTCAATAATTACGAGATGGAGTAAACTTGCTGGACGGTAAGTTAAAAGAGATATTTAAAGAAACTGTAAGTCGGTGTAAAAATTACCACCACGTCGCTAGTTAAGGGTTAAAATTGTTTTTTTTTTGTACATTACAATTTCGATTGTGTTCCCATAATTTAAAAAAAAAAAACAATAACAACAGTGCTGTAAAAACTCGAAATTATGTTTGCCCTTTGCTGTGCTGTAAAAATTTCCACAATACAGCAACAATCGACTGTAATTTTTTGAAACTTAAGGCTGCGCAGTTGCAGTACAGTAGAACTTTTTATTTTTTATACTTCTGCCGCGCTGTTTATTTTTTAATTTTCAAATACAAATGAAATTCAATGGAAATGAAAAAAAAAGTTGAAAATAATTTCAAACTCTGCTCAAAAAAACTAAAATAATGACATATCTATCAATTTTAAAAATCGGTGTCAAATAACAAAGTTGCAAAAAACATAAGCTAAAAATCTTGGGGCGGACTTTTACAGCTGAAAACAACTGGGTAATCTAACCGAGTTTTTCGTCCATAAAATATTATTTTTTTTCACTTGGATAAAATAACCAAAAATAAAGTATTCATCGTGTTTGCAATAGAACAGTCTAATTTTTAAATGAATAAAACAGAATTTGTTTCAATAACGTTCTATTTCAGACAATTATTCAAATCCGCCCTATTTCAGAGAAATATATATGGAATTTTCTCCTAAATTGGGCGTTTTTGAAGCAAAATCTGAAATAGGACGTTATTCAAACAATTTTTGGAATAGGGCGATATTTTTCTCAAAAAAAAAAAAAAAAAAAAAATCCACAACGATAAAACCCCCCACAAAAAAAATTCCTAGCTACGGCCCTGGTCACCTGTATGGAATCCCCTGATCCAAAAGTAATTGATAACTTGCGTTGTGATATTCAGAGATGATTGACAGCCTTTTCATTTCAAAAAAAGCTACATTTTGGCAGAAAGCTCAGGAACTACTCCTACCACTAATCCATTAGAAAACTGTCACAAATTAACTACATCCATAACCAAAAGTTAGCCAAAGTTAGACAAAACAATGGCAGATATACTACCTAATAAAAATCAATTGAATAAAGAATTTTTAAATGAATTATTTTTAAAATTTTGAAAAGAAAGTGCTGCAAACCTATGTATTTATGTGTCCAGGGCATTGTTGTTTATCTGATATAAATTTCGTTAAAATAAATATATAATTCGTTTTAGTAACGTACATTATTCATATAATTCAGCAAAACTTCATATTAATTGCGAATGCTGTTAGGCTGTGAAAGAAAAACTTTGACACCTATTTCAGTGTGCATATGTACATACATATATGTACACACTAGGGATTCCAATTTTTACGATCCCGGGATTTTCGAGATTTTTTTTTTATAATCCGGGATCCCGGGATTTATCCCGGGATTTGGACATTAATTATGCAGGCCGACAAAATTTCCAAAAAAATTTCTAACTCAAATAAAATTCTACTTTTCTAAAGGATTTCGGTGCCCTGAATCTGAATCTGAAGTCGGATTTTCGGTAATACTTGTAGGTTTTGAGATATTTATGCGATTTTTTGCTATATTCACTGCTCAATCTGTTAAATTACTTACTTTCATTAAAAAATGATTGCAGCTATTGAAAGAACGATCAGTTCTCTTGAAAACAGCGCTTTGCTTTCTCGGGTTTCTTATTTATATATCTAGAAATAAATGTTTTTGTACAATAAGGTATTTTTCTTCGAAATCAACGGCAGTATTTGTAGCGCTGTTTTAATCGAAATCAAGTTTTGTAGCTGCTCTGCAGAACTGTTTTTATTTCAGTATAGAAAATATATACATAGTAGGCCACTGATTGGAATTTTTATTTCAGTCACGCAAAATTTAGTCGTATTTTCGATAAATTAATTCACTTATTTCATTCTAACGCACAGTTTGTTGTTAATATAATAAACTGCCTAAAAGCGTGCTACAAAATTTTTATTTGCAATATTGCAAGTTACAAGCAAGATATCCGAAAAAGCAAAACATTGTCTTCAATAGAAATGATCGTGCTTTCAATAGATTTAATCAGTTTTTAATGAAAGTGAGCAATTTTAAAGATATTGAGGAGTGAATATGGCCAAAAACCGCGTTTTTTGCCTCTTTGGGCGTGAATATTTCAAAAAGTGCACCGAAATCCTTTTGAAACGTAGAATTTTATTTCTGTTAAAAAAAAATTGTCGACCAGTATTATTTTCCCACATTTGAGGTTGAAAAATTAAATATGTATATTTTCGAGAAACGCTACAACTTTAATATGCAAAGAAAAAATAGATTTTTATTGCCATTTTTTATGATTTCATTACTAACAAAATAAAATAGGAACGTAAAATCATGCTTATTATTTAATAACACTTAAAAGTTACTTTAAAAAACACAATCAACAAAGAAAATTAAATACATTTGGTGAACAAAACATTTTCCTTTATAGTTGGTTTGCGATCATTTGATAATTTCCAAAAAAAATTTTTAGAATTTAACGACATATTAAGCGAATATTTCCAAGCTTGCCGAAAAATTCTGAAAATTAATGCAACTTCCGAAAATATTTAAAAATCGGAGGCACATATTTTGATATGAATTCCGAGGATGCAGCTGCGTATTTAATTTTAGTAGAGTAATGTAAAACTATAAAGTCTAATTAAAATTTTGTTTGCATTTTCTGCCATTATTTACTTTCCATATGGGAAAATTCCCGGGATCCCTAGTACACACTAGAGGTCGGAAACTATCGATAGTCAGCACCATCGATAGTGTACGATAGTTTTTTGCCATTATTCTTGTTCAAAAAAATTAATATATTAACCAGAGACCATAACAATTATAACAAATAAATATAAAAATCACTTGATAACAATTATTGAGCAATGAAAAAATTTTTCCATCATCAATAAAAATAACTCAAAGATCGATATTTTTTCGATCAGATCATAATTGTTATGAGCAATTGATATTTTTTCGATCTTCCATAACAATTTCTGGATGATGGATATTTTTTAGATCAGCTCATAATTGTTACTAGCAATTAATATTGTTTTCGATCTTCCACAACAATTACTGGATGATGGCTATTTTTTAGATCAGTTCATAATTAATTAAGACTCGACCAAATGATAGCCCTAGCCAAGCGCTTTCATTTGATACCCATTTTGCGGTGTTTGGTATTCTATATTCGTATTCCGTATCCATATTTATCCGCTTTTCCACAATTATGAGCTGACCTAATCGAAATATATCGAAGTCCAAATGAAACCTGGGGCCATCCCCTTTTGTTTGATACCCATATTGTAGTGTAATTTTAATGTTTTTGGGCAATCATATTATGACCGATAACTCAGTTATCGATAAATTTACCGAAATATATCGAAGTCCAAATGAAACCTGGGGTCATCCCCTTTCGTTTGATACCCATATTGTAGTGTAATTTTAATGTTTTTGGGTAATCACATTTTAAACGACCATGCGACTAGAATGCATAGTCGTATTTATGTTGCTTTGACTACTTGCTAGTCAGCAATTCAAACCCTGCATGGAATAATTACCGTTTGTTTGGTGCCTAGTGGTCACATTTCAAATTTTCAATAAACTATCGATAGTTCAAACGATAGTCGAAAACCATCGATAGTGCAAACGATGTTCAGAAACCATCGATAGTGACGATAGTGCCATCGATAGTTTCCGACCACTAGTACACACATATCGTCGGTCTCCTACCAGAAACACGAATGGGAACATTTTTTTAAGTAAGTGTGATGTCTGCTGTTTATCGGGTATATATTGATGTAATAACAATTAATATTTGTATAAATTCTTGTGTAAATATACATACATAATATGTACGTGTATGTACATAAGCATATATACAAATATTAATGTTTATTATATCAATATATACCCGATAAAGAGCAGACATCGCACTTAAAAAAAATTTTCAGATTCGTGTTTCTGGCAGGAGACCGACGATATGTGAATTTGAATTTGAACTCAGTACTATCCCACATATCATTTGGAAGATTTTTTAATGAAAACTGACTATACCGAGTTTCTTTGGATCCTCTTTGATGACCAAAGACTGATTAATCACTTCTGTGATTAGAATAAGACTCGAAAATGGGTCAGACCAGCGATTGAAAAGTGATTTTATTTTTTGTCATATAAAAATCACCTGAGCCTTTTCGATCCCCTTTGCTTATGAAGAAAATAATTTATCACCTTGACGATTAAAAGAGGACTGGAAAACGAGTCAGACCAGCGATTGAAAACTGATTTTATTTTTGTTTCTTTTTTGATACCCTTTGCTGATTAAAAAAAGAATTCTTCACCAATTGATTATGTTAAAGATCGAAATGTGATTGTTTAATTTTTTAAACTCTTTATTTGCTTAATATTATTGTAGGCTAAAAATCTGTTTCAAAAGTTCCAACCAAAATATGGACTGAGGGGGACCGTGAAAGTTCTTTTTGCGATATTGGTAAAGGTAAGGCTAAGGGTAGAATGTGTAAGAGGATAGAAGATGGGAAAGAAAATGAGTAGAAAAGTATTAGAAAATGGTTAGAAATTGAGCAGAAAGTAACAGAAAAACGACCCAAAAAAGTTTCGAAAATGACCAGAAAAACTTATAGAAAAAATTATCGGAAAAAAGAAGAAAAATGGCCCCAAAAAATTTAAAAACGATCAGAAAGCGATTCAAAAATGACAAAAATAAGATTCAAAATCGAAAAAAATAATATCGAAAGGGACTCGAAAATGATTAAAATAAAATGAAAATAAGACTCGAAAGAAGAAGAGTTGGACGTATTGTACTATTTTCTACAGACTCTTTTATGATCAGAAAATGAGCGCATTTTCCATTATTTTAAACGTGGATAAGTAGGGATCGAAAAAGACTGGAATATTATCGGAATATGATCAAAAAATTTATACAATGCTATGTGGGATGCTTTAGAAATAATAAAAGCATTTTATTTTATATGAAATTTTAATAGTTTTGCTTTGAGATGATACTTAAAAAAATACATTTATTATTCTGTTTTTGAGATCCAAATTTTCTTGACTCCGCGGGAACACTGAACATATGATGAAGCATTTAGGCGCGCTTGACTTTGATTTACTTCGAACTACTTCGATTTTTCAGCCGCTTCACTTCCCTCGAAAATTGGGCGATGACAACACTGCACCTAGCAAATTTAAATAAAGAAAAATTAATTGCCGCGTATTTATTTGAATGAATAATAATAGTTCAATAAAGGTATTTTCTACATGTTTCCAAATTTTCTTCTTCGTCGATAGCGTAGTTGATGACGGACTAACCAAAATGAACCGAAACTCACGGATAAACATTTGCTAAATATGGCTGAGTGCACAATCTTCTTTATTTGAATCATAGGCTTAAGTTACGCGGAGCAGCATACAAATTTATCAAGCTTGTGAGGTCAACGGTGTGACCAGGTTGACATTTTTGCTGCCAGATCTGGCATTTTTCTTGATTTAGCTGCAAGCTTCGTGAATAACTATTGGCATTTTTTGGCATTCTTGAAAATATTTTAAGCATTTTTTAGCATATTGGATTAATAATATCATGATTCATGAAGTAATAAGAAGGAAAATGCATGTAACGAAAAGTAACAATAATTATACATGTATGGGTTTCGTCAGCCAAAAAACGAAATTGCTATCTTTCTTCAGACAAAAGTGGAAAGTGCTAGTTTTCGTCAGACATAAGAAATCTGGTGTTAGTTTTCGTATAGTACGACGATGTAAGTGAATTCGCCTTGAACGCGTATTTAGTGCCATGGATTCGTTAAAATCTAAGCTCAGAAATAGAATGCAGACAAAAACAGGATAAGGAAGATACATATAACTGATATTGATATAAATTTTTCAGCAATGAAAATTTCATGAAAATGAAATGGTATTACAACTTTGTGCCGAAACCCAAATCTTGAAAGTACCAGAAGGGAAGACTTAGAACCACCAAAATATATACCGATATGATCAGGATCATGAGCTGAATCGATTAAGCTTTGTCCGTCTGTACATATGTATGTCTGTTTGTTTGAACGCAAACTACATAGTCCATAAGCTTTTGACATAATCGCTTGAAATTCGGTATGTGGGTGTCTTTTTATGGTAAGCTGATCATTTGTCAGAATCGGCCGTGTATAAAATATAGCTCCCGTACAACCGATTGTCCAGAGATAAATATTTTGGGGTATAACTTCTCTAAGCTGACAATATTTTTTTTTACAATAAATCCTTACAGAATTGAAAGTATAAATTAAAGGAAATCAGTCATTTCCTCATTCATGAAAGGTATAAAGCTTCGGTACCGCCTTACTTAAAATATTGAATTTAACCCATTAACTCCTGACCATAGAAGCGGCGACGCAGTTTCAACCAAATTTCCCGTGGCCATATGTATGGACCTAATTAAGAATAAAAAAATAAAAAAACAAGTAAGGAAGCCTAAGTTCGAGTGGAATCCAACATTATATACTCACGTACATATTCAAACCCCAATATCTCGGGTTGTAGTCATCGTAGAGACTTCATCTTGGCACCGTTTCAAAGCTGAAGAAACAGGCTATTATTTGCTATATATAAGATTATTTTCATCGCCTTAAAGTTTTATTAATTGCAAGCTGGTATATTTTTTGGGCCCGATTTACTTAGTGAATACCAGTAAAATAAGGATTTAAAATTATACCTGTACGATATTTTAAATGGAGCTGAAGGTGATGACAATCTGAGAGATCAGGTACAATGCAATAAAGCTTCACGTCATGCGCAAACATCAGACAGTTTACAAACTTTAAACAGTCTGGTAAGTTATTTATGAACAATAAAAAGAAAAGTGGTCTACAATGAGTATCCTGTGGTATACCTGACTAAGCATTGATAAAGACCTTAGAGGTTGATGATCCAATTTTAAAGAATAATTTTCTATGCGTTTTTAAAAAATCTAAGAGTTTATCACTAACATAATAATATAATAATACACTGGCGCTATTATAACTTTGACGAGTTTTTTGGCCGAGCTTCTCTCCCAATTCGAGGTGTGCTCCTTAACATTATTCCTACTAATTGGGTGGACCTGCAGTTTTATGCCGGCTCCGAATGGCGAATGCATTTTTTGTAAGAAGCTTTTTCATGGCAGAAATACACTGCCGAGAGGTGACTGCTGTTTCTAAAGACCCAATAATTGGGTTTTAATTAATAGGAAACAATTTTTTGGTGTTCGTCCGGACTGGGGTATAGAACCCGAGACTTCTGATATAGCGAGTACTCTACCCACTACACCACAGCGGTCACGAGTAAAAACGAGTTATCGAAAGCTTTTTTCACTAGGTTATTGTAGTGCGTTCATCGAACAGACTTAATATTACTGCCGTACCGCAAAAATATAAAGTTGGGCAAATATATAAGTTGTGCTTTGCCAATCTGGCATTTCTCATTAACTATAAACTAAGTCTACTTTGCTGTCAGTCGTTTCTTTGTAAGGCACGACGGGAAAGTAGTGCAGGTGCCGAAGCCAAATGGTCAGTTAAACAAGTAAGGGAGCCTAAAAGTGCAGACATTCGTGACTTATCTGTAACCTTATAAAACAGCTGATTCAACCAACCTTACGATAAGCTGTGTTACTAGTCATTGGTGCCTTATCGTAATTCTGTAGCTGTATCGTTAACTTACAGACCAATTGGATTTTGGTTAGCAACCCTAAATCCGTAAACAGCTGACACTTGTGAAAGCAGATATAGGCGCATAGGCGAATTCAGAAACTTCTTTTTTTATTTCAAAGGTAGATTATAATGTCAAAATCAAAGCGAATTCACATCATGGCCAATAGTAATGGGCGAGTCCCAACCGAATTCAGATTTTAACAAGGAGAAATATTATTTTAGCATTACAATCTACCAATTACAATAACAAAATACATGGGAAATTTCTGAATTCGCCTATGCACCTACCTTCCAAGATATGCCTCGACAAGTGTCAGCTGTTTACAGATTTACGGCACCACTAACAGCTCCCATGGATAGCGATAAAGTTACAATAAGGTTAACGATACTGTAATACTTATAAGTCACCAATGTCTGAACCTTAAGTTCGAGTGGAATCGAACATTAGATACTGCGTTTGATGGAAACACGGTGTATTTTATATAAAGCGAAGTGCCGCATAAAGTGGGCGTAGTCCCGCCCATTTTCAAAATTTGTATCAATCATCCAAATAAGCATATAAATATTATTGTTAATGCAAAATTTCATTCTTTATGACTTCTAGTTGCAAAGATGTCACGTTAAAAATTCCCAAAGGGTGTTCCAGAAATATCTTTGTTAAAAAGTAGGCGTGGTCATAAACCGATCTCATACATATACATACATTAACTTGCGTCATAATATATCTCAATTATTTGTCGAGTTATGGGCTCCGAAATCTCGTAGATTCCTTTGCCTAAAAAGAGGCGGTGCCACACCCATTTTCCAAATTTTTTCTGCTTTTGCTTCCGGTATATTGTGGGACTCATTCCACAAATTTCAATGAATTATCTTTATATTTGACAAAGATAAAGCTTAAAATGTTTTTATTTTTACAATTCCCCTATGATGAATTTCATATCAAAGGCTGAAAAAAACGAACATTTTGAACCCACCCCCTCAGAATTTAATGAAATTTTGCATACAGGTATATCTTAACTACCCAAACATAACCTCATTTTTATAAATTGCATTTTCGAAAAATTGTGGCCGTGACAAGGTATCGAAATATTCGAAAATACTCGAAAAATGACGATAATAGGTACTTTTAAAATGTGATTACTAGGGAATGGCTTTTCCCGATTTCAAAGATCTTCATACCATTAGAAAGGTATTGAAATTAGCTTTCAAAAAAATACACTGTGAAATTTTTTTTTGTTTTAGTACACTGAAAAAAAAAATGTTTTTCAAAATAAAATTTGAAACTGAAAAAACACTTCAAAGATCAAGCGATTGTGAAAAATATGAATTTTTGTTAGAAAGGTCTATTTAATATATATAACATATCTGAAAACCAAAATAGCCCTTTTCTTTATTTTTTTCTTAAATTTATTTAAGTAAATGCATCTCTTGACTTTCTTATATTTTGATATCACGCGTAAACTAATCAACCGATTTCAAAAATTTTTATACCGTTAGAAAGGTATTAAAATCAACTTTTGAAAACATACACTGCAAAATTTTATATTACACTGTATTTTTTTGAAAGCTATTTTCAATACCTTTCTAATGGTATGAAGATCTTTGAAATCGGTAAAGCCATTCCCTAGTAATCACACTTTAAAAGTAGCTATTATCGTAATTTTTCGAGTATTTTCGAATATTTTCGAATATTTCGATACCTTGCTACGCCCACAATTTTTCGAAAATGCAATTTCCAAAAATGAGGTTGTGTTTGGGTAGGTAAGATGTACCTCAATGCAAAATTTCAACAAATTCTGAGGGGTCGAGTTCAACGCATATTGGGTTTGATATGAAATTCATCATATACAAAATTGGGCGTGGTCGTCAACCGATTTCGCTAAACTTTTGAACATGTATTACCACTAGTTATAAAAGTGTATACACGAAGTTTCGAAATAACATATAAATTATTTGTCGAGTTATAGGCTCAGAAATCTCGTCCATTCCAGTTTCTAAAAAAGGCGGTGCTACGGCCTTTTTCCAAAATTTTTCTGTTTTTTGTTTTATGTCTATAGCTGGACTTCTACCACAAATTTCAATGATATATCTTTGTAATTGACAGAGATATCGCTTAAAATGTTTTTATTAGGCCACTTTATAATTCCCATATATAAAAGTGGGCGTGGCCGTCAACCAATTTTGGCAATTTTTCGTCCAAACATTTGCTTAGGTAAGTAGATCACGCGTACAAAATTTCATCGGTATATATGCTACGGTTTCTGAGTTTGCCCCTTAATAAGTGGGCGTGGCACCGCCCATTTTCCAAAATTTCACCAAATTTCTTCATAAGGGTCTGAGCTCAATACGTCATTTCATCAAAATATCTCAATTTTTGCGCGAGTTAGAGTGCGTACGGACGGACGGATGGACTGACAGACGGACATGGCTCAATCGATTTCTCTTTTCATCCTGATCATTTTGATATATATACTTATACATACATAAGTCCATATCTATCTCGATCATTTCATTCTGCTACAATCCACCGTTATGAAATCAAAATTTTAATACTCTGTGTACTAGTACAGCTGAGTATAAAAATATGTGTGCAATTTCTAAACAAAGTACGCGTAGGTAAGTAAGTATGTACATTAGGGGGGTCCCCAAATGTATGGAGACAAATTTTATATCATATTTCTTCAACCTCACCCCCTAGGTCGATGCTAATATAGTCGAACATACCACTCGGGGATACCAAATTTAAATTTGGGTCCCGGTCGGAGACGATTAAGGGGTGTCGCACAGGGGTCACATAGCACAACATGAACTTTGATCCCTGTGCGATACCCCTTAACCATCTCCAATCGGGACCAAAATTTAAATTTGGTATCCAAAGTACAGGACTATCGATTTTGGGCATTATATCTAAAAAAAAAATGTTATATAATTTTTTGGCCTTTATATGGCCGATCTTCGACGGAAAGACTATGGATTTCGGGCATTAGATATAAATAAATTAATTTAGTTTTTTGAGTTCCCATAGTTTTCTCAACTGGTTTTAAGGACCACCATGCATATTCTTAGAATTACATAAATATGTATGTATATACTATATTACGAAAAAGCAATACAAGAATGTTTGACAATAATAATTTGTTGTGCTAAGTTCATATCTAAATGATATTTCATGTTCATATTTTAAGTATGTAATCTGTTATTCTAGTTAAGCCCATCAAACTAAGCAACTACTAAGGCTTAAAATCGCAATCAAGCTAGTTATATAAGACTAGGATTGTATATTTTAATTAGGCTTAGAAAATTCTTTGTATATTTTTATTTGAAAAAAAAAATGGTTATTTTGTATTTAACGTAACTAACATATTTCTTTAATAAAGGGATTACTAAGCTGAAGATTTCATTATAATGAATGATGTTGGATACAGAAAAAATGCAATGTAAAAGCAATAATTTTCCCCAAAAAAAAGTAGACTCCTTGATGATGACGAGACTACCGTCGAAACGCGTAGATGAATAAAGGAAATTTATTTTCGCCTGTATATTTTTCATCGGCCAAAAATTAATTAATTATATGTATATTAAATAGAGCTCCAGATTTTTTTTTGAATATTTTCGAGTACCTATCCCGAACAAACGTTGTTCAAATGCTCGAACAGTTGTTTGTTTGTTTATTACCCGTATGTTTGTACGGGCATTTGAACAATTCGGGCATTTTGAAGTTTGTTTTTTTCTTTTGTTTATTATTTTTTTCTTTTTCATATGTACCTAGTTTTTTTTTTTTTCCGATACACATTTTTTTTTGTTTGTAAGCTCGAATGCTCGAATGTTTGTACGGCATTTGAACAACAAATGGGCTTCAAACAAAAACGATCAGTTCGAATTGCTCGATACCCGGGTATCTAGAGCCCTAATATTAAAATAGCAAATACCCGTTCCTTCGCAATGACGAATAAGAGTTAATCTAAGTCAGTTCAAGTCAAATCAAGTCAAGTCAAGTCAAGTCAAGTCAAATCAAGTTAAGTGAAGTGAAGTCAAGTGAAGTGAAGTAAAGTGAAGTGAAGTGAAGTGAAGTGAAGTGAAGTGAAGTGAAATGAAGTCAAGTGAAATCAAGTGAAGTGAAGTCAAGTGAAGTGAAGTGAAGTCAAGTCAAGTCAAGTCAAGTCAAGTCAAATTCAAGTCAAGTAAAGTCAGGTCAAGTCAAGGCAAGTCAAGTCAAGTCAAGTCAAGTCACGTCAAGTTAAGTTAAGTTATTCCGGGGTTATCTGGGTCCACTTGACGACCCGGTCTAAGCATCACTATGACAATAGCTCTATATTGAAGCCGTTCCCAACAACTTTCATTTGATATCAATATCGCTCAAAAATATCCGGGTCCGCATTTTGACCCATATCTGGGGAACCGGCCTGGGAATCACAATTAAAAGAGTTTTGTGTTGGAGTCCCGATCAAGGCCTTTCATTCGATACCAATATCGTTCAGATACATTCCGGCTAATCCAGGTACTCGTTTTGACCCATATCTAGAGACCCAGCCTAGGAATAATTATGAATAGACCTCCATATAAAAGCCCTGTTCAAAATCTTTCATTTGATACAAATATTACTCCGAAAAAATCCGGGTTAATCCGGGGTCACATTTTGACCCATATTTGGGAACCCGGCCTAGTCATCACAAATAACATAGTTATATGTCGAAGTCCTCATCAATGCCTTTCATTTGGTACCAATATCGCTCAGACATATTCGAGGGTCATCCGGGATAAACCTAGTCACACTGGTCACGCTGTGATGTTGTCAAAAATTTTTTCCTCCGTACTTTTGTGCTAAAAAATATATCAAAGTAATATAAGATTGCTTTATTTAAATTCTAAAGCATAAATTAAGTGTTATTGCAGAGTGATTGTGCATATTGTTGTTGCATTGATCGCACAATAGCAAAAGCTCCCACAAACTAAACTCCACCACACACTCCTTTTTCACCATTTAGTGTGGACACAAACCATTCGAGCGATGTAAAGTAAAGTTTATACATAAGTATCAGAGCTGTAAAAAGCTGCAATCAGATTGTATTACAATCATAAAAAGTTGTAACACAAGCGCAGCCGGGTGCAAATGAATATAGTCTAAAATATTTGTTTGCACCAGCGAGGTGCCCATCAACCATACTCCTCCTAAAGGAGGAGGTTCCCAACATAGAGATGCCCAACAACCCCAAGTGCAACTACAGCACCAAACCCTAGGTACACTCTCTAGGTACACCCCAACAAATGCCCCAACAGGTAACCACATCCCGCCTTCCCAGTGTCAACGTACCAAACGTAGAACAGCAGATCGAAACCCTGCAGAGACAACTGGAATTTCTCTATGCCCAACAACAATAAGCCCAGAAACTGCTACCCAACCGACGAATGGAAGATCTTCAATCCCAAACGCCAACGCGAAAGCCCAGGTAAAAATACTGTCTCTAAAAAACAGGCTACGCTTGACAATTACTAGCTTGGAACCCGCCAACCAAATGAAAATGAAAATGAAAACAGATTTGCCTCACTTGAAGTTGAGGAAACAAACAAACCAACTGAAAAAATACTCAATCCGCCGCCAATATTTATAGAGAAAGTTCGAAACATTCCCCCCTAATGAGTTTACTACAAGAAGTTGCTCCAAACTCCTATGATCTAAAGCTCACAAGCAAGGATCAAGTAAAAGTACAAGCATCATCCCTGGATGCTTATAGAACCATAGTATCACAACTGGAACAGAAGGGCACAGAGTTCTATACTTATAAAACAAAACAAGAACGTACCTTCAGAGTTGTTCTCAGAAACATGCATTCCTCAATAGACACAAAAGAAATTGTGGATTCTCTAAAAGATCTCGGTCACACAGCCACAAACATTTGGAACATAAAACACAGAGTCACAAACAAGCCTCTCCCCATGTTTATCATTGAACTCAAATCTGACTCCAACAACAAGATGATATATCAAATTAAAAGTCTCCTGCACTCAAAAATTACTTTCGAGGCCCCACACCCGAAGCGTGAAATACCGCAATGCGCCAACTGTCAGCAATATGGCCACACAAATTCCTACTGCCGCCGAAAATTAGTATGTATAAAATGTGCTGGAAACCATCTCTTCGCTTATTACAAGCGAAAGACAAGATCTGAAGATGTCAAATGCGCTCTATGTGAAGGTAACCATCCAGCAAATTATAAAGGCTGTATGGTATACAAAAACCTCCAAAGCGCCAAATACCCAACTCTGAGGAAAAAAGCTCCTACACAGCCTCAGGACAAACCACAACAGCCAAGTCAAACCCCAATTCAAATTGAAACCCCAATTCAAATTGACCCATACCCAGCCACATAAGCTCAAGCAGCAAAGAAAGGCATAACACCCCGTTCGAACCCTAATAATGCTATTCCAAATAGTAATGAAATCCACCCCAACGCAAAACACTAACGAAATGCGAGAAATGATAGACTTACTAAAACAAGTCATGCAACAAATGAAAGCAATGATGAGCCTGCTCGGCACCTTCACGACTAAAAATTGTGCATCTTCAACCCGTTGAAAATTATTATTTGTAATGCCAATAGCCTATCCAAACACTTACTTGAAGTTAAAGTTTTACTTCAGACCCACGATATAGATACAGTCCTCATATCTGAGACCCACTTTACTGACAAAAGCTACTTTGAAGTACCCAACTACAAGTTTTACCACACAAAACACCCGAGTAACAACGCTCATGGAGGCTCAGGTATCTTGATACGGAAAAGTATTAAACATTACAGCACGAATTCATTCCGTACAAATGCTATACAAGCCACAAATATTGTCATTGAAGACCCGAGCGGCCAGCTTACAATCTCTGCTATCTATAGCCCGCCGAGGCACTCTATCAGCGCTGCAGAATATGAAAATTTCTTCAAAACTCTTGGAAATCGATTTCTAGCTGGGGGCGATTACAATGCCAAACACACATTCTGGGGCTCTCGTCTCATTACCCCTAAAGGAAGACAACTATATAATGCTATTAGCAAGCCCAGTTTAACTCCATTCTCTACTGGAACTCCCACTTATTGGCCAACAGATAAAAATAAAATACCCGACCTAATCGATTTCTGCGTGGTGAAAGGCGTGCTTTCCTCAGATATAACTTGCAAATCGTGCTTTGAATTGTCTTCCGACCACTCTCCAATCCTGGTAACAATTGATAAAAATTTTACACCGGCAGCGGATCAATGCAGCCTTTACAATCGGAAGACTGACTGGGAATACTTCCGACACATTATTACGTCTAATCTTGACTTGAAATTAGCGCTGAAATCTGCTGAAGATATAGAGGCAGCAGTCGAACATTTTAACAGCTGCATCCAACAAGCTGCATGGAAATCAACACCCACCGTTATCAGACAAAAAAGGACAAGCGTTACACACAACATATAAGCTAAGCTCAAAAAAAGGCGACTCGCAAGGAAAAAGTCACCCCGACGACAAGAAAAGATTGAATGCACTCAACAAAGAACTCAAAAATATCCTCAAAATTGAACACAACAGAAAAGTTCAACAATATCTCAGTAATATTGATGCAACATCTGCAACTGATTACTCCCTTTGGAAAGCTGCTAGTAAGCTAAAAAGGCCGATTCTCTACAATTCTCCAATACGAATGGAAAATAACGAATGGGCGAAAAGTGACGAAGAGAAATCAAATACTTTTGCACGCCACCTAAAATCAGTATTCACCCCACATGATATTGAACCCTCACTAAGTACAACAACAGAAGTGAAAAATACTCCAAGTCATCCCTATCAAATGGATCTCCCTATAAAAAAAAATTCGCAATATCGGAGGTAAAAACCGTAATAGAGAAACTCAATCCAAAGAAAGCTCCTGGGTAAGATATTATTAATGGCAATGTAATAAAACACTTACCTGAAGAAAGCATAAAATTTCTCACCCAACTGTTTAATGCAGTACTAATAACTGCATTCATACCCCCTCAATGGAAAGTCGCTCAGATGAAAATGATTCTGAAACCAGGAAAGTACCCCGATTCGGCAGCAGCTTACAGGCCCATTAGCCTGCTGCCCATTGTCTCAAAAGTCTTGGAAGTTATTTTCCTTAAAAGACTCCTACCCAAAATAGAAGAGCGTAGCATTATACCTAATCACCAGCTTGGCTCCAGAAGAGGGCACGGAACAATTGAACAAGTACATAGACTTACCGAGAAAATCTACTCTGCCTTTGAGCAGAAACAATACTCTACATCTGCCTTTCTAGATATATCCCAAGCTTTTGATCGGGTATGGCACAACGGCCTCCTCTATAAAATAAAAAATACTCTCCCTACAAATTACTTTCTATTTATACAATCTTATCTAAAAAAGCATTACTTTTTCGTCCTAGAAGGAGCAGAGCAGTCAGAGCTTTACGAGAGCTTAGCAGGCGTCCCGCAAGGTAGTGTAATGGGCCCAATACCGTACCTACTTTACACATATGACCTCCCAATAGCAGAAGGAGTCACTATCGGCACTTTTGCCGATTAAACTGCCGTACTGGCTGCAGACCTCAACCCTAACGTGGCCTCACTCAAGCTTCAAAGAAGTTTAAATAAAATTACCCATTGGCTGAAAGACTGGCGGATAAAGTCAAATGAATCAAAATCTGTCCAAGTGACGTTTACCACTAGACGTAACACTTGCTCACCCGTAAAACTCAACGGCATTGATATACCGCAAAGTGACGTAACAAAGTACCTTGGTATGCATCTCGACAGAAAACTAACATGGAGAACACACATATTCATCAAACGAAAAGCTCTTGGTATAAAACTGAGAAATCGTTATTGGCTCATGAATCGAAACTCCCAACTATCAATCGACAACAAACTCCTGCTCTACTCAGCTATCTTAAAACCCATTTGGACTTATGGCATACAGCTGTGGGGAACAGCAGCAAACTCAAATAAAGAGATTCTCCAAAGATTCCAATCGAATACCATTAGAATGATTGTAAATGCGCCCTACTACGTCACGAACGACCAACTACATCGTGACCTAAAGATACCTACTATCGCTCAAGAAATCAGAAAATATGCTGCATCATACCAAATGAGATTATTAGCTCACCCCAACCCACTCGTTCTAGCCCTAACGGCAAGACCAATTAATTTCGTACGCCTTAAAGAAAATCATTTACTGATCTTTATTGATGCACTGCAATAAATGGATGCGCTACTGAGAGAAATCCATACATACCCACCATGTTTATTAAGTTATTATTAATTACTAATTACTTTTAACGAACCACAAAATTGTTAGATGTATTTTACTTATACAGTTGGCAAAATATATTGGATGCTAAAAAAAAAAAAAAAAAAAAAAATTCGGGTCCACGTGTTGACCTAAATCTGGAGACCCGGTCTAGGCATCACTATTAAAAGAGCTCTTAAGCTGTTTAAGTCGAGATCAAGACCTTTCATTCCATACCAATATCGCTCAGACACATGCCGAGGTCATACAGATCCAAGTTTTGACCCATATCAGGATAACCGGCATGGAAATCCCAATGGAAATAGGTCTGTGTTAAAAGCCTATAAATACCTTTAATTTCACACCAATACCGTTCAAAAACATTCCAGAGTCATCCGGGTCCACATTTTAACCCATATCTGGGGATGATGTCTAGGCATCACAATGAAAAATAATTCTATGTTGAAGTCCTGCTCACACGGTGGCCAGGAAGCGACGATAGGTTGCATGAAAATGTCGACAAAAAAGGGAAGTGCGGCTGTGTTATGTGATGTTTATAGATGAAACATCCGTTGAAATTAAAATCCGAGCTGCTCCTTTTTCAAGGATATCCACATTTTTTTTTTTTTTGAAAGGATCAAATATTGACGAAATCGAAAATTCGCCAAAGTCCAAATTTTTCCGATTTCAGTACATTATCTGGTAGGTAAAGGATACAAGAAAAGGTATTAAAAAGAAAACAGGACACCTGTAGTGGAAAAATCCAATGTGAACAGGACCTAAAGGATAACCACTGAAATATAAAATAATACAAAAAGTACCCACTTTAATTTGCGTATAACTCCTAAACGGTTAACTCTACGTGAAAATTCCGTTTCATTCAAAATAAATAAAGCAATCTATCTTTAATATACAATTTTGATATAACTGCAGTGTTTAATGTACTTTGGTGCATCTAAAATGAAAATTTCAAAAAAAGGACGTTTTTTATGGTGCTATTTTAAGTTCACATATTTTCCTAGTTTATGTAAATATTTTAATCTAATGATCCAACTCTTATTCCTACATATCTATACGTTAATACTCAAAAAAGTTAGAGCTGAGATACGCGCTAGCTGTGCACGGTGGGCGGGAAGCAACAATAGTTTGCTTGAAAATATCGAAAAACCGATGGCCGGCTAAAAGCTTACGTTGGTGCGCCTACTGTAGGATAAAGTGAAAAATTACTAAAAATAATCAGTCTGCATGCAAATGTTGAGCAAGCAGGGTCATGCACGAACGCTTCGCAAAATTATGAAACAACGTACGTATACACATACATATGTATTTGTGTACCAACGTTATATGCAAACTTCTCGTAGTTTTGCTTGTTGTTTGGCATCTGCAAATAGAATAAAAGAATTTCAAGCGACGATCACCTAGCGACCACTTGCTTTCACGCCAGTCGAAGGCAAACTGATTATTTTTCATAAGCGACGATCGCCAAGTCCCATCGTAACTGCTTGCCCAGAATGTTGTACTACAGCTACGGACTACATAGCTTACTACATCAGCTGAAGACTGATTTTGTGGCAACGCTCGAAAATGTGAACACAATGGTGTAGCTCAGTGTATCCCATATATGTCATCTTTTTTATATTTTTGTACAGGGGATTCCTTAAATTCCATAAAAACTCTTTATTTTTTACAAGTTCAATTCATTTTTCCGTTTCTTCGTCCTTCATTTCGAATTTCCGTCATTAAAAAATTGAGCTGTCACACTGTAGCGCGCTACAAAGTTAAAGTTAACTCTACTTCTACTACAGCCACAACTACACGCTACAGACACAGCTACACATTGTGGGCATTGCAATGCAATTGTACTGTTTTAACTTTTGACAGCTCTTACTACGTACTACAGCCACACCATTCTGGGCAAGCAGTAAGCGCTCGTTTTACGCTCTTTATTTGTCTGTAGTAGTGACAATCGGTGTGTATATGTACACGGGCGCTTACTCTCATTTATAGCCCAGTTATAGCCCAGTTAGTCGAGAACGTAAACCCGTGTACCGTGTCAGCTGATCCAACCTATTTAATGGGATTTGTATGTAACCGATTATTCAACGACGTAGACGCAGAAGCCCGTACCGCAGAAATCAAAATCATTTTGATTTTTTACGTAAAAACGTGGCAGCTGACCGCTCGTTATTAAATATTTAAACAGTAATTTTCACAGCATTATACAACTAACTCAACAAGATTGTAAAATGTTATCGAATATACATATTTGTGTTCACATGGAAAAAATAGTATGTCTACTTAAACGAACTATTTATTATTACTTTAATTTTTAAAAACAAAGGAAAGAAAACGTGTATACTTTTTTTTTAAATCCCAAACAAAATGTAAATATATATATATATATATATAAATTAATAACAAGATAATAGCTTTGTTCAACAACTTTACTTGCAAGTACTTGCAAAAAGAGCGTCAATGTCAAATTAAGAGTAAAAACGAGAAAAAGAGAAAATTATCAACCAAAGTAATTGAACACAAAATCGTAAACATTCGCAAGAAAACAGCTGATACGCTGTTTTGACAATTTGATTTTTAGGTTAGGTTGTAATTGAAATTTTTGAAATTGGAAATGAATGGAAATAACTGAATTAGGAAAACAAAATTCTACTTTGGCTATTCCACAACATCATCAAGATTCGTTTTTGCGCTAACTTATTTAGTACACAATTAGAAATTTGCGTTTAAAATGTTTGTATATTTCCAATTGAAATTTTTGTGATCATATATTTTTGACACTTCTATTTTTTTAAAGCTGCTAGTAGTTGCAAGGGAAAATTTTACTTGCAGCGTTTGTCAACTCTCTCGAGGTCTTACTCTCTCAATTTGGCTCTCTTTTGCGATTTTTTTGGGTTATTGAACATAAATTCGTAACTATTCGTAAAAATATGTAAAAATTTTGAGATATTGAACACTCCTAATAAATGAAGATATTACTGAAAATTAAAGCAAAAATTGTATTTATCCACAATGGTGGCGGTATTTTCTTAATTGATAACTTTTGGTGGTCTTCTTCTGCAATGTTTCTACATTAAAAAGTTATAAATTGCCACAATAAATCTGAGTTTCTGTAACAAAATCAATTAAAGTGATGTCACACGAATACGATCCACACCACCATGTCACAACCTATTTATACTAGAAAAGATATGAGTTACAGAAACTCAGTACAGATTTCTTAATTAAACACAGATTTTTGTGAGAATCTTGTTGCTTCCCAATATAATTTTTTTATGGATTTTCAATTGTAAATTTAATGTTCTGACTGTGTTTTTTGTTATTTTATATTTTAGTCCTTGATAACTATCACCAAGGTGTGATGGAATTATATTGGGCAGCAACAAAATTACAAGAAAAACGTGTTTTAATTACCAACTAAGCCGTAAAAAAGTAACTAAATTAATAAAAAAAAAGTCGTCAACGACAACTTTAAAAACGATTAAATGAGTATTTTTTGTCATTTGACAAATAATGCACAGTTGTGTATTGAAGAGTAATCCGCATAACACTTTGAAGATTAGTAAAAATCTTGTTTGTTCAAAAATGATTAAATGGCAACCCTGCCAAAATGTAAACAAACTATATATAAATGTAAATATGTGTGAGTAAAACAGCTGATTGCTACGGGTTCAAAAAATCCTAAAAATTGCATACGGGCGTTTGCGTCAGCGAGCGGACCACACGTTTTCGACTAACTGGGCTATTAGTCGAGAACGTAAACCCGTGTACCGTGTCAGCTGATCCAACCTATTTAATGGGATTTGTATGTAACCGATTATTCAACGACGTACGACGCAGAAGCCCGTACCGCAGAAATCAAAATCATTTTGATTTTTTACGTAAAAACGTGGCAGCTGATCGCTCGCATGGTTGCAAGGTAGAAGGGTTGCCAGTTGAACATTTTTAGTTATTAAATATTTAAACAGTAATTTTCACAGCATTATACAACTAACTCAACAAGATTGTAAAATGTAATCAAATATACATATATGTGTTCACATGGAAAAAATAGTATGTCTACTTAAACGAACCATTTATTATTACTTTAATTTTTAAAAAGAAAGGAAAGAAAACGTTTATAAATTTTTTTTAAATCCCAAACAAAATGTAAATATATATATATATATATAAATTAATAACAAGATAATAGCTTTGTTCAACAACTTTACTTGCAAGTACTTGCAAAAAGAGCGTCAATGTCAAATTAAGAGTAAAAACGAGAAAAAGAGAGAATTATCAACCAAAGTAATTGAACACAAAATCGTAAACATTCGCAAGAAAACAGCTGATACGCTGTTTTGACAATTTGATTTTTAGGTTAGGTTGTAATTGAAATTTTTGAAATTGGAAATGAATGGAAATAACTGAATTAGGAAAACAAAATTCTACTTTGGCTATTCCACAACATCATCAAGATTCGTTTTTGCGCTAACTTATTTAGTACACAATTAGAAATTTGCGTTTAAAATGTTTGTATATTTCCAATTGAAATTTTTGTGATCATATATTTTTGACACTTCTATTTTTTTAAAGCTGCTAGTAGTTGCAAGGGAAAATTTTACTTGCAGCGTTTGTCAACTCTCTCGAGGTCTTACTCTCTCAATTTGGCTCTCTTTTGCGATTTTTTTGGGTTATTGAACATAAATTCGTAACTATTCGTAAAAATATGTAAAAATTTTGAGATATTGAACACTCCTAATAAATGAAGATATTACTGAAAATTAAAGCAAAAATTGTATTTATCCACAATGGTGGCGGTATTTTCTTAATTGATAACTTTTGGTGGTCTTCTTCTGCAATGTTTCTACATTAAAAAGTTATAAATTGCCACAATAAATCTGAGTTTCTGTAACAAAATCAATTAAAGTGATGTCACACGAATACGATCCACACCACCATGTCACAACCTATTTATACTAGAAAAGATATGAGTTACAGAAACTCAGTACAGATTTCTTAATTAAACACAGATTTTTGTGAGAATCTTGTTGCTTCCCAATATAATTTTTTTATGGATTTTCAATTGTAAATTTAATGTTCTGACTGTGTTTTTTGTTATTTTATATTTTAGTCCTTGATAACTATCACCAAGGTGTGATGGAATTATATTGGGCAGCAACAAAATTACAAGAAAAACGTGTTTTAATTACCAACTAAGCCGTAAAAAAGTAACTAAATTAATAAAAAAAAAGTCGTCAACGACAACTTTAAAAACGATTAAATGAGTATTTTTTGTCATTTGACAAATAATGCACAGTTGTGTATTGAAGAGTAATCCGCATAACACTTTGAAGATTAGTAAAAATCTTGTTTGTTCAAAAATGATTAAATGGCAACCCTGCCAAAATGTAAACAAACTATATATAAATGTAAATATGTGTGAGTAAAACAGCTGATTGCTACGGGTTCAAAAAATCCTAAAAATTGCATACGGGCGTTTGCGTCAGCGAGCGGACCACACGTTTTCGACTAACTGGGCTATTAGTCGAGAACGTAAACCCGTGTACCGTGTCAGCTGATCCAACCTATTTAATGGGATTTGTATGTAACCGATTATTCAACGACGTACGACGCAGAAGCCCGTACCGCAGAAATCAAAATCATTTTGATTTTTTACGTAAAAACGTGGCAGCTGATCGCTCGCATGGTTGCAAGGTAGAAGGGTTGCCAGTTGAACATTTTTAGTTATTAAATATTTAAACAGTAATTTTCACAGCATTATACAACTAACTCAACAAGATTGTAAAATGTAATCAAATATACATATATGTGTTCACATGGAAAAAATAGTATGTCTACTTAAACGAACCATTTATTATTACTTTAATTTTTAAAAAGAAAGGAAAGAAAACGTTTATAAATTTTTTTTAAATCCCAAACAAAATGTAAATATATATATATATATATAAATTAATAACAAGATAATAGCTTTGTTCAACAACTTTACTTGCAAGTACTTGCAAAAAGAGCGTCAATGTCAAATTAAGAGTAAAAACGAGAAAAAGAGAGAATTATCAACCAAAGTAATTGAACACAAAATCGTAAACAGTCGCAAGAAAACAGCTGATAAGCTGTTTTGACAATTTGATTTTTAGGTTAGGTTGTAATTGAAATTTTTGAAATTGGAAATGAATGGAAATAACTGAATTAGGAAAACAAAATTCTAATTTGGCTATTCCACAACATCATCAAGATTCATTTTTGCGCTAACTTATTTAGTACACAATTAGAAATTTGCGTTTAAAATGTTTGTATATTTCCAATTGAAATTTTTGTGATCATATATTTTGGACACTTCTATTTTTTTAAAGCTGCTAGTAGTTGCAAGTGAACGTTTTACTTGCAGCGTTTATCAACTCTCTCGAGGTCTTACTCTCTCAATTTGGCTCTCTTTTGCGAATGAAAATTAAAGCAAAAATTGTATTTATCCACAATGGTGGCGGTATTTTCTTAATTGATAAACTTTGGTGGTCTTCTTCTGCAATTTTTCCAAATTAAAAAGTTGTAAATTGCCACAATAAATCTGAGTTTCTGTAACAAAATCAATTAAAGTGATGTCACACTAATACGATCCACACCACCATGTCTCCACATATTTATACTAGAAAAGATATGAGTTACAGAAACTCAGTACAGATTTCTGAACCCTAGTCTGCGCTTGAATTTCATGCTGTGTACATCGATCGCGCAAAGAATTTTTTCTTTTTTCTGAGCAATAGGTATGCGACATCTGCTTATACGCGCACACTAATGCAAAAATATGATGCGCTTGTGTAAGTAGCGCAGTCGGTGGTGTGCATCACTGGTGTAGGTGCAGGCGTTCTTGAGTTATAGCATACTATGCATGTTTAAACAGGGTTTTAATTGCCACCGAGGCAAACAACCAACTGTGCAAAAACAAACATATGAGTCGCCTGCTCTGCGCTGCCTGGCACGACTGCCACTGAACATGGCAAATGACCAAACGAATCTGTCTGTGCTTGCGTCTTTTGAGTTTTTGGAAATTTAAAACCGGGAAAAATGTATTAAAGTCTCAGAAATACGCAAAAAAAAGTACATGGTAGTCGAGAATTTACCATTTATGACATTTTAAAAAAATAATTGTTAAAATCGGTCTGGTACTTTTTAATTATCCATACAATCAACTTTATATATTTTGGGCCGGTTTCACCATCTCCGGTTAACGCTAACCGGCGGTCCAAGTGCCGATTAAAATATTGACTGCGTTATCGACTACGTGTTAAATGAATGTGGTCGATGATATAGTCGATATTTTAACCGGCACTTGGACCTCCGGTTAGCGTTAACCGGAGATGGTGAAACTGGCCCTTAGTATAGATAGTATAGATGGCGGTGGAAATTACAAATTCCTATGTTATGAAACGAATGCTAAGGTCCGTTTACTTAACCTCCGGTTAAGCACTTAACCACAGATTTTTGTCCGGTTAAGCAATTTATTTGAAAGCTCGCCGTACAATTTACGTCAAACTAACCAACGATTAAATTAATCAGATGTTGAATAAACGGCCCTAAATTGCTTAAAAATTTCTTAGATGATTACATAAATCAGTTGAAATCTGCTGAATAAATGGTCCGTCTGTTACCTTTTTCTAGTAGTGTAGTATGCCTACACTTAATGAGTGGGAAAGGACAATTCATTCGTGTTCATACATGCAATGTACATTTAGAAAAACGCATTTTTCCGCAACATAATTCTAATAGCGCGGAAAACTTGCGCATAGGCGTTATTATATTTATTATTATTACATAGAGTTTTTTGCAGAATCAGCGAAGCGCATCAGAGAGTTGTTTAAAATAACATTGTCATATCCTTCGATTTGGAATCGTTTCTTCGATATTACTAAGCAATGAGATTTACAGCGGTTAATAACTAGACCATTGTTACTAGCCCATTCATTAACACGTTCCAAGTCGCTGTTAAGATTGTCAACGCACACCTTGACTGAATCGCTTGGACAGCTGAGATACAGTTGCACATCATCGGCATATATGTGAATGCCGCAGTGCTCAAGTCTTTTATGCAAGTCGTTGATATAGAGTTCAAACAACAAGGGACCAAGAACTGAACCTTGCGGCACTGCTTTAACTACAGGAAGCAGTCGAGATAGCGAGTCACCCACGCATACTGTTTGAGACCTCTGTGAGAGGTAAGATTGCACTAAATTTACAGCGGAGGCTGAGAAATTGAACAAATTTTCAAGCTTTAGACACAACAAGCGACACAGTAGCAAAGGCTTTGGAGTGATCCAGGAGTGTCAGAAATGTTACATGGTTTTCATCCAGATTTTGCCTAATATCCTCTGTAACATTCAGCAAAGCAGTGATACAACTGCGATTTGCCCTAAACCCTGAATGCCACTTATGAGGGAGTTATCATTAAGAAAATTGTATAATTGTCTAAACCCTAATCCCTGACTGGCATTCACTTATGAGGGAGTTATCATTAACCTTCATGTGCCCGGCTTACTACATTTGTAGTAAATTGTGAAAAAAAGTGAGATAAAAAAAATTTTCCGAAACCACAATTTTTAGTAGCTTCCTGATTATCAAATCAAAGTCAATTAAGAGTATAAATCACTCGAACTATTATTTGCCTACCCCTCGAGACCCCACTTGAAAAAAACATCATCTTGCGGCCGGCTTACTACATTTGTAGTAACCATATAAAATGTATGCAAAATAGTATTTTATAGTTGACTTCAGCTTGTGGAAATACGATTTTTTATAACTGTCGCTTCGCTTAGCTTACCGAAGTACGTTTGTGTGTGTGTATGTGTATGTGTACACGCATGGAAAATTTGAACTCGATTTCGCACTAAATAAAAATAAAATAAAACGTTTGTACCATATGAAATGAAGGCTGACCGCAATCGTGCTGAAGAATCTTCCATTTTCGGGTTTCTCGATGGAAAGTTTTCTTTGGAATCTTATGTTCCAAAAAGAGGCAGAGCAGTTATAATACTTGCCAGCACACCTTTGACAAATTCAATTGTAGCTGAAAAGAAAAACAAGCTGTAATACATCCTTGATTACAATGCAAACAAAGGAGGCGTCGACGCAATGGATAAAATGCTTTCTGCATATTCAGCGGAACACAAAACATTGCGTTGGCCTTTGGCTAAGTTTTATAACATGCTGGACATAATTGCACTTGCATCATTTACTCGGAAAACAATCCATATAACCGTCGCACAGACGCGCGACGAAAGTTCTTGCGAAGCTTGTCTAAGCAGCTTTTTACGCCAGCAATTGAACAGCGCTCTCAAGTTCCCTGGGTGCTGGGATTCCATCAAACACGTAAAGCTATCGAAATGGCACTGGATCGATCCCTTTCTGCTACATCTAATGTTGATTCATCTATTTTACCTGATATTTCCAACCATAAACAACCAAAATATCCTGTACCTTGTCAATACTATGAAATAGGAAGTCGTAACAACACACGAAAAATCTGTAGTTGGTGCAAAAAAGCAGTGTGCAATGCACATGCCGAAACATATATTTTGGGAAAATGCTGTTCAACTCCTGAAAATTAAAACATTTTTTGTATTAAAATTATCACCTGAATTCAATATTTTAAAAAAAAAAAAGGTTATTACACACGTAAAAGTAAAAAAAATCACCATACAAGTATTTTTTTCTTAACATTACATTGGTTTTGCATGCAATTACGTAGTTACTACAAATGTAGTAAGCCGACCGGGTACGTAAGTTTTATATCCCGGGCACATGAAGGTTAATAAAATTGTATAATTGTCTATACATTAATTGCTCAGCTACCTTGGATAAGTATGGCAGAATTGATGTCGGTCTAAGCTCGCCATTCCCTTTTTATTGGTATGATTTTAGCCTATTTCCAGCTGTCAGGAAACTCAGACTTCGTTAAAATTGTATTAATTATGTGAGTTATATATGGCAAACTTTTCGGCAATAAGCACTTGATGAATTTAGGATGAATACCGTCTAGACCTAAAGCTTTAGACTTAATGGCGAGTATTGCCTCCACTACATCACAGTCATCGACACGACTAAATTCAAATTTATATGATAGATTTACAGAGCGAGTGTTATAGTTTGCATAGTTAATATTGTCCGTAGAGATTTCTGTGAATTTGACATTCAGCTCGTTTACATCAACGGTACCTGAAACTGGGGTACTTTTGTCCTTGTTTATACCTATCTCACTGATAGCTTTCCACGTTTTCTTAGAACCCACTGCTAAATTGAATTTACGTTCGTAGTAGTTCGTTTTTTGTACTCGAATAGATTTCTTGACTTCATTTTTCAGCTTACGATAATCAAAGAAAGATGTTATCAGCCTGGTTTGTTTCCATTGGTTATACGTCCTGTTACGTTGGTTTATGAGAAACTTAAGTTCACGATTGAACTAGGGACGATGAGTATGTGTTTTTGATGTTTTCCTATGTGAGACATAGACATTAAAAAAAGTTTTATATGCCCTTGTATAAAATTAACTTGATCATCTGTTGATGTCATAGTGTATACTGGATCCCAATCAATGGTCTCAATCGCTCTATCAAGCTGTTCATAGCACAGGCGTCCAAAATCACGATATGTGTGTGTGTTATTGATGCATTTGCGTAAGTCAAAGTCATATATAAGAAAAATTAGATCATGTTTTGAAAAGCCTGGCGCAGATAATTGGTCATACAAAAGTACGCTTGACATATCGTTAACTAGAATGATATCAAGGAGCGAGCTATTAGCTTGAGTAAAGTGAGTGGCCATCGTTGAATTAGCAGTGAAAAGCCCAAGGCTTTGCATCGCCAATGAAAAACCATTCATATTGTCTCATAATAAGTCAGAATTAAAATCACCACATATTATTATATTGCGATACGGTAGGGTTAAATTTTCTAAAAATTCGACAAATGGAGAATAATCAATAGTTTTGTGGGGACGGTAGACACAACCTATTAGAATTTTATCCTGTTTAGTCGTGATATCCGCAAAAATATATTCAATGTTGCTGGTGGTTGGAGAAGTACATTTGAATTTGCACGAAAGTACACTTTTTACGTAGATAGCAACGCCACCGCCATGACCAACTCTATCGTGCCGTAATAATATATAACCACTGATACAGAACAAGTCATCACTATTACAATGAGAGAACCAAGTCTCAGAAACACATACCACATCTATATCGGAGAGTTCAAATATATATCTGAATTCATCAATTTTCTTAATCAAGCTTTGTGCATTGATGTGACACCATACTCACCATATGAGTATGAGTATGAGTATGAATTTTAAATACGAGCGAAAAACTAATAACGTTAAGGGTATAACTATTAGCTCTGCAACAGGTGCGCATATAGAAAAGAGTGAGAAAAGAGGAGTAAGAGAGAATAGGAGTAAAAGAAGGGGAGTAAGCGACAATAAGGAGATTTATACTATTACAATTTATATTCAAAGTTAACTTAGTTATCATTTTTGTTACTAACTACTACACTGCGCTTCAATTCTTCTAACATCATCAACGGATTTGACAACTGTTGCTTTGTATTTAATATGAGCTCTTACGTGCACTTGCCCACGTAGGGAAAACGCGCCCACTATGAGTTTGCGAAATAAAGAAGACGCGAGGTTTAGGAAAACCAATACATGCGCGGATAAAGGCTCCTTCGTAAAGCGTCGTAATGAATACGAGTGTTTATCAAAGTTCCTCTACAAAAAATATTTAAATTCATTAGAAGCCAATATAAAGAATAATCCCAAACCTTTTTGGTTATTTTATAACAGCAAGCGGAAAACAAATGGAATTCCTAAATAAGCTGAGTTTACCAACTCAGTCGCCTCCTCTCTCCAGAGCGCCTGCGAGCTCTTCACAAATTTTTTCGGATCAGTGTTCGGTAGTTTTGATAATGCAACAACATCAACCACGTATCGCTCCCTGCGACAAATCGTCAATATCGCAAAATTTTCAGTAACTGAAGATCAGGTTCTCCAATCTTTCACTACATTAGATAGTTCAAAAGGGGCAGGATATGAATTCCTAAAAAACTGTGCTTATTCCACTCACTATCATATTCAACAAATCTCTCAGTGAGGGATTAGTCTTAGATGAATGAAAGTTTGCTTTCTTATCACCAATTTACAAATCCGGCTTAAGGAACTTAGCCAATAACTATCGTCCCATTGCAAAGCTTTCCATTGTACCAAAATTGTTAGATAAATTAGTTAATGATCAATTGTTCAATGCTTTTAAATGTCATATTCTTACAGAGCAGCATGGGCTTTTCCCTGGAAGATCTACCTGCACCAATTTAGCGATTTTCACTAATTTTGTGATAAACAATATCGAGAAGGGGCACCAAGTCGACGCCCTCTACACGGATTTAGTCAAAGCCTTTGATTGTCTCAATCATCTTCTGCTACTTAAGAAGCTAGAAATAGTCAGTGTTCATTCAAAAGCTCTTGAGTGCTTGAATTCTTACCTATCGAACAGAAAATTGATTGTCAAAATGGGAAACTGCTGTTCTGATCCTATAAAAGCTACTTCGCGCGTCCCTCAGCGCAGTCACCTCGGACCTCTGCTATTTTCAATTTTCATCAACGACATACAGAAAGAGCTAAAGTTCTGTAATTTCTTAATGTATGCTGATGACATAAAGGTTTTTCAGAAAATTAAAGATCCTAGTGATCTCGTTAACATGCAATTCGATATTGCTTCGCTGGTGTCTTGGTGTGACCGAAACAGCCTAAAACTGAACTTTGACAAGTGTTACATTATCTCTTTCTCGCGGAGCAACTCTGTTATTCATCACAACTACTTGTTCAACGATCCACACGCTTTCAGCCGCCAAACTATTGTAAAGGATTTAGGAGTTTACCTAGATTACAAACTCAAGATTGATTTTCATAGAGAATATGCGATATCCTCGGCAAACTCTAAATTAGGCTTCATCAAACGCAACTCTAGGGACTTTCGCGACCCTCTCACTCTGAAAAGTATCTTCACTTGCCTAGTAACATCCATAGTTGAGTATGCCGGCGTCATATGGGACCCCAATACCGAAATCCATTCCCACAGAGTAGAAAGCATTCAGTGACTTTTTACAAAACTTGCTCTCAGGCGCCTTTGCTCAGTCGACGCTATGCCAACCTATGAGCTGAGGTGTGGGATTCTCAATTTATCTAATATCGCAAGCAGAAAGAAAATTAATGGTATTCTTCACTTTTTGGTTGCTTGTTTTTCCGACAGGGTAGGAATATGATGTATTGTGGAACGATTTTCCGTCATCCCTTGTCAAGTTTGGTTTGGAGACAAACCGGTTTCGGCTAATATGCGCCATCTTCAGTGTCTTCTTTCGTTCTGAGTTATTTTGTGTAAGTTCGATAGTATTTATAGTAACTAACTTCCGTCGTTTTGTTCAGGTACTTCGTGTTCATGTGATGTGTTCGTGCGTTCGGGTGACGTTTGTGTGTGTGAGTCTGTGTTGTGTGTTTAGGTATGCAAATCTATTTTTTGTCATATTTTCATTATTGTACCCTCATTAACCAGGTAGGTAAAAGTCCGTCATTAACCAGGTAGGTAAAAGTCCGGTTGTGTGTTGTTTTGTTTATGTCGGTTTTAGGTCTTTTGTCCTCATTCGGGTATAGTAGCTTAAGCGGTTCAAATAATGTATCCGATGCGGTGTTTATTTGTTCATTTATTATTTTACCTACGAATGTTTTCTGTTTGTATATCTCCATATTTTCTAATATATTGAGCCGTTTTCCTTTATGCTGTATGTGGAGAATTTTAGCTGTTTTTCCTATTTTCATGGGTGTACACTTGTTTTCTGCCATGTGGTTGGCGAAATTTGATCCCACTGTCGTTGATGATTTTCTTATTTTCTTACTGTAATCCCTTATGTGTTCTAGATATCTCGTCTTGATTTGGCGTCCTTTTTGTCCTATATAACTATTTTGGCATTCGCAAGTCAACTTGTATACGCCTTGTTTGTCAAAGAGGTCTTCCTTGTTAATGTTGTTTCGTAGAAGTTTTTCCATATTGTTCCTCGTTTTAAATGCTGCCTTAATGTTATATTTTTGGAAAACTTTAGCCAACTTGTAAGATGTTGCTCCGGTATATGATAAGACTGCCCATTTCTTCTCCACTTTTTCTTTGGTTTCTGATTTTCTTGAATTTATTTTTTTTGTATTTTCTTCACTAAACTTTTTTGATATCCGTTGTTCTCTGAGATTGTGTATATTGTGCTGAGTTCCTTGTTGTAAGCTTCTTTTTCTAACGGGGTTCGTTCAAGTCGTGTTAATAAACGTCTGAAAGCGGTGTTCTTGTGCTGTTGAGGATGGTTAGATTTATTGTGTATTATTGTATCTGTTGCTGTGGGTTTTCTGTATATTTCGTAAGTAAATTTGTTAGTCTCTTTGTTTATTTTAATTGTTAGGTCCAGGTAGTTGATTTTTCCATTTTTCTCTGTGTCCATAGTGAATTTTATATTTTTGTGTTGGCTGTTGAGGTGTTCCAAAATTTGTTCTTCTTTATTCCCGATATTAGGCAGCTGATGTCATCTACATACCTGGCATAAAAATTGACTCCCAAATTTGCCGTCAGTTCTTCCATGTAAATTTCCTCCAAATGTTGCATAAATACTTCCATAAGGATAGCTGATGTGGGGCTACCCATGCCTAGTCCGTGAGTTTGTCTGTATATTTTATTGTAAAATTTAAAATAATTCTGGTCCAGGGTTATTCTCAGCGTATTTACTATCTCTGCTGCAATGTCTTTGTTCGTTTTCTCTGTCAGTATTTTAGTTAGAGTTTTTAGTGTTTCTGTCGTTGGTATCGAAGGGTATAGATCCTTCACGTCAAATGATACCAGTTTTGAGTCCTTGGGTACGTTCAGGTTGTTCAGTTTGTTGACTAGTTCCGTTGTGTTTTTGATTGAGTATTTATTGGATAGGTCTAGTTTCTCGGTTAGTAGCTTGTTTAGGTGTTTTGATAGTCTATATCCTGGTGCCGACTTATGGTTTACTATTGGTCGCATAGGTGTTCCTGCTTTGTGGATTTTAGGTAGTGCGATCAGTGACGGGGCCGATGGATTCATTGCTGTGAGAGTGTAGGTCATCTTGTTGTCTATTATATTCCTTGCTTTTTTATTGCACGCTTTATTGCCATTTGGTATTCTTCCGTTGGGTCATTCCTTATCACTCGACAGCCCATTTCTTTAATGAGTTGACCTGTTTTTGCGGTGTATTCCTCTTCGTCCATTAGCACCGTTGTATTTCCTTTGTCTGCTTTTGTTGCTATCACCTTATTATCGATTAGTTTCTTCCTTAATTCTTTTGCAGTTTTATTGTCGTCCGTTGCCATTTCATTTCCAGCAGCTTTTATACTCTTTTCGATTATGCGTCTGCATAGATGCCTTGCGTGCTACTGTTCTTCGTTTGGTACTAGTGATATGGCCATCTCCGTGTCTGCAATAGTGTTCTCTACGTCTTTTTTTTCTATCGTAGCTTTCGATATTGTACCGGTGTACATGGACTGCCCCTTTTCCTCCATTATTCCTCTATCAACTTCTAGGTACTACTTATCTGATAACATCTAACAGATACATATTCCTTTTTCTTCATAAATCTCATTTCTTTTTTGTATCTACCTTTATGTGTATGTATATGCATGCTTATGCATATTTATTAGTACATGCAAAAATTCCTACGGATCGTACCGACATTAATATATCCATACATTCATTTTTAAATATCACTTTTCGATACAAGTAGTGCCAAATGTACTACTACTTTACTGAACACAGTTTTTTGCCGATACTAAAAACTATCATACGCCAAACATATGTTTACCGATAAGCAACTATCGATAATTTTCCATGTCAAGCTGGGGTTAGTTAAGCTTCCGCAGCAAAATTCTCTTTCTTTTCCGCATCGATCACAGAAGAAAATACAAGTGGCCAGCAGTGAACAAAAGTTGAAATTTCAGTGACTTATATTTTTTTTAAGTACAAAAATACATATAGAAAAGTTTATCTTCGAAGCCAATTCAGAATCGCCAGCTTTTGCCAGCTATCCCATTTTACAATAGGTAAGAAAACATTTTTGTTAGTGAATATTTTTTTGTGTTAAAAGTGAACTTAATAAAATTTTCATGACAGACGTGGCGTTTATCCCAATCAGTGTTCATCCATCATTTCATTTCATATCATTGCCATCCAGTGTTCAAAAGGAAAAGTGGGTCTGGATTTGGCCGATGCGCGGCCAAACCCAAAATCGCATCTAGGAAAAATATACCCAACTGAATCTTTGATACGTCCATAATCATACATATAAAATCTCAGCACATGGTCTAGTGTGAGACTTCGGTGCCGTAGTCTAGCTACAAAACCTGCACTAAATCGACTCCGAATATGATTAAATAAAATCCTCCAAAATCAGCACTTAATCGATTTCGTATCATGATTGCCTAAAACCTGCTAAAGCCACAAAACCACGTTACTATGATCTTCATTTAAAATCCGAATCTGAAATCCAAAAATCTAAGGCATGTATCATAACCTTCATTAATATCCAGTTTTGACCAAATCCGCGAGGAAAGAATGGAGTAAAGTAATCATATCATTGCAAATGTCGTATCATCCTAAGCAACACCAAGAGGAAGGAAATCCTGGAACTTTCGTGAATTCATCTATATAACTTTTTTATATAATTTAATTAAAGATTTAGTTAAAGATTTTTTTTGTTGAGGAAAATATTAGATTAAGATGTAAGGGTAAAGTGAATTAGGAAATTATAGAAGAAAAAAAAGTGAAAAAGTTGTTAAAAAGTATGTGCATATATATTTAGATGTACATATGTAATCATACATATGTACATTTTCAGTAAACTTAGAGTTAGGTGTAATTATAGAATAAGCTGACCAAATTTGAAAATTTTATACAATCTTTAGATAGGCTGTTTTGGTCTAATATGTGCCAGTGCGAAGGAAAAAAAGTTAGGTCGTTTTTCAGTTAAGCGTCATAATCAAGCCACGTTGCTTTAAAGAAAAAGCAAAGATAAAATCGAAGAAGAATGAAAAGCTCTAAACAGTCATATTAGAGCATATGGGCCTTTTTGTTGTTTTTGAACATGCTTTTAATAGCTTCACCTGTATGTATGTATGTATGTATGTAACTTCATCCCATTCTAAAAGTTGTAACATTTAACTAAATTATTATATCTTTCAAACATTCACTTTATTGTGGTTCTCTCTATTATTTCTATTCTCCTCCGGATTCGAAACATGACATCAATAGCCCAACGGCATCATATAATAGGACATTCAACATTATACTTCATGCTTCATTGCGGCTTTTAAGTTACCTTCCCTCAAAATAGCCTCTATGAATTTCAATTCACTCCCGTATATAAGCCAATAAGTAACAAGCTTTCAGGGTACGGAAAAACTCACTCACGAACGCTCAAAAACACATTCTTCTCAAATCACAAACAAATGTTCAAAGAAAAACGTATAACCACTCAAATTGCGAGCGAACTAACGCACAACAGCCAGCGATCGCTCATAGCGATGGCGATAAAGTCAATGCATAAATTCACTCAAAAAAAATGAAGCTTGTAGCTTTCTGTTTTGGGTTTGTTGTATTTGCAATGAAATCAGCCGCATGTACATACATACGTATGCAAAGCAAGAACTGGTTTTGTTTGTAATTCATTTAATAGTAAGTGCTGAATCAACGAAAAGGAACCCTAATTCTATAATTGCATTTCACGTTTGGAAAGCAATTTTTATACAATGTTTTGTAAACGTGAGGTGAAAAAAATTTCTCTAAAAATAAAAAAATTAAAATAAAAAAAAAAAACAAAAAAAATGCGCCACCCGGAACTCGAACCTGAGCTCCTTGGTCCGTAGGCAGCATACCTCACCATTACGCTACAAACGTATTCGGAACTTTGTTGTCTAAATTCGAATTTATTCAATCAGGTTTCTTTTTTTTTTTGTTCTTTTCAAATGCTCCACCTCAACTTCTCTTCACTTTCTGATTGTAAAATATAACAAAACGTGTGGGAAATTTTGTATTTCCAAACTAGTTTGGAAAACCTTGAATAAAAGGGTTTGGAAAATATTGCATAATAAGCTAGTTTACTTCACTGCATATTGGGATTTTTGGTAGAAGTTATAAATACATATGTATGTAGATCTATTTCGGAGAACACCACATCCCATCAGACTTCTTTTTACTTTTATTCTTGCGTCCACATAAAACATTCTTTAATGAAAAATTTCACTAAAAAGTTAAAAATAAATAATAGCTTAAAAAAACTAAAAATCACGCTTTAATCTTAAAAATCGTACTAAAAATTGAGAAATAATTTAATTAGAAACAAAATGATGAACGAAAATATAAGTATTTAAGGAAAAGCGTGGGGGTGCTCAATAATATTTGAACATGAAAATATTCGATTCGTACAACTAGTACAAAAATATACCTAGTTGCGAAATTAAAGAGTACGATATATGATATCTCAAAAAAGTCAAAATAAAATTATTAGTAAAAAAACACCGATTTTAAATATTTTTTGACATACTGAGCACCCCACACTTTTCCTTAAATACTTATATTTTCGTTCGTCATTTTGTTTCTAATTAAATTATTTCTCAATTTTTAGTACGATTTTTAAGATTAAAGCGTGTTTTTTAGTTTTTTTAAGCTATTATTTATTTCGCTTAAGCCTTCTCCAAGTCCCATGTGTGTTTTAGTTTTGTGAGAAATCGCAACTTTAATCTCTAGAGTTTTTCTCTTAATATGGTTTTCTTTGTTTTTGTTGGTCACACTGACGGCCATTAAAATATGATCGATCTTACAAATACTTTCAATTACTAACTATATCTGGTCAAATAAGAAAAATTTTTTTATTAAAAATCTATATATATATTGCGGTTGCGAAATGCATATAATAGGGTAAGAAAACAAAATCTAGTTTCCAGAGCTCCAAAGCAGCAGTGCAGCAGCATACCATAAGCGAGGAGGCCTTCGACGCTTCGTGGGACTGTGTTATCGACAATCCAAATGTAAGTCATTGTTTTCCTATTTATTATTCCACAACTGCATATTTCATTTTTGTATATATGTAAATATATACGTATGCATATATGCACCTTTGTTTTGCTTGTTTTTTTTTCTTAGCGTAGTCAATTACCTACGTACTTACATATATATTTCTGCATGATCAGCTGTTTCATTATACTTGCTCTCTATGATCAAGGAGCATATAAATCGATGTGTATATATAAGCAACAACAACAAAGGAGAGCTGCAGCGATATGTATATGTATATATTTATGTCTTACTGTTCGTCTTATTCCAATGTATTGTTGTTCCTGTATATTTTTGTTTACCATTACGGTATATTTTCAATTGTTTAAATTTTCATGTTTCTTATATATGTAATTATGTCTCCAAATTTTGTTTACATTGTTCATTTTTCCAATGTTACCTGTCCCATATTTTTTGTTGATTTTCTAGTCAGTCGATTAAAACAAGGGATTTGTGTAAGTTTCGCTTCTCTGTTTATGTTTATATTTAAGCATATGTATCAATACATATATGTATATAAATGTAATCATTGTGTTTGTTTTTCCAGTCCTGATGATGATCTCAGGCTGAGATCGAAATATTGACAAATAAAAATTAAAATTAAAAAAATTGTTTTTAATTTAATTTGTGGCCTGGAGCTCAATAAAGAAAATATATATGTATATTTTATTGTCAAATTTGAAATAAAACTGGTCTAGGGTTACTTTCAGTGTATTTACGATCTCTGTTGCAATGTCTCTGTTCGTTTTTTCTGTCAATATTTTAGTTAGAGTTTTTAGTGTTTCTGTCAGTGGTATCGAGGGGTATAGGTCTTTCACGTCAAACGATACCAGTTTCGAGTTCTTAGGTACGTTCAGGTTGTTCAGTTTTTCGACTAGTTCCGTCGTATTTTTGATTGTGTATTTATTGGACAGGTCCAGTGTCTCGGTTAGTAGCTTAGATGTTTTGATAGTCTATATCCTGGTGCCGATTTATGGTTTACTATTGGTCGCATAGGTGTTCCTGCTTTGTGGATTTTGGGTAGTGCGATCAGTGACGGGGCCGATGGATTCATTGCCGTGAAAGTGTAGGCTATCTTGTTGTCTACTATATTTTTTGCCTGTTTTATTGCACGCTTTATTGCCATTTGGTATTCTTCCGTTGGGTCCTTCCTCATCACTCGGCAGCCCATTTCTTTGATGAGTTGGCCTGTTTTTGTGGTGTATTCCTCTTCGTCCATTAGCACCGTTGTATTACCTTTGTCTGCTTTTGTTGCTATTATTTTATTCTCTCTTAGTTTTTTCCTCAATTCTTTTACCGTTTTATATTCATTTGCTACCTTTTTCTTTCCATCAGCTTTTATGCTCTTTTCGATTATGCGTCTGCATAGATGCCTTGCGTGCTCCTGTTCCTCGTTTGGTATTAGAGATATGGCCACCTCCGTGTCCGCAATGGTGTTCTCCACGTCTTTTTTCCTATCGTAGCTTTCGATGTTGTATTTCAAACCTTTTTGTAGTAGCTGTGTTTCCTTGGCGTTGATTGGAAGATTTGTTAAGTTAACAAATCTTGGATGGAAAGATAGATTTACATACCTAAACGCACAGACTCGCACGCACGCACGCATGCACGTCACCCGAATGCACGAACACACGAACATATCACACGAACACGAAGTACGTGACCAAACGAAGGAAGTCAGTTACTATAAGTACTATCGAACTTACACAAAATAACTCAGAACGAAAAAAGACACTGAAGATGGCGCATGTTATCCGAAACCGGTTTGTCTCCAAACCAAACTTGACAAGGAATGACGGAAGATCGTTTCACAATACATCATATTCCTACCCTGTCGGAAAAACAAGCAACCAAAAAGTATTTAATAATGACAGTCAGACACATCAAATCCGGACAAATATTCTACTGATAGCATACAAAAGGCGACTACAGAAAATACACAACACCAAAGCCAACATATGGTTTAATAAACAATGTTTAATGAGCAAACTCATTCCAAAATACGCGCAAATAAGACACAAAATGAAAAACGAGGATAAACGAAAAATTATAAGGAAAGCGGAGAACAGCTTCATTAGATGCGAGATCAGGAACCAACACGCAAAGAAGGAGCGCATGAATCAGGAGTTACTACGCATCCATCTGGAGCTGATGGGAATCTTTCCAGTCAGTTCCCTATTGGAAACGTTAGATGCAATAAAAGAAGAGATCAAAGGAGCCATGGAAAACAAGTATAAAAAACTCAACAAAAAACTGGACGACCTTGACACAAAACAAAACAACAACAAAAAAGGCCCACAGCAGGAAAAAAACATCTTTCCATCCAAGATTTGTTAACTTAACAAATCTTCCAATCAACGCCAAGGAAACACAGCTACTACAAAAAGGTTTGAAATACAACATCGAAAGCTACGATAGGAAAAAAGACGTGGTGAACACCATTGCGGACACGGAGGTGGTCATATCACTAATACCAAACGAGGAACAGGAGCACGCAAGGCATCTATGCAGACGCATAATCGAAAAGAGCATAAAAGCTGATGGAAAGAAAAAGGTAGCAAATGAATATAAAACGGTAAAAGAATTGAGGAAAAAACTAAGAGAGAATAAAATAATAGCAACAAAAGCAGACAAAGGCAATACAACGGTGCTAATGGACGAAGAGGAATACACCACAAAAACAGGCCAACTCATCAAAGAAATGGGCTGCCGAGTGATGAGGAAGGACCCAACGGAAGAATACCAAATGGCAATAAAGCGTGCAATAAAACAGGCAAAAAATATAGTAGACAACAAGATAGCCTACACTCTCACGGCAATGAATCCATCGGCCCCGTCACTGATCGCACTACCCAAAATCCACAAAGCAGGAACACCTATGCGACCAATAGTAAACCATAAATCGGCACCAGGATATAGACTATCAAAACATCTAAATAAGCTACTAACCGAGACACTGGACCTGTCCAATAAATACACAATCAAAAACACGACGGAACTAGTCGAAAAACTGAACAACCTGAACGTACCTAAGAACTCGAAACTGGTATCGTTTGACGTGAAAGACCTATACCCTTCGATACCACTGACAGAAACACTAAAAACTCTAACTAAAATATTGACAGAAAAAACGAACAGAGACATTGCAACAGAGATCGTAAATACACTGAAAGTAACCCTAGACCAGAATTATTTCAAATTTGACAATAAAATATACAGACAAACTCACGGACTGGGAATGGGTAACCCCACATCAGCCATCCTTATGGAAGTATTTATGCAACATTTGGAGGAAAGTTATATGGAAGAACTGGTGGAAAATCTGGGGGCAAATTTTTATGCCAGGTATGTAGACGACATCATCTGCCTCATAACGGAAAATAAATAAGAAAAAATTTTGGAATACCTCAACGGCCAACACAAAAATATAAAATTCACCATGGACGCAGAGAAAAATGGAAAAATCAACTACTTAGACCTCACAATTAAAATAAACAAAGAGACTAACAAATTTACTTACGAAATATACAGAAAACCCACAGCAACGGATACAGTAATACACAATAAATCTAGCCATCCTCAACAACACAAGAACGCCGCTTTCAGACATTTATTAACACGACTTGAACGGACCCCGTTAGAAAAGGAAGCTTACAACAAGGAACTCAGCACAATATACACAATCGCGGAGAACAACGGATATCAAAAAAGTTTGGTGAAGAAAATACAGAAAAACATAATTTCAAAGAAATCGGAAAACAAAGAAAAGGGAGAGAAGAAATGGGCAGTCTTATCATATACCGGAGCAACATCTTACAAGTTGGCTAAAGTTTTCCAAAAATATAACATTAATGCAGCATTTAAAACGAGGAACAGCATGGAAAAACTTATACGGAACAACATTAACAAGGAAGACCCCTTTGACAAACAAGGCGTATACAAATTGACTTGCGAATGCCAAAATAGCTATATAGGACAAACAGGACGCCAAATCAAGACGAGATATCGAGAACACGTAAGAGATTACCATAAGAAAATAAGGAAATCATCAACGAAAGTGGAATCAAATTTCGCCAACCACATGGCAGAAAACAAATGTACACCCATGAAAATAGGAAAAACAGCTAAAATTCTCCACATACAACATAAGGGAAAACGACTTAACGTATTAGAAAATATGGAGATATACAAACAGAAGACATTCATAGGTAAAATAATAAATGAACAAACAAACACCGCATCAGATACATTATTTGAACCGCTTAAGCTATTATACCGAAAAGGGGACAGAAAACCTAAAACCGACATAAACAAAACAACACACAAGAGGACAATAACGGACTTTTACCTGCCTGTTTAACGAGGATAAAAAATAGATTTACATACCTAAACGCACAGACTCGCACGCACGCACGCATGCACGTCACCCGAATGCACGAACACACGAACATATCACACGAACACGAAGTACGTGACCAAACGAAGGAAGTCAGTTAGCATAAGTACTATCGAACTTACACAAAATAACTCAGAACGAAAGAAGACACTGAAGATGGCGCATATTAGCCGAAACCGGTTTGTCTCCACAGCAAACTTGACAAGAGATGACGGAAGATCGTTCCACAATACATCATATTCCTACCCTGTCGGAAAAACAAGCAACCACAAAGTATTTAATAATGCCAGTCAGGCACATCAAATCCGGACAAATATTCTACTGATAGCATACAAAGGCGACTACAGAAAATACACAACACCAAAGCCAACATATGGTTTAATAAACAATGTTTAATGAGCAAACTCATTCCAAAATACGCGCAAATAGGACACAAAATGAAAAACGAGGATAAACGAAAAATTATAAGGAAAGCGGAGAACAGCTTCATTAGATGCGAGATCAGGAACCAACACGCAAAGAAGGAGCGCATGAATCAGGAGTTACTACGCATCCATCTGGAGCTGATGGGAATCTTTCCAGTCAGTTCCCTCCTGGAAACGTTAGATGCAATGAAGGAAGAGATCAAAGGAGCCATGGAAAACAAGTATAAAAAACTCAACAAAAAACTGGACGACCTTGACACAAAACAAAACAACAACAAAAAAGGCCCACAGCAGGAAAAAACATCTTTCCATCCAAGATTTGTTAACTTAACAAATCTTCCAATCAACGCCAAGGAAACACAGCTACTACAAAAAGGTTTGAAATACAACATCGAAAGCTACGATAGGAAAAAAGACGTGGAGAACACCATTTCGGACACGGAGGTGGCCATATCACTAATACCAAACGAGGAACAGGAGCACGCAAGGCATCTATGCAGACGCATAATCGAAAAGAGCATAAAAGCTGATGGAAAGAAAAAGGTAGCAAATGAATATAAAACGGTAAAAGAATTGAGGAAAAAACTAAGAGAGAATAAAATAATAGCAACAAAAGCAGACAAAGGAAATACAACGGTGCTAATGGACGAAGAGGAATACACCACAAAAACAGGCCAACTCATCAAAGAAATGGGCTGCCGAGTGATGAGGAAGGACCCAACGGAAGAATACCAAATGGCAATAAAGCGTGCAATAAAACAGGCAAAAAATATAGTAGACAACAAGATAGCCTACACTCTCACGGCAATGAATCCATCGGCCCCGTCACTGATCGCACTACCCAAAATCCACAAAGCAGGAACACCTATGCGACCAATAGTAAACCATAAATCGGCACCAGGATATAGACTATCAAAACATCTAAATAAGCTACTAACCGAGACACTGGACCTGTCCAATAAATACACAATCAAAAACACGACGGAACTAGTCGAAAAACTGAACAACCTGAACGTACCTAAGAACTCGAAACTGGTATCGTTTGACGTGAAAGACCTATACCCCTCGATACCACTGACAGAAACACTAAAAACTCTAACTAAAATATTGACAGAAAAAACGAACAGAGACATTGCCACAGAGATCGTAAATACACTGAAAGTAACCCTAGACCAGAATTATTTCAAATTTGACAATAAAATATACAGACAAACTCACGAACTGGGAATGGGTAACCCCACATCAGCCATCCTTATGGAAGTATTTATGCAACATTTGGAGGAAAGTTATATGGATGTAAGGTGGCAACACTGCCCATCTGATAAAGATGGCAGCACCACTCATGAGTACTAAAGGCTGAAAAAAAAGCTGAGCTTTTATTCAGCACTACAGCTATGAAAGCTGTTGAAAAAAAGGAAAGAAAAATACCTAAGTTAAGATTGGTTCGAGTCAAGTAGTAGAGCGGTGGTGCGCCAATTTAAGTAATTTTGTGTAAGAACGGTACAAATAATTTATTGACTAAATTTGTTAATAAAATTACACTACATAAAATAAAACATTTGATTAAAACTTGGGCGTGTTAAAAATCATTTTGTTGAACGAAAGCTGGTGTATAAACACGTAAGTTATCGTGACGCCGGCATGGCCCGTCAGCGGGAAGTGACAAAAATTCGATCTTACGAGGTGTTCCGGGAAGGTGCTCCGGAAACACCACATGGCGACCGTGGCGAGTGGCCACATATTCCGCAGAATGGCCACATGGAGGAGCGTTAAGCCCGCAACCAACAACGGAACAATGATGGTAAAAATTGAATAAAAGTAAAAGAAAAAAAATCAAAAAATTACAAAAAAAAAAAATCAAAAAAAAAAAAACTAAGAAAAATATATAAAATCAAAAAAATTTATTACAAAAAAAGGTATAAAATGGAAAAAAAACCTACAAAAACATCTATAAAATTTGAAAATTCACAAAAAAGATCTTAAAACAGAAAATTCTAAAAAAATATAGTCAGAAAATCTCAACAAAAAAAAAGCATACAATTAGAAAATACAAAAAATAAAAATGGCTTTCGAAGACTTACATATCTACCGGCAAATACAATAAAAGCAAAACCTACGGGAATAACTGATACATACATACATTTTTGGCGTTACCAAGCATAGCCGTTAATTTTTGTTATTTTGCATGCGGCGTACATACATACAATCGTTGGCGCAGCTCGTATAGCCGTTAATTTCACAACGCCATATTTTTTTATTTGGCATGCCCGATGTGAATCCACCGTTGCATAGGGGTCAAAAGTACAATTGAGAGAAGCGTTATTTGTCAAGCCGTTAGAATTTTTGGGTGTCAAAGTCCCATACGGCATACAACCATTTTACTGCGTACAGCTGTACAAATCGTCGTTAGCCAATTCGGCATACAAGCATCTACATATTCTAAAACACAAGTTGTACAAATCTACGAGTGGCATTCGGCATTGGTACAGCGTAGAGCCATACAAACATACAAACAAACAAACAAGTAACTTAGAAATTTGGCACTTGGCACGAAGGCATTCCGGCAGCATTGGGAATAGCATCAGAGGACGTAGCAGAGTATCAAACAGCATCAACTGACGGCAGCAGCATCAACGGGCGGCAGAGACAGCAGAGTAGCAAAGTAAGAATTTTGTATGTAGATATGAATACGCCTATGTATGAATGTTTGAACGTAAAGTAGATAGGTGCAAGGTTAATAACGTTTATGTAAATGTGTACTTATGTATGAATATGTGAATTTAAAATACATACATAAACGTTTTTATTTCGCAACTCATTCAATATATGTACATTTTGAAAAATATATTGCCAATACATTGAAGCAATACAATTATACAATTTTTACCGACAGCAACTGTTATGCAAATTTTATTAGCTTTTTAGCATTATTGGAGCTTGGATTACCAATGCGATTTTTTTGGATTCCATATACGCTTGAGCAGCAAATGTACATATAAAATTACATTTTTATAACTTTTTTTGTAAACGGATCAACGTGCATACGATAAGTGCTTTGGAAAAACAGCCCAAGAAGTTACGCATACAAAATTTTCTTTTGATTTATGTCCTTTTTAGAAATGGTCTATATGACTAAAGTATTTACATAATGCAGTGCCTACAAAATTTTTCGAACATTTTAAAACAAAGTCATACAATAAAATTTTTTTTAATAAAAAAAAAAAATTAATATTTTTTTGAATATACAGTGAATACAACAGGTTGTAAAAACAATCCAAAATATTTTCAGTGAACAAATATATCAAATTTTTCTCAATTCTAACATAATAGCGATTTAACTCAGTGCCTTACTCTCGATAATTGATCTGCGATTACAGTGCCTACGATAATTCTACGACTTTTCGAAAATCTACTACTCAGATAATTTTTTTTGATAATTTTCATCCAATATTGCTTCAGTGTGGTTAATAAATTTTCGTTCGTTCTCAACTTATTTAATTCGGGATTATAGTGCCTTATAAATTATCAAACAAATTTTCCTTCACGGAAGCTACTATAGAGTTTTTAAAAGTTTTCAAATTCAAATTAACACTCATAAATAAATGTTCAAGTAAATTCTCCTTCACGGAATTACAGTGCCTTCAATAAATTTTCGGATTCTTAAATATTTTTCTAGATTCATATGCTTAATAAACTTACCTGTTTATACAGTGCCTTCAATAAATCTTCTCACATTTTAAAAATTTTTCAATTCCTCGATAGTATAGTGATTAGTATCACCACCTTAATACAGTTTAATTTCGCGTAAATAAATTTTTTTTGTTAACAATAATTCCTCGATAGTATAGCGATTAGTATAACCACCTTAATATTTTTTTTTTTTGTTAACAACATATGTACATGACACGACGTAGGAAAAAAGAGGAAACAGCCAAACAACCCGAAAATAAAGAAGATTCCGGCGAAGAGTCTTTTGAAGAGGCAACAGAAGATCCACCTCGTTTATTCTTATTAGAAGATTTTCGTGGATTTAACAATTCTACAAGCGAAACGGATAATTTAACCACATCTAACATGGCAACTGTAGAACAGAAAAAGGCTTTCATTTCGCACTGTGCAACGATAATTAGAGAAAATTATAGCGGCGATCCGCTAGCTCTCGAATCGTTCATAGATAAAATCAGTTTGATAGAAGACCTTACAGATACAAATTTAATACCAACTTTTATTGCTTTTTTAAAATCTAAACTCGAAGGTAAAGCACGCGAAGCGATTCCGACTGATGTTAATTCAGCTTCACAAATAAAAACGGCATTACGAAATAGAATTAAACCCGATAATTCAAAAGTCGTAGCGGGTAAAATAGCGGCATTGCATGTAATAAATAACAATTATTCGGAATTCGCTAAGCGAGTAGAGGATTTATCAGATGCGCTAGAAAGATCATTGATAATCGAGGGAATGGCACAATCAAAAGCACACGAAATGGCTGTTGAACAAACTGTAAACGTTTGTCGACTGAATACGCGCTCAGATTTAGTAAAGTCTATCCTAGCATCGACAACGTTCACTGATGCGAAAGATGTAGTTGCTAAAATGCTAGTGGAAAAAAATACCGAGGTACAAGAATGACAGGTTTTAGCATTTCGCGCACGATCTTATAGACCAAACAGTTTTCGAGGAGGTTTTAGAAACCAGAATTTTAATAGTCAATTTAATAGAAATGGTCCGAATTTTAGTAGCAATAACAGTAGATACAATGGTAATGGCAATAATCGTAGGTATAGCAACAATGGTACTAGATATAACAATAATTCGAACAATCGCAACAATAATTCGAACAATCGCAACAATAACTCAAACAATCGCAACAACATTTCAAATAATCGCAACAATAACAACAACCGCTCAAACAATAGCAGTAACGCAAATGTCAGGGCTTTAAACGCGAGCGCCCCTCAGCTGCGAACACTGGGGGAGCAGGAGCAAGATTACTAAACGAAATTTCCGAAAACAAATCAATTTATTGTTTAAATCTGAACTATTCTGATTTCATTAAATTGAGTTGTAAAGATTCATTTAGACCATGCAACTTCTTGGTCGACTCTCAAGCCGATATCTCCCTAATCAAAATTTCAAGTTTGTCAAAAAATATTCCTATAAATCGCAATGAAATAATTAATATAACGGGCGTAACAACTAACGCTGTTTCTACTTTGGGTACTTTAAATACAAATCTGATCGCTTCAAATTTTACATGTAGTTGACGACGACTTTAATATACCATCGGACGGAATACTTGGAAAAGACTTCCTCAAAGCAAATAAGTGCATTATAAATTACGCAAACGACAGCATAACTATCAGCATAGGCAACAAACGTTTTAACATTTCTATTATTCACGGTACCAGTACCGACACATTAGTAATCCCGCCAAGGTGTGAAGTTTATCGGTTATTCCATTTGGAAAAATCAAATTATCCTGTTTTTGTAGACGCGCAAGAAATTTGTAGTGGCGTTTTCACTTCAAAATGTATCGTTGATACAAATAATGCAATCATAAAAGTTTTAAACGTTACCGACGAAGTAAAATATATCAAAAATTGTAACATAGTTACGGAAAAAATCGCTAACTACAACGTCTATGAAATAAATGAAGTTTCAAAAGATTCAAAACGTTTGGAAGAATTAAAATCAATTTTACAAAAACAAATCCCTAATTACGCTCAAAAAGAATTAGTTGACTTATGCTTGAAATACGCTGATATATTTGCACTTACAAATGACCGAATGACACTTAATAACTTCTACGAACAGAAATTACGACTGACAGATAAAAATCCAGTTTATATTAAAAATTACCGTTTACCATATTCACAGAGAGAAGAAATCAATAGACAGGTCGATAATCTTTTGCAAAATGATCTGATAAAGCCGAGCTCATCGAATTACAATAGCCCATTAATTTTAGTACCGAAAAAAGATCCAAACGGCAATAAAAAATCATATCGTATGTGCGTAGATTTCCGAGCTGTGAACAAAAAATTAATTGCTGACAAATTTCCCTTAGCTCGTGCATTTCGCCAAACCAAGCTTTTATGTATATTGACGATATCATTGTCATCGGGTGTAGTGAGGCGCATCATTTAAAAAATTTAGAAAAGGTTTTTGAAATTTGCAAAAAGTTTAATTTAAAGTTAAATCCCCAAAAATGTAATTTTCTTCGGTCAGAAGTAACATTTCTTGGCCATAAGTGTTCGGATAAGGGTTTGTTGCCAGACGATTCAAAAATCGCATCTATTAAAAAATATACTAAACCAGCAGACAAAGATGCAGTGCGGCGCTTTGTCGCCTTTGCGAATTACTATAGGCGGTTTATACCAAATTTTGCGTCTCTGGCAGCACCGTTAAACCGCTTAAGTCGAAAAAACGTAGAATTTAAATGGGATGATTCTTGTGAAAATGCATTTCAAAACCTTAAAGATTCCTTAATGTCCCCAAAACTCCTACAATATCCAGATTTTTCTAAAGAATTCATTATAACTGTTGACGCTTCTAAACTTGGGTGTGGCGCCGTACTAAGCCAAAAGCACGAAGAAAATGAATTACCAATATGTTTTGCATCTAAATCTTTCAACAAAGCCGAGCAGAAAAAATCTATTATAGAACTAGAATTACTAGCAATTTATTTCGCAATTAGACAATTTCGTCAATACGTATATGGAACACACTTTTTAGTAAAATCGGATCATCGACCACTAGTATATCTATTTAATATGAAGGACCCAGCATCTAAACTCGCACGTATACGACTTGAACTGTCAGAATACAATTTGCCATTGAATATATTAAAGGCAAGTCAAATGTAGTAGCAGACGCGCTATCGCGCATAACTATTAACGAACTAAAAAATCCAACTAAAGGCATTCTTGCCGTGCAAACTCAATCAAAAACAAGACAACTAGAACAAAAACAACAAAGAACAACTACTCTTCAAACTAGTCCTGAAGATACCACATTACAAGTTTATGATAAATTTTCTTATGATTTTTCGAAAAAGATTCCGCGAATAAAAACTCAAATACAATACGACAAAGATGATAAAATTTCAAGTTTACAAATCTGTGCACATTTAAAACACAAGAAAATGGAACTTTTTAATTTTGCAAATGTTAACGAAATGACAAATCTAGATGAGTTACTTTCGAAGCTTGAATTTGAAGCTAACAAACGCAGTATTAAAGAGTTGGAGTGGCCAAAAAACGATATATTTTTCAAACATTTTCAAATATCAAATTTTAAAAATAGCGGAAATAAAATTTTAAAATCTTTAAAAATATTATTAACAGAACCAATAGAAACAGTGACAGACGAAGATAAGAAACAAAAATTAATGAAGATTTATCACAATGACCCAATTTCTGGCGGACATTTCGGCAGCAAAAAACTATACGCAAAATTAAGAACAAAATATTACTGGAAGAATATGACGCGTGAAATTGCCAAATTCGTTAAAAATTGTGATAAATGTTTGTTAAATAAAGCAAAGCCCAAAAATAGAGAGAATTTAGTACTAACGCCAACACCATGCAAACCTTTTGAAATTGTTGTTATTGACACGATAGGACCATTACCCCAATCAGATTGCGGTAACAAGTTCGCTGTTACCATGATTTGTGATTTGAGTAAATATTTGGTTACCGTTGCGATCCCTGACAAAAGTGCAAAAACTGTTGCTAGAGCCATTTTTGAAAATTTTATATTAATATATGGCGTTATGAAAGTTATAAAAACAGATCTAGGGACTGAATACAAAAATGAAATTTTTTCAGAAATTACTTCACTTTTAAATATCAAACATAATTTTTCTACGGCATACCATCATGAAACACTTGGTACTATAGAGCGTAATCACAGAGTATTCAATGAATACTTGCGGGCATACCTTAATGAAAATTTTTCCTACTGGGATGTTTACCTCAAGTATTTTACATTTTTACACAATACAACAACAAACACAGCATTTGAAAATAAGTTCACTCCGTTTGAATTAGTTTTCGGAAAAAAAGCTATTTTACCGATTGAACTTGAAAACAATAAAATCGACCCGATATATAACGTAGATAATTACGCGAAAGAATTAAAATACCTACTACAAAAATCACACACGCTTGCAAAAAAAATCCGTTAACAAATTTAGGGTCGTTTACTCAAGCTCCGGTTAAGCACTTAACCACAGATTTTTGTCCGGTTAAGCAATTTATTTGACAGCTCACCATACAATTTACGTCAAACTAACCAGCGATTAAATTAATCAGATGTTGAGTAAACGGCCCTTAAACTTCAAAATCATACCGGATATAGCAAACATTCGAAGCCAATATCACTTAGGGCCGTTTACTCAACCACTGATTAACGCTAACCGGAGGGTAAAGGTCCGGTTAAGTTGTGGACTGCATTATCGACCACACGCAAAATGTGTGGTTTGATGAAGTCGATAATGATGTTTAACCGGACTTTAACCGTGGTTAGCGTTAATCAGAGGTTGAGTAAACGGCCCTTAGTGAAAATGACAGAATTTTAGTACAAAACGAACCAAGAGACAAGCACTAAAGCATATATAAGGGTCCGTTCAGAGTAGCAAATGTGGATGGAGTCAATGTTACATACATTGATGAAAACAATAACAGGAAAACAGTACATAAGAATAGAATACATAAAGTAGTCAATTAAAAACAAAAATTTTTTTGAATTTTGAAATATGTAAATCTTATTGCTAATCTAAGTTCAAATTTAGAAATTAAATTCACATTTATTAACTTTAATACTTAAATGTAAATTGATATCTATATTTAATAAATACTTTAAGCTATTTATAATTAGCTTTAAGTTTTTGAAGTATAGTAATATGTACATTTCAATTTTTTTTTTTTATTAAAAACTAAAATGTAAATTGTTATGAACAAACGAGTAGTAAAAGGGGGAAAATCACATGTACATACATATATATTCAAATTGCAACTCGTTCGTTCATAACAATTCACATCATCCGCGTCAAGAAGAATTCGGCAAATTTGGCCAATTTGACGGATCCTTCTTTTCGTAGGAGGGTGATGTAAGGTGGCAACACTGCCCATCTGATAAAGATGGCAGCACCACTCATGAGTACTAAAGGCTGAAAAAAAACCTGAGCTTTTATTCAGCACTACAGCTATGAAAGCTGTTGAAAAAAAGAAAAGAAAAATACCTAAGTTAAGATTGGTTCGAGTCAAGTAGTAGAGCGGTGGTGCGCCAATTTAAGTAATTTTGTGTTAGAACGGTACAAATAATTTATTGACTAAATTTGTTAATAAAATTACACTAAATAAAATAAAACATTTGATTAAAACTTGGGCGTGTTAAAAATCATTTTGTTGAACGAAAGCTGGTGTATAAACACGTAAGTTATCGTGACGCCGGCATGGCCCGTCAGCGGGAAGTGACAAAAATTCGATCTTACGAGGTGTTCCGGGGGTGCTCGGGAAACACCACATGGAAGAACTGGCGGAAAATCTGGGGGTAAATTTTTATGCCAGGTATGTAGACGACATCATCTGCCTCATAACGGAAAATAAAGAAGAAAAAATTTTGGAATACCTCAACGGCCAACACAAAAATATAAAATTCACCATGGACGCAGAGAAAAATGGAAAAATCAACTACTTAGACCTCACAATTAAAATAAACAAAGAGACTAACAAATTTACTTACGAAATATACAGAAAACCCACAGCAACGGATACAGTAATACACAATAAATCTAGCCATCCTCAACAACACAAGAACGCCGCTTTCAGACATTTATTAACACGACTTGAACGGACCCCGTTAGAAAAAGAAGCTTACAACAAGGAACTCAGCACAATATACACAATCGCGGAGAACAACGGATATCAAAAAAGTTTGGTGAAGAAAATACAGAAAAACATAATTTCAAAGAAATCGGAAAACAAAGAAAAGGTAGAGAAGAAATGGGCAGTCTTATCATATACCGGAGCAACATCTTACAAGTTGGCTAAAGTTTTCCAAAAATATAACATTAATGCAGCATTTAAAACGAGGAACAGCATGGAAAAACTTCTACGGAACAACATTAACAAGGAAGACCCCTTTGACAAACAAGGCGTATACAAATTGACTTGCGAATGCCAAAATAGCTATATAGGACAAACAGGACGCCAAATCAAGACGAGATATCGAGAACACGTAAGAGATTACCATAAGAAAATAAGGAAATCATCAACGACAGTGGAATCAAATTTCGCCAACCACATGGCAGAAAACAAATGTACACCCATGAAAATAGGAAAAACAGCTAAAATTCTCCACATACAACATAAGGGAAAACGACTTAACGTATTAGAAAATATGGAGATATACAAACAGAAGACATTCGTAGGTAAAATAATAAATGAACAAACAAACACCGCATCAGATACATTATTTGAACCGCTTAAGCTATTATACCGAAAAGAGGACAGAAAACCTAAAACCGACATAAACAAAACAACACACAAGAGGACAATAACGGACTTTTACCTGCCTGTTTAACGAGGATACAAAAATAGATTTACATACCTAAACGCACAGACTCGCACGCACGCACGCATGCACGTTACCCGAATGCACAAACACACGAACATATCACACGAACACGAAGTACGTGACCAAACGAAGGAAGTCAGTTACTATAAGTACTATCGAACTTACACAAAATAACTCAGAACGAAAGAAGACACTGAAGATGGCGCAAATTAGCTGAAACCGGTTTGTCTCCAACCCAAACTTGACAAGGGATGACGGAAGATCGTTCCACAATACATCATAACCAATTAACTTTCTATACTCATTGTACTGAATTCGGGTCAACTAACGGACGGGCATCTAACTCACTTACTTCTTCTTCAAAATTCTGGCGCGATAAGCTTTCGGGAACTATGTTTTGTGAGCCTTTTCTATGCTCAATTTTAAATCTAAATCCTTGCAATTTAAGGGTCCAGCGAGCTAACCGACTGGATAAGTCCGTTTGGCGCATTAGCCACTGCAAGCTGGCATGATCGGTGACGATGGTGAAGTCTTTTCCCTCTACATAAGCTCTAAACTTTTTCAAACTTAAAATAGCAGCTAGGCACTCTAGCTCTGTAACGCTATAGTTACTCTGTGCCTTGTTAAGTTTTTGCGAGAAATATGCTATGGATACTTCAATACCATCGTCATTCTGTTGGGACAAAACCGCACCAACACCGAGCTTACAAGCGTCACATTGAACTATAAACGGTTTTTCGTAGTTTGGACTGGCTAACACTTTCAAACGCTTTTTTAGCCTTTTCGTTCCATGTAAACGTTTTGGACTTCTTTAACAAATTTGTAAGCGGGGTGGTAATGGCTGCAAAATTGTTTACAAAGCGACGGTACCAACCAGCCATTCCTAAGAAACGTCTTAATTGTTTTACTGTAGTAGGCACCGGATAATTTGTCACAGCTGATATTTTGTCTGGGTCGGTTCTAAGGGTACCCTCACCAACAATATATCCCAGATATCTCACCTCTTTAATACAAAACTTACTCTTTTCCACGTTAATGGTTAAACCTGCTTTCCTCAAGCAAAGAGCAACTGCGGACAATACGGACATATGGACATCAAAATCTTCGGACACGATTAAAAGATCATCTAAATATACAAAAACTTGATTCTTCAACTTCGGAGGGATGACGCGATCCATCAAGCGGCAAAGTGCTTGAGGGGCGTTGCATAGGCCAAAAGGCATTACACAGTATCTGTACAACGGACGATTTGGGACGGTGAAACAAGTAAAGTCTCTAGAGTTCTCTGCGAGTGGGATTTGCCAAAAGGCACGACGTAAATCTAACGAGCTTATGAATTTTGCCTTTGGTATTCTACTTAATATACCGTCGATGTGAGGCAATGGGTAGGCATCCTTCACAGTAACACTATTGACTTTTCTTGAGTCTAAACACAAACGGACTTTATTTGGCTTTTTAACTAAAACAACTGGACTGGACCATGGACTATTCGGTGATTCTTCAATAACACCAAGTTTCAACATCTCATCGATTTCTGCGTGGACAAGTTTCTCTATAGCAGGCGATATCGGGAAATATCTTTGTTTTATCGGACGGACATTTGGCTCAAGTTCAATGACATACTCCATTAAGGAGGTTTTTCCTAATCCTTCTTTTGCGAAGCTAGGAAATCTGTTTTTAATAATTTCTAATTGTTGTTGTTCTCTACTTAGTGAAGTGGAGTTTGTATCTTCATTTGGTACAAGGGATATCTCTGCGACAATATAGGGTGCGGTTTGGAACTTAATCCAAAAGTCAAATTCGACGCTTAAATCAATCGTTCCAAAAACTATTTGCTTCTTGCCATCTGCCGTGCAAACCGAAGTGGTGTGCTGGCGAAGTTGTTTTTCTTTACATACGTTTTCGGCTAGCGATGAACCTAAACACGAAACTTGTGCTCCACTATCTAAAAGGCCTAAATACTCACTATCAGAAATTTTTACTTTGGCATATGGCCTAAGATCAAACGCTTTCTGTTCGATTGCACAAATAAATGTTTTTAAATTTTTATGGCTCTCTTTAACATTTCTCCAAAATTCGTTTGCTCGGGCTGATGAACGACTTGGAACTAAGGACTGTTTCGAATTGGTGCTAAATATTCTTTTTCTAGCCTCATTGTATTTGTTCAAACGTAATTCATAGGGTATAATTTCGCGCGTATTTGTATTAGTTACGTCCGGTAAGGTTACACAAGCGCTTTTAATGAGTGCGCCTGGGCGTATGAGTGATGTAGTGTGAGTCTGGCAGTTGGTCTATAGGTGTTGCTTGCTCCGCAACCATAACAAAAAACTGTTCTCTCTTCAATGCAATCAAAATACCTATGGCCTTCCTTTTTACAGTTCCAGCATACCAGCTTTGATTTGGATACTTCGTCAATTTCATACTGCATAGTGGCTGCCAGGTCATCCTCATCCTCATCCGCACCTTGCAACTCGTTAACAAAACGGCGTGTGTATGGTCGTTGATTTGCACTTGCTGGTGGTATGGTGGACTTCGCAATTTGGCTAGAAAGGCTTTCTCCTTTAAGTCAAAGCCTACGCAATTCAGCCAATGAGCTAATTGGCAAATACAACAACTGTTGCCGCACCTGAGGTCGTAAATTGTGTTGCAAAATTTCCACTAGCTCCGATTCAGACAACGGAGATTGCAACGTTTCGGCAACTTTCAAAACCGCATTGCGGAAGTCGTCAAAGCTCTCATTTGGACCTTGCTTCCTTCCACGAATTAGCTCTTTGATTTCAAAGTCGCTCTTATGCTGTTGGAAATTTGTCTTTAAGGTGTTACGACAGCCTTTGCCCCATATGTTAAATGTACGTATCTGTAACATAGGTATGTAATCGTACAGTGTCAATGTTAAGTTTCGAACAGCGTAAATGTTAGTAACAGAAAAGTCAAAGTGGTATCTGTGTGTATGTGTCTCTAAGCCACGGATCGAACCCGAAGCTGCGATTGGCTTTATGTTTGTCCATATATGGGTAATTAGTCACTTTCACGAAAGAAAGTAACGTTTTCATTAAGTACATAAGCGGACAGTTAATTCGTGTTGCTTGTCCGTTGGTCCAACCCTCTATAAAAGGGCGTTTAATATGGCCAACGGGTCATTATAGAAAAGTTGCGGTCCGGGTCATTATTAGTGAAAGAAGAAAAAAAATAACAAAAGTGAAGTGCTGTGTGGTTTGCAAAAAAAAAAAAAAAAAAAAAAAAAACAAAAGTAATATTTAACTAGAATTTGAATCCGAATTTGAAAATGAAATATTTAAATACTAATAATTAGATGTACTGTGGAACAAAAAAAAAGTGTTTAATAATTAGATTATGAATAAATAAAGAAAGAAAAAAGGAGAAAAACAGGAGTAATCTAAAAAGTGAATTTAGTTTTTGAATGTAACAAGGAAATGAAAGTGAAAGTGGGCATTCAAAAATATTAAATTTATCGAAATTAAAAGGTAGAAACAAAAAAAAAAAAAAAAAAGCTCTTAAACTTAGACATAGAAAAAGAAGGGGAGTAATCCTAAAACATCGATCCTGACCAACCGTCGCCGCTAATAACTAAAATCCGCCAAGGAAGAGGGCACTGGAAAGAATACCCAATTGCACCATTAGGAGCTGGAGGTAAGTACAAATCAATGTGTATAGGTATGTAGGTATAGATAGACGGACATAGGTTGGTATGCACATATGTAGGTGTGGATATATGTGCGTCCAACGGACTTGGGTATATCTGTGGTCACTAGCGACAGCCGCTTAAGTCAACTTAGGGAGATTTCGTTTCCACCGTTAATCGTCCTTTAAGCGCTATGTTTCTGTAAAACCTCCTTGCTCATAAATTAATCCAATCAATAAACTCGCAGTAGAGGTATATTAAATTTGCCATAACGGCCAAAATATATATATATATATTTACACACAATGAAGTTTTTTTTATAAAATTGTTGCTTTATTTGCAAAATTTAATCGTAAGATTGTGGATGGCCATCGATTTCTTACTTATGAATTTTGATCTACTTTGGTGAGTTAAGAAAAGCATTTAAATGCAAACAAGTAATTTATCTCGAAATCATAAAATTTGGTTTGACTTATTCGATTGTTGTAAATTGCCACAGATATATATGTATGTATATACACAGATATTTTTTTTTCTGTCATTGTAGGTCGCCACAAAGGACCTCCGCCAAGTTTTGGGGCATCAATTCATACATACAACAATTACACACATACAGATACATACATCCACCGAATATACAATTTTCACAATTATAACAATCACATCAGCATCCAACTACCACCACACCATACCAATAGCCACCCTAATATCCGTATACACGTTTAACAATTGCAACAACTACAAAGTCATCCAGCTACTCCGTCGATTACACAAACACACTAATTACAACAATAACACAAGGACCCGGCTAATACAAAAATTACATCACTAAACCAGCCATACAAATAAATCTACATCCACCAATAGTACATATTACATACAAACAACAGAATTTTTCTCAGGCCACCCATCTACAGTTCGGCTACAGACGGTTAACATAAATCCAGCCCAGAGCTGTAATAAAAAAAAAAAAAAAAAATAAATAAATATAGCCAAACAGCTGAGTGGGTTCAGCGGCCTAAAGCCGCGAACATACATACATATCTACACATAAGTGACACACATAAATTTTGGAGACCAGATCTTTTAAGTTGACCAATTTACAACATGGAGAACATGGGCATGAGCACAGAAGGAGAGAAGAGTTGAGGGCAGCTGTGGGGGATTCCACCAAAGAGCGCCAGCGAGCAGATTTTTTATGCTTAAGTTTTTTTGTTGTTTTTTTTTTTTGCAATATTTATTTTTCGCTACTTTCTATTTTTGCCCTATCCGCATACGCATATATATTTATTTTTTTTATATAAATTAGGTCCAGTAGGAGCACATTCATTTTTTTGCCCTGATATTTCCTTTTAAATCCGAATTAATTCTTTTTCTTTTTACCTTTTTTTTTTTTTACACCTTTACTAGTTTTGTAGCTCCGTTTTTTTTTTTTTTTTTTGGGTGCGCACGTCTCCCACGTGTAAATGCGCGTTGTTGTTATTTTTCCTTTTTTTGAGGTTTGCTTCTTGTTGGTCCATAAACCTTAATTTATAGCGTTAGAATCACTAAGTTTTTTTTGTCTGATTTCGAATTGAAAGTTTTCTATATTCACATTTTTTTTACTCATAATTTTATTTATTTAGTATTTATTTATTATTTAGCGCGCAATCGGTGGTGACTCGCTCGCCGCACCCAAACGCGAGCGAGTGATCAAACGAATTACTAAAGTAAAAATATTAAAGAACAAGCACGTAAATTTGTAATATAAACGAGTAGGTAGGTACGTATGTAACAATAGCGATATCGTATATCTGCAATTTCTCTCCCTCAGTAGCAGCAGCGCATGTGGGTACCTTCATCGCCGTGGTGAAAAGGTGAGTTCATATATATTGTTGTTTTTTTATTTACATACATAAACGTACATACACAGAGATTTTTGTTTTTTTTTGCATACATACATACCTACACCTACAAAAGTTCTTTTGTTGAGATTTTTACTCGTTGAGATTTTTTTTGTATCCCTCAGATACATTAACCTACATACAACTACATATACTTGTACAATTTGAATTTTTCCAAATACATTTAAATATATGTAGTACATAATTTAAGCAAAGGAATTTATTAGAAGTAAGCACAGTTAAATGTAATCAGTTATAGTTGAATTAAAGAAGAATTTATAAAGTTCATGAAATTTATTCTCTGTCTATTGGTTGATTAAATAGAGTTATAATGGAGGAGTAAATTTTCTGACGTTTTGGTGTGGGTGTTGCTTTGGTGCAAATAAGGATAGGTAGGAATGGACAAAAAATGGACATTGACTGACGTTCTCCTCTGACGTATAATGACCGAGCTTGGGGGCGCTGTAAGGTAATAGGAGTCAGCACAGCGCCCATGGCTTCGCGTGTTCACGCTGAAGAGGGTGGGATAGACTCCATCGGACAGAACAGGGACAGTTTCTCATTTCCATTCTTTCAGCATCACTTTCTTCATAGTCCTTTTGCACCGTTCCACTATTCTTTCTCCTAAGGCATGATTTTTTTGTTTATGTTTCTGTGGGTAAAGGTAGGTGGAAAAGAATCCACCCACCGTCGAGCTAGCCTGGGTTGCAAGCATGCCTGCCCTCCACCTCACCTCTACCCGGTGCAACCAGAAATGTAACAATGGCGCCCAACGATAATGCAAATCCACGACTTGTTACTTGCAACATACAACAACATCAACAGTTGCAAAAATGCCTAATCTTTTTGTTGCTTTTCAATATTTTACCCTTTTTTTCTTCTACTTTTATTTCAGCTTTCTAATTCTTTTTATTTCTTTAACTATCGCTATTGGACAGATGACAATCGAAGGGATAACATCGCTTGCCACTGTGACAAGTGATTTGTATCTGTTCGATTAGCCTTGGGGGGATTCCCGCCTCAACTTCTCCGTACCTTTTTGCATCTTCTACAGATCTAGGAGTAGACGCTGAAGTTGAGACGGCGAATAATTATATTTTTTTTGATAGTGGACAATGCTATTTAAGCTGCCGCATGTGCAGTTCTGCACCGTACATGTTTAGTGAGGCTTGTAGTTTCATCCACTAGGGGGTAAATTGAGTTTTCATTGGGGAGTGGAACGGCAGCCATGTAAGGAGCCAGTTCTCCGTACATGTAGTGCCTCACCTTCAATGAAAAACGACGCGACTTAGACATTGGACACAGACTGACATACACATAAACATATATAGTTTTGAACATTCCTGCCTTGACTTGGCTAAGGCAACACCCCATGTACACCAAAACATACTTACATACATAAATTTAAAGTACATATACAAATTCACTAATATTTGAATTTTTTTGGCAAAAAAAAAATAAAAAATAAAAAAAAAAAATTTTCTTATTATAATTTTTTTATTAGAAAGTTTATTAAAGTTCTTTTTTTTTACGAGCTTTATTTGAATTGAATTTTGAAGTTTTAAGAGAATTTTTATAGTTTAATTTTCGGCATAAAATTATAATTTTTTTATAAAAAAAAAAAAAAAAAAAAAGATTTAAGTTCATTATATACACCTTTCATTTTATATACACATTTAAGTGAGTTTCCTTTTTTATATTCTGTATACATATTTAACTGAATTAGTCCCCTGAAGTTCACTCAAATTATCAGTTATACATAGTTTACACATAAATTATAATACCCTTTATTTTATATTTTATTTATTTTTTTGAATATTTCTGAATTTTTTTTTATAATTAGTTGTTTTGTTTTATATTTTTTGCGGTGTTTAATTTCACACTCCCCCTTACATAAATACATACATAGATACATATATATTTTTTTATATTCGCATTTTTTATTTTTCATATTTATTTACCTTTTGAATTATTTTTGAATTATTACTGTTAGTGAACCGAAAACAATAAAAATAATTTGTACAATTTTTGAAATACATTGTTGTATAATAATTTTTTTATTTTGTTTGGGTTCTCATTTTTAGTGGTTTTATATTGTCGTTTTGTTGAATTTTTGGTAGTGCTCTTTCGATATTCGTGAACGTAAGGGTTATTTCGTACTTCGGTTCGATCTGGGGTATATTTGTAGTGAATGGGTGAGCGCGAAGAAGATATATTACCTGGTGGCAATTTAAATCGTAGGGTAACACGAAGCGTAGCTAGGACACAAGCCAACTTAGACGCGGGTCGGATTTTGAACCAAATTGACACAGGGATTACTCAACCAGTTGACCCAGATCCAGTTGACTTCCTTTGTAGGTGTACAGCGAAAATTTTCAGCGCTGCAAATAGTAGGGACTATCGTCAATCAGTCTCGATGGTCACGGAAGAAGTTTCTCTGAATTCTATTGATTGCAGTCTGAACTTTTCAAGAAAAATCGACCAACTCTTCGAAATGACAGATAGTGGACAGGAAGGTATCCCGACCGGCGACTCGAACGCCGGAGGCTCAAAACAAAAAGACACTGGGTCTAGTACCAATGAGGACATTGTTGAGCAACTGAGCCGAATGATGGCGATGATGGCGCAGCAACAAGATATGGTCTCGCAATGTACGAATGAAATTCGTCACGTGCGTGACAATGTTACAGGCCTAGGTGAACGAGTTGCTTGTCTGGAAACTTCCACGCACACTAACCGTCCAAACATGAATTCAACACCAGAGTATCGAAACGGAGGGAATTCAACTGGAGATCAAAGTAGAGAAGGTGGCAATAACAGTACGCGATCACGACCGTGGAAAAAGATGGACCTGGACAAATGGCACGTGAAGTTCGATGGCACAAATAAAGGAATTACCATTGAAAGTTTTATTTTTCGCGTGGAAAAATTAAGGGAACAACACGATATCTCCCACTACCAGTTGTTCACCGATTTCCATTGTCTTGTAACTGGGGTCGCCTTGAAGTGGTATTGGCAAATTCTGGAGGACCATGCGGATGATCCAAGTTTCGGGTATCCAGAATTGAAGGCCGAAATGCTAAGGCACTTCAAGACGGCCGAATCAGATTACGAGGTCATTAGGGAGATAATGGAGCGGAAACAGCAGGTAGGGGAGACATTCGACGAATTCTATAGCGAGGTGCATAACCTTACGTTTCGCCTGAGGAAGAAAATACCTGAAAAGGAGTTAGTAGGGATAATTAGGAGTAATCTAAAACCCTATCTCGCTAATTTAACGTTTGCGTCAAAGATTGACTCCTTGGCAGAATTGAAGAGCGAGTGTAAGAGGGCCGAGCGGGTGCTCAAAGAAAATCGAAGTAGGAGTAAGCCATTAAATGAAATAGAATTTTTAACACAAGAAAATCCAGGCAAGGTAGAAAATAATTTAGTAGAAGAAATAGGTCGTAGTCATCACAAGCCACCAGGTATGAACAGCGGTAGTAATGTGTCTATGTCGTTTCGTCAAAATACGTCTCCGTCCACTATTAAATCGTTTTGTCCGTCCCCGTTCCACTTAATGTTGTGTTTCTCGTGTGGCATGCCAGTTGACCACTATTCCAAAAATCCTGCTGAGGCACAAAAGGATGGTAGTTGCCAATCAAACTTTCATGACATGCAATGTTTTGCATGTGGTAGTAATGCATCCTTTTGCATATACAAACCCTCAAAGGGAAACGGGAAGATGGCAGAGTACTCCGGGGACTCACGCCATCAAATGAAAACCCCGGAAAACAAAAAGTAGAAATTTTAAGAAGAGAGGGAAATTTTGAGATTTTAAGAAATAGCGAAAATTTAGTAGTAGAAAAGAATAAGAGTACACCTAGAAAAAGTTTACACCAGCGTAAGATAGAATATGAGGAAGCAAGAAAGCGGATATTTGCCGAAGAAATTATTGAAAAGAAAAGAAAAAGAAATTACATAAAAATTCAGAAGTTAAGAGAAAAGAAAAGAAATTTGAAAAGAATACAAAATAAAATTATTTCTACTATAGTCACCTTAAAGGGTGATAATAGATTTTTTGCCAAGACTAGCATAGGAGGTAAAGAAGTACTTGCACTACTCGATTCCGGTGCAGGAGCTAGCTGTTTAGGGAAAAATTGTGATATTTTATTATTAGGTAAGGAAAATTTAATTATGCCAATAAAAGGCCAGAATATCCGTACAGCTAATGGAGGTGAAACGGCGGTCACAGGTGTGATAACTCTCCCAGTGATGTGGGATAATGTGACCAAAGACATTGAATTTTTAATTGTACCTGGCTTACAACAGGAAGTTTATCTTGGTGTTGATTTTTGGAAAGTGTTTGACTTATGTGTTGTTAGTAAATGTAGTAGTGTAAATGTAGGGTCAGCAAAATCTGTCGTAGCAGAACTCGTGCCGTCTGAGGGCGATCTGTCTTTCGAAGCGGTACAACATACGCTTACAATAAAAGAAGAGATAGCTTTGGAACAAGTGAAAGCCAAGTTTCCTTCATTTGCCGTACTAGGTCTCGGAAAAACCGATATGGAGGAACATATCATAGAGGTCACTGATGAACATTTGCCCGTTAAGCAAAGATTCTACCCCATTTCACCAGCTATACAAAAATTAGTTTACGCTGAGCTTGACCGAATGTTAGAGCTAGGGGTAATCGAAGAAAGCAATAGCAGTTGGAGTTCACCGGTCTCATTAGTAATAAAGGGTACAAAAAACCGCCTATGTCTAGATGCAAGAAAAGTGAATGCACGCACTATAAAAGATGCATATCCACTTCCACACATAGACGGAATTTTAAGCCGGTTGCAAAACACCAGGTACATATCTGCCATAGACCTAAAGGATGCATTTTGGCAGATACCTCTCGAAAAAAGGTCGAGAGAGAAAACTGCATTTACAGTACCTGGTAGGCCACTTTACCATTTTACGGTTATGCCATTTGGGTTGTGCAATGCTGCACAGAGAATGTGCAGGCTTATGGATAAAGTTATACCCGCTTCCCTACGTGAGTCAGTGTTTGTATATTTGGATGATTTGTTAGTGTGTTCAGAAGATTTTGTGTCACATTTGTGTTTGTTAGAGAAGGTCGCTAAGTGTTTGCGTGAAGCCAAGTTAACAATTAATGTCGAAAAAAGCAAATTTTGTTTCAAAGAGGTTCGGTACCTCGGGTATGTAGTTGGCAATGGGTGCATTCGCACCGATTCTAATAAAATTGCTGCCATGCGTGATTTCCCCGAGCCAAAGACCTCAAAACAACTCAGGAGGTTCCTAGGGATGACAGGGTGGTACCGACGCTTTATTCGTGACTATGCAACAATAGCAGCACCGCTACATGACTGCTTGACAAAGGACAAAATTAAGAAATTCACTATGACAGATGAAGCAAAGCTGGCGTTTGAAAGCCTAAAGCAAAGCCTCATATCGGCTCCAGTGCTGACTCACCCTGACTTCAACAGACGATTTTACATACAATGTGACGCATCGACTGACGGAGTGGGGGGAGTACTATTTCAATTAGACGACGACAGTAACGAACGGCCAATTGCATATATGTCTGCAAAACTGAACCGAGCACAACGCAACTACAGTATAACGGAATTGGAGTGTTACGCTGCAGTATTAAGCATAAAACGCTTCCGCCCTTATGTTGAAGGATTGCCGTTTACGGTCATCACCGATCACGCGAGTCTGAAGTGGTTGATGAACCAAAAGGATTTGGCTGGCCGACTCGCGAGGTGGAGCTTAAAACTGCAAGCGTACGACTTCGATATCGAACACCGTAAGGGTTCACAAAACATTGTGCCGGATGCTTTATCGAGAATCGACATGGACGAAATAATAACAAACGAACGCGTTTTAGATGTATGTTTAGACTCACCATTTTTCGCGACGACAGAATACGATGAACTGAAAAGGACAGTGACTGAAAACGAAACGAAACTACCAGACCTTTGTATCTCAGACGGATTTGTTTATAAACGAACGCAATTTAACAGGGGAGACGTGACTCAAGAGGACCACGCCTGGAAGCTCTGGGTGCCAACTGAGTTGCGACAGGGTCTTGTAGAATCGGCACATGCGTCACCATCGTCAGGTCATGGTGGCATACACAAAACTCTATATAAAATTAGGGAAAAATATTTTTGGCCAGGTATGGTTAATGACGTGCAGGAGTATATTAATGACTGCGAAATATGTAAAGGTAATAAAACCCAAAACGCTTTTAAGAAGCCGACGATGGGCAAACAACATGTTACTGAACGACCTTTTCAGCGTTTGTATATAGATTTTATGGGTCCTTACCCACGTACGTCCAATGGTAATGTGTATTTGTTTATATGTCTTGATCACTTCTCTAAATTTGTGTTTTTAAAACCGATGCGAAGAGCTACTGCGGCTGAGGTAGTAAAATATTTAGAACATGAAGTTTTTCATATTTTTGGAGTACCGGAGTATATTCACTCCGATAATGGCAAGCAATTTATATCTTAGTCCTTTAAATCATTTGTCAACAAGTATGGAACTAACCATATAAAAACTGCGTTTTACTCACCTCAGGGTAATGCCGCAGAAAGGGTAAATCGGTCAGTGCTACAGATTTTAAGGTCCTATATTAAAGAGCACCAAAAGAACAGGGATCATTACGTAAGTGATGCCGCATTCGCTTTACGCAGTGCTACACATTCCGCCATTGGCAGATCGCCATATGCTGCACTATTTGGTCTGCCAATGATACAACATGCGGCATCATATGAACTCTATAGGAAACTCGGAGCAATTAGGGACGCCGACTGCGAAGTTATCAGTGGCAGAGATAATTTGCAACTTCTACGAGATAAAATTATTAAGGAATTGAAGTTGGCTCACGAGCGTAGTGCAAAAGTTTACAACACTAGGAGTAGAGAAGTGAAATTTAATGTAGGACAAGTGGTATACCGCCGTAATTTCAAGCAAAGCTCACAGATTGACAATTACAACGCCAAACTTGCTCCAAAGCAAGTAAAATGTGTTGTCTTAAAAATAATTGGAAACTCGATGTATGAGCTTGGAGATATGAGTGGAAAGAAAGTCGGGGTATACCACGCTAAAGATATTTTTGTAGCTTAGATGTTTTACGTTTTATGTTAGTAATATGTTGTTTTTGTTATACAATGTAGTGTTAGATACATGTTTGTACGTATGTAGATGTGCACTAGACGAAGTACCTATTGTACGGATATTAATTGTATTGACGAACCAGTATTTACTTTTATATTCTTGACTATTAATTTTATTCTTATGACATTAAGGGTCATTTTCACAGTCGACTCGTCACTGTGAAAATGGCCATAAGGCTATCTGTGATATTTTCTTATATTTTTCTTACCTTTGATATTTTAGTTATTTATATATATATACTAGTGTGGACATCTGCAACCATGCAAATAGATACCTAGTCTACCAGTGATATTTTGATCTATGATATTTTTTATATACATATATATTGACTTACCTGATATTCAAATCTGTGATATTTATTTACTTATTTAATTATTTATTTTATGACTTTATTATTTATTTATTTAATTATTTATTTATTTATTTCTTTATTTATGTACTTAGGTTTATATTTATTTTTTGTAATTATTTATGCAATTATTTATTTCATCAACCTGACCATTAGTTATAGTTTCAACTGTGATATAGTCGTAAGTTGCTGAAAATTGACGTGTACTTGCATGAGTATAAACAAACTTAACGCTTGTAGCTTTGTAAAATGAATCGAGTTGTAGTTAGTAGTAGAATGGGAAGCTATAACTGCCCGGCTTTAGGTCATGGGTCGAGGCCACACGTTAGGTGAAATATAGGAAAGGCCGCGTATGAACTCTTTTACGCACACGTTCCATGTTGCAGGCACCATCGACGGTTGCGAGCCTGTTACGACAGCCTTTGCCCCATATGTTAAATGTACGTATCTGTAACATAGGTATGTAATCGTACAGTGTCAATGTTAAGTTTCGAACAGCGTAAATGTTAGTAACAGAAAAGTCAAAGTGGTATCTGTGTGTATGTGTCTCTAAGCCACGGATCGAACCCGAAGCTGCGATTGGCTTTATGTTTGTCCATATATGGGTAATTAGTCACTTTCACGAAAGAAAGTAACGTTTTCATTAAGTACATAAGCGGACAGTTAATTCGTATTGCTTGTCCGTTGGTCCAACCCTCTATAAAAGGGCGTTTAATATGGCCAACGGGTCATTATAGAAAAGTTGCGGTCCGGGTCATTATTAGTGAAAGAAGAAAAAAAATAACAAAAGTGAAGTGCTGTGTGGTTTGCAAAAAAAAAAAAAAAAAAAAAAAAAAAAAAAATAATATTTAACTAGAATTTGAATCCGAATTTGAAAATGAAATATTTAAATTCTAATAATTAGATGTACTCTGTGGAACAAAAAAAAAGTGTTTAATAATTAGATTATGAATAAATAAAGAAAGAAAAAAGGAGAGAAAAACAGGAGTAATCTAAAAAGTGAATTTAGTTTTTGAATGTAACAAGGAAATGAAAGTGAAAGTGGGCATTCAAAAATATTAAATTTATCGAAATTAAAAGATAGAAACAAAAAAAAAAAAAAAAGCTCTTAAACTTAGACATAGAAAAAGAAGGGGAGTAATCCTAAAACATCGATCCTGACCAACCGTCGCCGCTAATAACTAAAATCCGCCAAGGAAGAGGGCACTGGAAAGAATACCCAATTGCACCATTAGGAGCTGGAGGTAAGTACAAATCAATGTGTATAGGTATGTAGGTATAGATAGACGGACATAGGTTGGTATGCACATATGTAGGTGTGGATATATGTGCGTCCAACGGACTTGGGTATATCTGTGGTCACTAGCGACAGCCGCTTAAGTCAACTTAGGGAGATTTCGTTTCCACCGTTAATCGTCCTTTAAGCGCTATGTTTCTGTAAAACCTCCTTGCTCATAAATTAATCCAATCAATAAACTCGCAGTAGAGGTATATTAAATTTGCCATAACGGCCAAAATATATATATATATATTTACACACAATGAAGTTTTTTTTATAAAATTGTTGCTTTATTTGCAAAATTTAATCGTAAGATTGTGGATGGCCATCGATTTCTTACTTATGAATTTTGATCTACTTTGGTGAGTTAAGAAAAGCATTTAAATGCAAACAAGTAATTTATCTCGAAATCATAAAATTTGGTTTGACTTAGGCGATTGTTGTAAATTGCCACAGATATATATGTATGTATATACACAGATATTTTTTTTGCTGTCATTGTAGGTCGCCACAAAGGACCTCCGCCAAGTTTTGGGGCATCAATTCATACATACAACAATTACACACATACAGATACATACATCCACCGAATATACAATTTTCACAATTATAACAATCACATCAGCATCCAACTACCACCACACCATACCAATAGCCACCCTAATATCCGTATACACGTTTAACAATTGCAACAACTACAAAGTCATCCAGCTACTCCGTCGATTACACAAACACACTAATTACAACAATAACACAAGGACCCGGCTAATACAAAAATTACATCACTAAACCAGCCATACAAATAAATCTACATCCACCAATAGTACATATTACATACAAACAACAGAATTTTTCTCAGGCCACCCATCTACAGTTCGGCTACAGACGGTTAACATAAATCCAGCCCAGAGCTGTAATAAAAAAAAAAAAAAAAAAAAAAATAAATATAGCCAAACAGCTGAGTGGGTTCAGCGGCCTAAAGCCGCGAACATACATACATATCTACACATAAGTGACACACATAAATTTTGGAGACCAGATCTTTTAAGTTGACCAATTTACAACATGGAGAACATGGGCATGAGCTCAGAAGGAGAGAACTAATAACGCGGAGCATCAACGAGTTGAGGGCAGCTGTGGGGGATTCCACCAAAGAGCGCCAGCGAGCAGATTTTTTATGCTTAAGTTTTTTTGTTGTTTTTTTTTTGCAATATTTATTTTTCGCTATTTTCTATTTTTGCCCTATCCGCATACGCATATATATTTATTTTTTTTATATAAATTAGGTCCAGTAGGAGCACATTCATTTTTTTGCCCTGATATTTCCTTTTAAATCCGAATTAATTCTTTTTCTTTTTACCTTTTTTTTTTTTTTACACCTTTACTAGTTTTGTAGTTCCGTTTTTTTTTTTTTTTTTTTGGGTGCGCACGTCTCCCACGTGTAAATGCGCGTTGTTGTTATTTTTCCTTTTTTTGAGGTTTGCTTCTTGTTGGTCCATAAACCTTAATTTATAGCGTTAGAATCACTAAGTTTTTTTGTCTAATTTTGAATTGAAAGTTTTCTATATTCACATTTTTTTTACTCATAATTTTATTTATTTAGTATTTATTTATTATTTAGCGCGCAATCGGTGGTGACTCGCTCGCCGCACCCAAACGCGAGCGAGTGATCAAACGAATTACTAAAGTAAAAATATTAAAGAACAAGCACGTAAATTTGTAATATAAACGAGTAGGTAGGTACGTATGTAACAATAGCGATATCGTATATCTGCAATTTCTCTCCCTCAGTAGCAGCAGCGCATGTGGGTACCTTCATCGCCATGGTGAAAAGGTGAGTTCATATATATTGTTGTTTTTTTATTTACATACATAAACGTACATACACAGAGATTTTTGTTTTTTTTGCATACATACATACCTACACCTACAAAAGTTCTTTTGTTGAGATTTTTACTCGTTGAGATTTTTTTTGTATCCCTCAGATACATTAACCTACATACAACTACATATACTTGTACAATTTGAATTTTTCCAAATACATTTAAATATATTTAGTACATAATTTAAGCAGAAGTAGGCACAGTTAAATGTAATCAGTTATAGTTGAATTAAAGAAGAATTTATAAAGTTCATGAAATTTATTCTCTGTCTATGGGTTGATTAAATAGAGTTATAATGGAGGAGTAAATTTTCTGACGTTTTGGTGTGGGTGTTGCTTTGGTGCAAATAAGGATAGGTAGGAATGGACAAAAAATGGACATTGACTGACGTTCTCCTCTGACGTATAATGACCGAGCTTGGGGGCGCTGTAAGGTAATAGGAGTCAGCACAGCGCCCATGGCTTCGCGTGTTCACGCTGAAGAGGGTGGGATAGACTCCATCGGACAGGACAGGGACAGTTTCTCATTTCCATTCTTTCAGCATCACTTTCTTCATAGTCCTTTTGCACCGTTCCACTATTCTTTCTCCTAAGGCATGATTTTTTTGTTTATGTTTCTGTGGGTAAAGGTAGGTGGAAAAGAATCCACCCACCGTCGAGCTAGCCTGGGTTGCAAGCATGCCTGCCCTCCACCTCACCTCTACCCGGTGCAACCAGAAATGTAACAAAGGCTTGGCAAAGTGATGGCCAAGTAACGTGATCGGCGGTATCTCCAATACCAATCTTTGGCTTCATTTAGAAATAAACTTTGAACATGCTCGCAAAGCAAGTTGAAGTTACCACCTAACGTATCGGTTACCTGACACTCGATCCTATATATAAAGCTTTCGACAGATAGTCGGGATGAGCCGTCGAACTTTATGTCCCAGTTGGATATCAACTGGGCAATTCTACTTGAACCTGGTATACTCGTGTCGCTGAAACGTATCTGGTCAAGCTGCCTATGGAAATTTTGACCTGATTCGTTTGCTAAATTTGGCATTTCTCTTGGCCAAAAAGGGGTTGATATATTAGGTTGCACATTAGGTTGTTGGTTAACATTAGAGGGAGGACTATTATTTTGGTTATTTTGCTGTTGGTTTAAATTAAGCCGACTTAAAAGGCTAGTGACCACAGAATCGAGTTTCTGCTCAATCATCTGCGATACACGATTTTCTAAATCGTCAAAGACTGATGCTTGTCTAGCAGACAGAACCGCGGAAACGATGTTGCGTATGCGACTTTCATCGTTGTTGGCGTTATTCGCTGCCTCTTGCATATTTGCAGTCGATGGACCCGCACCTGTCTCGATTGGTTGCACTTGTTGTTGTTGCTGTGTGGCTGGTTGTTGGTAGCCTGATGCTTTTTCTGAAGTTCTTCTAGTGGAGATATTTGCCTGAGATTGAGAACGCTCGTACGCTCTTAAGTCTCGGCTACTACATGTAGCGTTGCACTGTGGGCACGTATTGTTGTTTTTAAGCCATGTTAGCAAACATGGTCTGTGAAAACGATGTGAACATATTGTTGTTAAAATGTCCTTGCGTCCAAAGAAGTTTTTGCTACATAGCAAGCATACGCTATCTTGCGTTGGCAAATTTTCATTGCTATGTCGCAAAGGCATCTTTAAATTTCAAGCAAAAAAAGCAAAAAAAATTTGGTATGTCCGGGTTTGATTTTAGCTGTATTCGCCACAGCAAAAACAAAAAAAAATATATATATATGTTTTGCGAAACGTAGTTTTCGACGAGGTATGGTTTTGCATAAAAAATTTTGTTTTTGTTTTTGTACTCGCACAAATATATGTATGTTTACTTTGTTAAACGTAATTTATGAATGCAAGTTATGCATGTTCAGATTGATCAAATTTCACTTAAAAAAAATTAGTATGATGAAAATATCAATGAAAAGCTATTCACTTCTATTTCATCTGTATACAAATCTAAATCGAATAGTTATTTTAATTATCGACAATCAGTGAAAGTGTATATATATATATTATCATAAAAAAAATTAAGGTCTGATTCTTCGGTCGTGAGGTGGATTAAGACTGAGGTGATCCTCAAACGAAGACAAATGCAAATGCGTGAGCTTGTGGTTTAGCAGAAACTTGCGAAATCGGTTGTATTCCATATACAATCTGGAATGCAAGTTCCGAATATCTAGCAAAAAAATGTTAAATGAAAAATCTCGAAATGGAAACTGAGAAAACCCTTAAAGTATTTTAAATTCAAGTTATAAACATTAATGGCTATTGGTAAGTGATCCGACATATAGCCAAAACCAACAAAAATCCGCATAGTCAAATATCTACAACGATCAAAATTACTAAAAGGAAATGTTAGACAATTTACGTACACATCATCCTGAACGGACAATTTCCACGACATATAGTCCTGAGAAATTGTATTCCAGTATCAAGTAATGTGTATGTGGATGTCAACAAAATAATACAAAATGAAGGTATAATAGGTGTTATTTAACCTTGACTTGGTACAACCCTAGCGTAAATCCTGAGGTTAAATATTCCAAAGACAAGAATATGGTAACTATAATAAAGTAAAAATATAAAAAGGAAACCGGAAGGACAAAAACGTATTCCAGGAGGGAATAACTATATGGGACCACAATGAGATTGGGGTTACTATTACGATAACCACCTGTGGTAGCCCCACGTTGGGCGCCATTTTATTTTATCTGTTATGAAATTACAGGCCAAATCCGTGTAAGATTGCTCTTGTAGGTGGTAGTCTGCTACCGCGGCGTGTGCACTGGCTCATACCCGGAGCTTCAGTTTCCTGGGATCATGTAACGCAGTAGTAAACTCAAGAAACAACCTCATGAACCTATAACAACAGAAAAAAATAAATTATCTTTCACACTAGGACACACAACTAAAACCCACAAGTCCCACACTTCTTCTTCTTCTTGATTGGCGCTTAACCGTCTAGACGATTCTGGCCGAGTCCAACAGAGCGCGCCAATTGCTTCTGTTTCGTGCAGCATGGCGCCACTTGGGAACACCTAGGGAGGCAGCATCGCTGTCCACCTGATTTTCCCAACGCAGTAGAGGTCTCCCTTTTCTTTTGCGTTCAGCGGGTTTCGATAGAAATGCTTTCTTGGCCGGAGCGCCTTCGTCCATTCTCACGACATGACCTGCCCAACGCAGCCGCTGGATCTTTATTCGCTGAACAATGTCGATGTCTGTGTAAAGCTCGTACAGCTCATCGTTAAATCTCCGTCGATACTCGCCCACGCCAACGCGCAAGGGTCCATAAATCTTACGAAGAACTTTTCTCTCGAATACTCCAAGTGCCATCTCATCTGATTTTGAAATTGTCCATGCTTCTGCGCCGTACATGAGGACTGGAACGATGAGCGTCCTGTAGAGTGTGATTTTTGTTTGTCGAGAGAGGACTTTACTTTTCAGTTGCCTACTTAGTCCGAAGTAGCATTTATTGGCAAGCGTGATTCTTCGTTGGATCTCCGTGCTGACATCATTCTTGGTGTTAATGCTGGTTCCCAGATAGACGAAGTCCTTAACAGTTTCGAATTTGTAGCTATCAACATTGACGTGGCTGCCAAGGCGTGCTGTTTCTTTGTGTGATGACAGGAGGTACTTCGTCTTGTCCTCGTTGACCGCCAAACCCATTTTCTTAGCCTCTTTATCCAGCTTGGAGAAGGCAGAACATACGGCGCGCGTGTTAGTGCCAATGATGTCGATGTCATCGGCGTACGCCAGCAGTTGCACACTCTTGTGATATAAGATGCTTCCTGTATGGTTAAGTTCTGCAGCTCGTATTATCTTTTCCAGTATCAAATTGAAGAAGTCGCACGAAAGAGAGTCACCTTGTCTGAAACCTCGTTTGGTCTCGAACGGCTCGGAGAGGTCCTTCCCAATTCTGACGGAGCTGGTGGTGTTAGTCAACGTCATTTGGCATAGCCGTATAAGTTTAGCAGGGAAACCAAATTCAGACATTGCGGCATACAGGCAATTCCTATTCGTGCTATCAAAAGCGGCTTTAAAATCGACAAAGAGATGGTGTGTGTCGGATCCTTTTTCATGGGTTTTTTCCAGTATTTGTCGTATTGTGAAGATCTGGTCGATGGTAGATTTACCAGGTCTGAAGCCACACTGATAAGGTCCAATCAGATTGTTGACGATAGGCTTCAGTCTTTCGCACAATACACTTGCTAAGACCTTATATGCGATATTCAGGAGGCTTATCCCACGATAATTGGCGCGTACTGTGGAGTCTCCTTTTTTGTGGATTGGGCAGAGCACACTTAAGTTCCAATCGTCGGGCATGCGCTCGTCCGACCATATTCTGCATAGGAGTTGATGCATGCTCCTTATCAACTCTTCGCCACCATGTTTGAATAGCTCGGCTGGCAAGCCGTCAGCGCCCGGGGCCTTGTTATTCTTAAGCCTACATACTGCTATTCGCACTTCGTCATGATCAGGTGGTGGAACATGCCTACCATCATCTGCTATTGGGGATTCGGGTCGTACATCTTCTCCTTCCGCACTTTCACTGTTGCCATTATCTAGCAAGGAGGAGAAGTGATCCCTCCACAACCTAAGTATGTTCTGGACATCAGTTACCAGATCACCGTTATCATTCCGGCAGGAATTTGCCCCGGTCTTGAAACCTTCGGTCATCCGCCTGATTTTTTGATAGAATTTTCGAGCATCGTTCCTACCCGCCAGCATCTCAAGCTCTTCACACTCGCGCCTTTCAGCCTCCCTTTTCTTCTTTCGAAAAAGGCGCCTCTCTTCCTTCTTCGCCGTTCGATAATGCTCCCATACGCTTCGCGTTGCGCCCGCACACAATGTAGCCCTGTAGGCGGCGTTCTTTCTTTCCGAGGCATCGCGACATTCCTTGTCGTACCAGGTGTTTTTGTGGGCTCGCTTGTATCCTATAGATTCCTCAGCGGCGATACGAAGTGAACGAGCGATTTGTTCCCATTCCTCAGATACATCGTTTGGTGAAGGGTTGCTCTCAGAGAGCAGGAGTGAGAGCCGAGTGGTGTATTGATTGGCTGTCTGCGTCATGTGCAGCCTTTCGACTTCAAACTTTCCTTGCTGTCCTGCTGGCACATTCTTTGCTGCACAGAGGCGGGTGCGTACCTTGGCTGCTACAAGATAGTGGTCGGAATCGACATTGGGACCACGGATTGTGCGCACATCTAGGATGCTGGAGCTGTGTCTGCCGTCGATCATGACGTGATCAATTTGATTTCGCGTTTTTCGATCAGGAGACAGCCATGTGGCTTGGTGTATTTTTTTGTGCTGGAATCTGGTACTGCTAATGACCATGTTTCGTGACCCGGCGAAGTCGATCAGCCTCGTCCCATTGGGACTGGTTACGTCGTGGAGACTGAATTTTCCGACTGTGCTGCCAAAGATACCTTCCTTACCCACCCTGGCATTAAAATCGCCAAGCACAATCTTAATGTCGTGACGGGGGCAGCGGTCGTAGGCATGCTCTAACTGCTCATAGAAAGTGTCTTTGATCGCATCGTCCTTCTCTTCCGTCGGGGCGTGGGCGCAGATGAGAGATATGTTGAAAAATCTCGCTTTGATGCGGATGGTGGCTAGACGCTCGTTCACTGGCGTGAGCGACAGTACTCGGCGGCTGAGTCTCTTTCCCACCACAAAACCAACACCAAATATACGCTCCTCTGCATGGCCACTGTAATATATATCGCAAGGCCCACATTTCTTCTTGCCTTGCCCCTTCCACCGCATCTCTTGTATGGCGGTGATGTCAGCTTTCACTCTTTCGAGGACATCAACCAGCTGGGCAGAGGCACCTTCCCAATTAAGGGTCCGGACGTTCCAGGTGCTTACCCTCAAATCATAGTCCTTTAAACGTTTGCCGTGGTTGTCATCAGAAAGGGGTGGTCTCATCCGAGGCTTTGTTGTTGTTTTCATTGGATAGGATTTTTACGTGGTGGGTCCCAAGCCCGACGCACAACCCGCCCTGCGGGAGTTGTATATTGTTACACGTTTATATAGCGAGCCGCTTGCTCCAAGACAGACGCCCGCTCGCAGCCGCACCTTCTGGTGAACAGACGCTGCAGTTATTCCCCTCAACAAGCCCTTAAACCGAATATGTCGGAGTGGCCTTGTCGAGTTGTCGCCTTCTCACTTTAGTTCACCACCAAACGGGTGTTCGGTGGCTATCCAGAGGACACTGCGCGGAAGTCGTGAGCTGCTTACTCCGCATGCAAAAGAATCGCTCTGGCCACCCCCAGGTGGATGGCAGTCAGAAGCTTTCCCCACTTACGTGGACTTTTACACACGAAGCCATCCTCCAAGTCCCACACTGCTATCTGAAAACGCGTAGAGAAACCTACCTCAGTCTGGCAGCAATTTATAATGTTGCTGGCTGCGTCTCGTACCCACCCTTCCATGGCTTTGTTGGTGTTGATAAAGTCCCTTTTTGTCTACCTACATTTCCTCAGAAATCAGACCCAATATATCTCATTAGCAAACCATGTTTATTACATTAAATTGTTCATTTATTCATATCTTTATAGAGAATATTTAACATAGAATTCATTTCAACATTCGTGTTATAATATTTCATATCCTACCTACTCTGTAATTGTTAACATTAACATTTACACTAACGTTTTTCTGTTGGGCTTATGTTAAAAGAATGTTCCTGACCTATCTCAGCATTGGTAAACGACCTTGGCCTTGAAAATTACTCTAATTACATACGGACTTATATATAAGCATCAATGTAAAAATATAAGTATGTATCTTTCATTGAGAATAAAAATAACAAAACAAAATATGTATGTATATATTTTCGCTAAGTATGTATATATACACATCGATTTATATGTTCCTTGATCATAGAGAGCAAGTATAATGAAACAGCTGATCATGCAGAAATATATATGTAAGTACGTAGGTAATTGACTACGCTAAGAAAAAAAAAACAAGCAAAACAAAGGTGCATATATGCATACGTATATATTTACATATATACAAAAATGAAATATGCAGTTGTGGAATAATAAATAGGAAAACAATGACTTACATTTGGATTGTCGATAACGCAGTCCCACGAAGCGTCGAAGGCCTCCTCGCTTATGGTATGCTGCTGCACTGCTGCTTTGGAGCTCTGGAAACTAGATTTTGTTTTCTTACCCTATTATATGCATTTCGCAACCGCAATATATATATAGATTTTTAATTAAAAAATTTTTCTTATTTGACCAGATATAGTTAGTAATTGAAAGTATTTGTAAGATCGATCATATTTTAATGGCCGTCAGTGTGACCAACAAAAACAAAGAAAACCATATTAAGAGAAAAACTCTAGAGATTAAAGTTGCGATTTCTCACAAAACTAAAACACACATGGGACTTGGAGAAGGCTTAAGCGAAATAAATAATAGCTTAAAAAAACTAAAAAACACGCTTTAATCTTAAAAATCGTACTAAAAATTGAGAAATAATTTAATTAGAAACAAAATGACGAACGAAAATATAAGTATTTAAGGAAAAGCGTGGGGTGCTCAGTATGTCAAAAAATATTTAAAATCGGTGTTTTTTTTACTAATAATTTTATTTTGACTTTTTTGAGATATCATATATCGTACTCTTTAATTTCGCAACTAGGTATATTTTTGTACTAGTTGTACGAATCGAATACTTTCATGTTCAAATATTATTGAGCACCCCCACGCTTTTCCTTAAATACTTATATTTTCGTTCATCATTTTGTTTCTAATTAAATTATTTCTCAATTTTTAGTACGATTTTTAAGATTAAAGCGTGATTTTTAGTTTTTTTAAGCTATTATTTATTTTTAACTTCTTAGTGAAATTTTTCATTAAAGGATGTTTTATGTGGACGCAAGAATAAAAGTAAAAAGAAGTCTGATGGGATGTGGTGTTCTCCGAAATAGATCTACATACATATGTATTTATAACTTCTACCAAAAATCCCAATATGCAGTGAAGTAAACTAGCTTATCATGCAATATTTTCCAAACCCTTTTATTCAAGGTTTTCCAAACTAGTTTGGAAATACAAAATTTCCCAGACGTTTTGTTATATTTTATAATCAGAAAGTGAAGAGAAGTTGAGGTGGAGCATTTGAAAAGAACAAAAAAAAAATAAACCTGATTGAATAAATTCGAATTTAACAACAAAGTTCCGAATACGTTTGTAGCGTAATGGTGAGGTATGCTGCCTACGGACCAAGGAGCTCAGGTTCGAGTTCCGGGTGGCGCATTTTTTTTGTTTTTTTTTTTATTTTAATTTTCTTATTTTTAGAGAAATTTTTTTCACCTCACGTTTACAAAACATTGTATAAAATTGCTTTCCAAACGTGAAATGCAATTATAGAATTAGGGTTCCTTTTCGTTGATTCAGCACTTACTATTAAATGAATTACAAACAAAACCAGTTCTTGCTTTGCATACGTATGTATGTACATGCGGCTGATTTCATTGCAAATACAACAAACCCAAAACAGAAAGCTACAAGCTTCATTTTTTTTGAGTGAATTTATGCATTGACTTTATCGCCATCGCTATGAGCGATCGCTGGCTGTTGTGCGTTAGTTCGCTCGCTATTTGAGTGGTTATACGTTTTTCTTTGAACATTTGTTTGTGATTTGAGAAGAATGTGTTTTTGAGCGTTCGTGAGTGAGTTTTTCCGTACCCTGAAAGCTTGTTACTTATTGGCTTATATACGGGAGTGAATTGAAATTCATAGAGGCTATTTTGAGGAAAGGTAACTTAAAAGCCGCAATGAAGCATGAAGTATAATGTTGAATGTCCTATTATATGATGCCGTTGGGCTATTGATGTCATGTTTCGAATCCGGAGGAGAATAGAAATAATAGAGAGAACCACAATAAAGTGAATGTTTGAAAGATATAATAATTTAGTTAAATGTTACAACTTTTAGGATGGGATGAAGTTACATACATACATACATACATACATACAGTGGCGGATCCACGGGGGGGGGGGGGTTTGGGGGTTCAAACCCCCCCTTGTGGTTTATCATAGATCCCAAATTAATGCCTTTATAGATTCTGCGTCCAAATTTCCCAAACTGATCAAGGAAAACTCTATCATTCCAAAAGCAATGGTTGGACCACATAACATCCTAAATATGTACCTACATGCGAAAAAAGTTCACGTAGGTACCTTTGGACGCACGTGCATAAAATCAAATTTGTCAAATGCTATTCGCAAATTGCCAAATCGCAAATTTATTTTCTTTTCTTTCTTATCCCTATTTTTATCGGGATTGTACAGAATTAATTTGGTCAGAAATGTCTGGATCGTTGGAGAAATTGCCTTTTTCAGAGGCATTTCGCAATTCTTGTTTAAATTTATCTTTTAAAAATTTGAGTATATAAACACAAGAACTTCAATAAAGTAAAAATTCTATTAAAAATATAAATATAACCAAAAAGTACTACATCAGGGCTGCTCACCTCATAGGCACTCAAAGCACAATTGTTTTTGTTTTGTTCCGAATCATAGGCACATATACATATTTTCACTTCAAATATGAAAATAAAATTTTCTTTGCACTCCCATAAGCACTTAGATATTAAAAAATTTGATATGTAAGTGCCTATGATTCATATGCAGAATGTGCAGAGCAAAGGCACTTTGTATAGGAGCTCGAGCACTGCCGTAAGAAATCGAAATTTACAATAACAAATGTGTAATGAAAAAAAAATTCAAAAAATTAAAGCACTGTAAAAAATTTGTATTCAAAAAATTTTCATATAAAAAATAAAAAAAATTTGTATGTATGTGATACTACCATTTGAAAATAAATTCTAAAATAATATTTTATTGGAATTCATAAAAAAATTTAAATGAGCGAAAATATTTTTCAGTGCATATACAAAATTTGTAGATGTATTGAGTTTTGTACTTTCAATACGAGAGCGTTGAGCAGCCCTGGTCTACATCTATTCCAAATTACTTGTTTAATGTAGCCATGGGTAATGGCGCAATTTTTTTTGGCGCTGATACAATAACTCCAGCGCCAACCGTGGCGCCAACTCACGGTACTGGCGCAATAACACCTTTAGCGCAATTGTCATGGAATAATCGATAAATAACATTTTTTCGTTTGTTACTGTTTACCATCCCTGTTTTATTTCTTTTGGCGCAATTCTGCTTACATATACGAGGGCACAATTAATTTAAATTTTCATAATCATTTGGAAACATATTCCGTATATTTGTGAAAATATGCTGGAAATTAAGGTCACTTAGATCACTATCAAGCATACATAATTGTGACGGTGTCATACGTATACATATAATATGGTGCTGTTATTGGCGTTGTGGTTGCGCCATTTTACACTAGCGCTATATTGGTGCTGGTGTTAGCGCACGAAATTGAGTCGGTGTTCTATTGCAAAATTGAGTTGGCGCAATATTGAGTTGGTGCTATATTGAGTTGGCGCATTTCCCAAATCGGAGTTAGCGCAATAACGCCAGGGTTGGTGTTAGCGCAATTGCGCCGCGCAGCGCAGTGTTACCCATGCCTAGTTTAATGCAAAATTTTAATATTTTGAGTTAAAAGTCGATTTTATTGAAAAATATATATAGTGACAAAAAAAAAATCATACGCCAAAGTTTTTAAATTTATTTCAAAGAGTTCTGTCGAAAATTTTACTTTCTTATTTTAGTTTAAAAATATAGAAAATTTTTCAATAAAAATCGTTTTAAGCAGGATTTCTGAGCTTATGGAAAAAATCTGAAAAATCGTAGAAATTTCTGAAAGTGGATTAAAAATTTCAAAGCAAGGCCATAATTTATAGAAGATTTTGAGGAGATTTCTAAGCATAATGTTATGTAGCCAACCAATTTTAGTGTAAAAAGTGAAATTCTCAATGCTGTGAAAAATTCCGTCAATTTTAGAAGTTTTTTTCTGTAAGGTGTAGGGTGAGACCGTTCCAATTAAAATTTCCGAAAAGCCAATGAAAATTTTCAAAAAGTTGGATGTTGCGTATTGTTATATTAACATTGAATGAGCTGCAAAATTGCATACTCAAAACTCTTCTAAAAAATGTAGCTATAGGATTCTTAGCCCCTTTTTATGATAAGTATTTCCTTGACATTGAAAAATCGGAAATACTAAAAATACGAAAGCAGGTAATTTTCCAAATAGGCCAATTTTTTAATCCATTGTTGATAATTTCTGGCTTTGCATTTTTCCGTATAGAAATTGACGGGTAATCGATCGGAGGCGATAATATAACTAAAATGCTTTTGAATTAAAAAATTAACAATATTTTTTCAAGAAAGGCCAATATGCTTAAAAGCTTCAAAATGGTGGGTCTTTTATTATGCTAGGTTGACGATTTCTTCCATAGATAATGATATTTACCTGAAGCACTCGAATCCATGATATTTACTTTGATAACTGTCTTAAAACTGAAAATATTGACGTTTAAAAATGGGTTACTTAAAATACGTAAAAAATAAAAAATCGAAAAGTGGGAGAATAATAAGTTTCGACTAGCGGCAGGGACACCCCCGTTGTCTATAAAAGCCGAGAAACCCGGTTTATTATCGCCCGGTCTATTATAAACGTAGAGCGATTTTGGATTTTGTATTTGCAATTTTAAAATTTTCAATTTTGGCCGCATAAATTCGTAAAATCTACCTATGTGCAGCGTCTGCCCTTAAAAAACATCTTCCAAAAAAACAAATTTTCAAAACCCCCCCCTTGCCGAAATCCTGGATCCGCGCCTGCATACATACATACATACATACAGGTGAAGCTAATAAAAGCATGTTCAAAAACAACAAAAAGGCCCATATGCTCTAATATGACTGTTTAGAGCTTTTCATTCTTCTTCGATTTTATCTTTGCTTTTTCTTTAAAGCAACATGGCTTGATTATGACGCTTAACTGAAAAACGACCTAACTTTTTTTCCTTCGCACTGGCACATATTAGACCAAAACAGCCTATGTAAAGATTGTATAAAATTTTCAAATTTGGTCAGCTAATTCTATAATTACACCTAACTCTAAGTTTACTGAAAATGTACATATGTATGATTACATATGTACATCTAAATATATATGCACATACTTTTTAACAACTTTTTCACTTTTTTTCTTCTATAATTTCCTAATTCACTTTACCCTTACATCTTAATCTAATATTTTCCTCAACAAAAAAAATCTTTAACTAAATCTTTAATTAAATTATATAAAAAAGTTATATAGATGAATTCACGAAAGTTCTAGGATTTCCTTCCTCTTGGTGTTGCTTAGGATGATACGACATTTGCAATGATATGATTACTTTACTCCATTCTTTCCTCGCGGATTTGGTCAAAACTGGATATTAATGAAGGTTATGATACATGCCTTAGATTTTTGGATTTCAGATTCGGATTTTAAATGAAGATCATAGTAACGTGGTTTTGTGGCTTTAGCAGGTTTTAGGCAATCATGATACGAAATCGATTAAGTGCTGATTTTGGAGGATTTTATTTAATCATATTCGGAGTCGATTTAGTGCAGGTTTTGTAGCTAGACTACGGCACCGAAGTCTCACACTAGACCATGTGCTGAGATTTTATATGTATGATTATGGACGTATCAAAGATTCAGTTGGGTATATTTTTCCGCGCATCGGCCAAATCCAGACCCACTTTTCCTTTTGAACACTGGATGGCAATGATAATTTGGGATAAACGCCACGTCTGTCATGAAAATTTTATTAAGTTCACTTTTAACACAAAAAAATATTCACAAACAAAAATGTTTTCTTACCTATTGTAAAATGGGATAGCTGGCAAAAGCTGGCGATTCTGAATTGGCTTCGAAGATAAACTTTTCTATATGTATTTTTGTACTTAAAAATAATATAAGTCACTGAAATTTCAACTTTTGTTCACTGCTGGCCACTTGTATTTTCTTCTGTGATCGATGCGGAAAAGAAAGAGAATTTTGCTGCGGAAGCTTAACTAACCCCAGCTTGACATGGAAAATTATCGATAGTTGCTTATCGGTAAACATATGTTTGGCGTATGATAGTTTTTAGTATCGGCAAAGAACTGTGTTCAGTAAAGTAGTAGTACATTTGGCACTACTTGTATCGAAAAGTGATATTTAAAAATGAATGTATGGATATATTAATGTCGGTACGATCCGTAGGAATTTTTGCATGTACTAATAAATATGCATAAGCATGCATATACATACACATAAAGGTAGATACAAAAAGAAATGAGATTTATGAAGAAAAAGGAATATGTATCTGTTAGATGTTATCAGATAAGTAGTACCTAGAAGTTGATAGAGGAATAATGGAGGAAAAGGGGCAGTCCATGTACACCGGTACAATATCGAAAGCTACGATAGAAAAAAAAGACGTAGAGAACACTATTGCACACACGGAGATGGCCATATCACTAGTACCAAACGAAGAACAGTAGCACGCAAGGCATCTATGCAGACGCATAATCGAAAAGAGTATAAAAGCTGCTGGAAATGAAATGGCAACGGACGACAATAAAACTGCAAAAGAATTAAGGAAGAAACTAATCGATAATAAGGTGATAGCAACAAAAGCAGACAAAGGAAATACAACGGTGCTAATGGACGAAGAGGAATACACCGCTAAAACAGGTCAACTCATTAAAGAAATGGGCTGTCGAGTGATAAGGAATGACCCAACGGAAGAATACCAAATGGCAATAAAGCGTGCAATAAAACAAGCAAGGAATATAATAGACAACAAGATGACCTACACTCTCACAGCAATGAATCCATCGGCCCCGTCACTGATCGCACTACCTAAAATCCACAAAGCAGGAACACCTATGCGACCAATAGTAAACCATAAGTCGGCACCAGGATATAGACTATCAAAACATTGTGGAACGATCCTCCGTCATCAAAGACACTGAAGATGGCGCATATTAGCCGAAACCGGTTTGTCTCCAAACCAAACTTGACAAGGGATGACGGAGGATCGTTCCACAATATATCATATTCCTACCCTGTCGGAAAAACAAGCAACCATAAAGTACTATCAAAACACCTAAACAAGCTACTAACCGAGAAACTAGACCTATCCAATAAATACACAATCAAAAACACAACGGAACTAGTCAACAAACTGAACAACCTGAACGTACCCAAGGACTCAAAACTGGTATCATTTGACGTGAAGGATCTATACCCTTCGATACCAACGACAGAAACACTAAAAACTCTAACTAAAATACTGACAGAGAAAACGAACAAAGACATTGCAGCAGAGATAGTAAATACGCTGAGAATAACCCTGGACCAGAATTATTTTAAATTTGACAATAAAATATACAGACAAACTCACGGACTAGGCATGGGTAGCCCCACATCAGCTATCCTTATGGAAGTATTTATGCAACATTTGGAGGAAATTTACATGGAAGAACTGACGGCAAATTTGGGAGTCAATTTTTATGCCAGGTATGTAGATGACGTCAGCTGCCTAATATCGGGAAATAAAGAAGAACAAATTTTGGAACACCTCAACAGCCAACACAAAAATATAAAATTCACTATGGACACAGAGAAAAATGGAAAAATCAACTACCTGGACCTAACAATTAAAATAAACAAAGAGACTAACAAATTTACTTACGAAATATACAGAAAATCCACAGCAACAGATACAATAATATACAATAAATCTAAACATTCTCAACAGCACAAGAACGCCGCTTTCAGACGTTTATTAACAAGACTTGAACGAACCCCGTTAGAAAAAGAAGCTTACAACAAGGAACTCAGCACAATATACACAATCGCAGAGAACAACGGATATCAAAAAAGTTTAGTGAAGAAAATACAAAAAAAATAAATTCAAGAAAATCAGAAACCAAAGAAAAAGTGGAGAAGAAATGGGCAGTCTTATCATATACCGGAGCAACATCTTACAAGTTGGCTAAAGTTTTCCAAAAATATAACATTAAGGCAGCATTTAAAACGAGGAACAATATGGAAAAACTTCTACGAAACAACATTAACAAGGAAGACCTCTTTGACAAACAAGGCGTATACAAGTTGACTTGCGAATGCCAAAATAGTTATATAGGACAAAAAGGACGCCAAATCAAGACGAGATATCTAGAACACATAAGGGATTACAGTAAGAAAATAAGAAAATCATCAACGACAGTGGGATCAAATTTCGCCAACCACATGGCAGAAAACAAGTGTACACCCATGAAAATAGGAAAAACAGCTAAAATTCTCCACATACAACATAAGGGAAAACGACTTAACGTATTAGAAAATATGGAGATATACAAACAGAAGACATTCGTAGGTAAAATAATAAATGAACAAACAAACACCGCATCAGATACATTATTTGAACCGCTTAAGCTATTATACCGAAAAGAGGACAGAAAACCTAAAACCGACATAAACAAAACAACACACAAGAGGACAATAACGGACTTTTACCTGCCTGTTTAACGAGGATACAAAAATAGATTTACATACCTAAATGCACAGACTCGCACGCACGCACGCATGCACGTCACCCGAATGCACAAACACACGAACATATCACACGAACACGAAGTACGTGACCAAACGAAGGAAGTCAGTTACTATAAGTACTATCGAACTTACACAAAATAACTCAGAACGAAAGAAAACACTGAAGATGGCGCATATTAGCTGAAACCGGTTTGTCTCCAAACCAAACTTGACAAGGGATGACGGAAGATCGTTCCACAATACATCATATTCCTACCCTGTCGGAAAAACAAGCAACCAAAAAGTATTTAATTGGTTATGTCCGAGAAAATGAGAACCGCCTACCAGATTTAAAAGTAATAGATGAAAAAGTTTATAAACGTACCGAGCATCCAGATGGAGATCCTTCACGTGAAGTCTTTAACTGGAAGCTCTGGATTCCAAAAACTCTAGTCCGTCAAGTCCTTGAAAGTGCCCACTGTCCGCCAAATAAATGTCATGGAGGTATAGCTAAATCATTGGAGCGCTTACGCATTAATTTTTACTGGCCCAATATGACTATCGATGTAAAGAATTACATTGGGCAATGTGATATTTGTCGACAAAGCAAAGCCTCCAATGTTATACTAAGACCTCCAATGTCCGCTCAATATACTGTCCAGCGTCCGTTCCAAAAGTTGTATATCGATTTACTTGGTCCATACCCTAGATCCCGGCAAGGAAATATTGGAACACTAATCGTCCTTGACCACTTAACCAAATTTCCACTATTTAAACCTATTAGGAATTTTAACACTTCTACCATTTGTAATTTCGTTAGAGAACAAATCTGTAGTATTTTCGGAACTCCCGAAATTATCCTGAGCGACAATGGGAAGCAATTTAAATCTTTGCAGTTTGAAAGTCTTCTTGCTGAACGCGGAATTAAGCATGTATACACAGCCTTATATAGCCCACAGGCAAATGCTAGTGAGCGATTGAATAGGTCAATAATAGCTGGTATCAGAGCTTACCTTAAGAACGACCAAACTTACTGGGATAAACATCTGCCAGACATTGCCGAAGCACTCCGCAGCTCAATCCATCAATCAACCGGATTTACTCCTTATTTCGCGCTTTTTGGCCAGCAAATGGTATCTCACGCCGACGAGTATCAGATATTACGTCAGTTGGAATCGTTAGACGACAACATATTAGAGCGAAACGACAGGCTAAAACTAGTACGCCAAACTATTGGGGAAAACATAAGAAAAGCGTTCGAAAATTCTGCAAAACGGTACAATTTAAGAAGTTCTACGAGGAAATTTAATATTGGCGACGAAGTGTATCGCAGAAAGTTCATTCAGAGTGATGCATCGAAAAAGTTATGCGCTAAATTCGCACCAAAGTTTGTAAAGGCGAAAATTAGGGGAAATAGCATGTATGAGCTTAAAGATGACATCACCAACAAACGTGGAGTTTACCACCAAAAAGATATTCAGGCACACAAAAGTTAACCGCACCAACACTCTAGGTGGGGGGGTGTGTACCGGTGTACATGGACTGCCCCTTTTCTTCCATTATTCCTCTATCAACTTCTATTCAGAATCGCCAGCTTTTGCCAGCTATCCCATTTTACAATAGGTAAGAAAACATTTTTGTTAGAGAATATTTTTTTGTGTTAAAAGTGCACTTAATAAAATTTTCATGACAGACGTGGCGTTTATCCCAAATTATCATTGCCATCCAGTGTTCAAAAGGAAAAGTGGGTCTGGATTTGGCCGATGCGCTGCCAAACCCAAAATCGCATCTAGGAAAAATATACCCAACTGAATCTTTGATACGTCCATAATCATACATATATAATCTCAGCACATGGTCTAGTGTGAGACTTCGGTGCCGTAGTCTAGCTACAAAACCTGCACTAAATCGACTCCGAATATGATTAAATAAAATCCTCCAAAATCAGCACTTAATCGATTTCGTATCATGATTGCCTAAAACCTGCTAAAGCCACAAAACCACGTTACTATGATCTTCATTTAAAATCCGAATCTGAAATCCAAAAATCTAAGGCATGTATCATAACCTTCATTAATATCCAGTTTTGACCAAATCCGCGAGGAAAGAATGGAGTAAAGTAATCATATCATTGCAAATGTCGTATCATCCTAAGCAACACCAAGAGGAAGGAAATCCTGGAACTTTCGTGAATTCATCTATATAACTTTTTTATATAATTTAATTAAAGATTTAATTAAAAATTTTTTTTTGTTGAGGAAAATATTAGATTAAGATATAAGGGTAAAGTGAATTAGGAAATTATAGAAGAAAAAAAAAGTGAAAAAGTTAGAAAGTATGTGCATATATATTTAGATGTACATATGTACATTAGATAGGGTCGAAAAAAAATGTTGTAAAAGTCCGCCTCTAAATTTGAAGCTTATGTTGAGAGGGTTAAGGGACACAAAAAAAAAATTTTTTTTTATCCCGCGAAATACCGCCGAAATTGTTTTTTTCTTGTAACTTTGTTATTTATCATCCGATTTTTAAAATTGATACGTCATTAGTTTCGTATTTTGAAGCTCTACACTTCCCTCTAATGTCCTTTTGAGCTCTGAAGTCGTTTTCACATAGTTGGGTCAGCTAACTTATTTGTATGTCCACGAATTATCTTATTTGTATTGCCAAATGAAAGTGCTTCAAAATTCATGACAATGTTGCCTTGAAACGGTTTTACTAAATTAATAAACAAAGAAGTTACGTCACAAAGAAGTTATTTAACGTAGATATTATTTAACTATTTTTTTTAAGCAATTCAGTATATGTAAAGTTGTAAAAGTCCGACCCTAAATTTGAAGCTTATATTGAGAGGATTAAAGAAAAAAGTTTTATTTTTTTTCTGATCCCGCGAAATACCGCCGAAATAGTTTTTTTATTGTAACTTTGTTATTTGACTTCAGAGCTCAAAAGGAAATGTGGAGCTTCGAAATACGAAAATAATGACGTATCAATTTTAAAAATCGGATGTTAAATAACAAAGTTACAAGAAAAAAACCATTTCGGCGGAATTTCGCGGGATCAGAAAAAACATTTTTTTGTCCCTTAATCCTCTCAATATAAGCTTCAAATTTAGGGTCGGACTTTTACAATTTTACATATATTGAATTGCTTAAAAAAATAAATTAAATAATAGGTTAGGTTAGGTTGAGGTGGCTGTCTCCGCAATTCATGAAAGCGGGGACACACTTAGGCCGAGGTGGCCCATTGTGATACCACACGGGAGCCCTAGCTTCCTTATCCCTATTTACAAACCTTTCCGGAAAAATTAGATTCAAAAGTATGATAAGATTAGATGCCCGTGAAGCTAAACCAGCGCGTTTGTTTCATGAAGCGCAGAAAATCTAGTGTCCTTGCATTTTCCATCTCCGCCAGGCACTCGAAAAAGTGTTTATGGAGGAAGCGGTACCTGGATAGCGACAGTGCGGGGCAGTGGCATAGATAGTGCTCAACACTCTCTATTTCCTCCACGTCCCTACAGCTGCGGCAGAAGTCGTTTTTATATAGGCCCATGCGAGAGGCGTGAGTGCCCATAAGACAATGGCCTGTTAGAAGTCCCACCAGCGGACCTATAGAGAGCCGATTCAGATGCAGCACCGATACAGACCTAGCCTCATCCAGTCTAGGCCAGATTTGCCTAGAAATCACACAAGTTGACTCCCTGGCCCATCTAGCGTTAGCCTGTTCAATGGAGCGAGATCTCAACCAATGCTTGCATGAGTTAAGCGGGGGGCCAACCCATGTCGCAGATGTGATATCCTGCAAGCTTGTGCCTTCCCTTGCTAACTCATCTGCAATGCAGTTGCCCCGAACGTTGCTATGGCCTGGAACCCAAATGACGTTCAGGTCGCACCTTTCGGCTAGTTTGTTCAAAGACTCCCTACATTTCATTGCAACTATAGATGTAGTATTGTTACTCTGTAAGGATTTTATGGCAGCTTGGCTGTCAGAGAAGATTTTGATAGAATTTATGTCTGGCAGATCTGTCAGGCGACGAGCTGCTTCCCATATGGCTATGAGCTCAGCCTGATAGACGCTGCAGTGATCAGGTAGGCGCAAACTTACTTTCAGATGAAGCTTTTCGCAGAAAAACCCACTTCCAACTCTATTGTTCAATTTAGAGCCGTCCGTGTAAAGGTGCAGTGTATTAGGGTCGGGATCCCCTAAGTTCTTCCACTCGCTCCTCTCCGGGATTCTTGTGGAGAATTTGTTATCCCAACAAAAGGCTGGCATTGCATAGTCCACCTTTAGAAAATTGGCAGGGACGTTACTAAGAATTTGAGCGTGCCCGAATCTGGTGTCCCTCCAGGGTTCGGTTGCATTGAGCCTTGCCGCGTTGCAGCTGGCAATGAGTTTCCCCTGTATATCCGTGGGGAGAAGAAATAGGATGGTTTCGAGAGCTTTAGTTGGGGTGGAGGGAAGGGCTCCGCTAATAAGCATGGAAGCCATTCGCTGCACTCTAGTTAATTTGCTCTTATTGGTTTCGAGTTCCAGTGCTGGCCACCATATGGTGACTGCATAGAAGAGAATAGGTCGCACTACCGCTGTGTACAGCCAATGGACGATTTGGGGGTTAAGTCCCCATCTCTTGCCTATCGCTGATTTACATGCGTAAAGTGCTAACATGGCTTTTTGGAATCGTACTTCTACGTTCCGTTTCCAGTTTAGTTTTCTGTCTAGAATAACACCAAGGTATTTAACCTCGGTAGAGAGTTTAATCTCCTTCCCATTTATGGACGGAGGTTTGAATTCAGGTATCTTATGTTTGCGGGTAAACAGAACCATTTCCGTTTTCTCAGAGCTGACACTGAGCCCGCATTTCAGAGACCAAGTTTTTACAATGTTGAGTGCATTTTGCAAAAGGTCGCTCAGCACCGGTATATGCTTGCCAGTCGCTGTCAGGGCGATGTCATCGGCGTACGCAATGACCTGGCAGCCCGTGTGCTGAAGTTTAGAGAGCAGGGTGTTCACCGTTAGGTTCCAAAGCAGAGGAGACAAAACTCCACCCTGGGGTGTTCCCCTGTTGGCATACCTAGTTATCGATGAATTACCCATTTCAGAAATAATGGCTCTTCTACTAAGAAGAAGTTCGACAAACCTCACGAGAGCCTCCTCTACCTCCAAGTCCCGTAGGGCGGTGGTAACGGCTCCCGGTAGAACATTGTTGAAAGCTCCTTCTATGTCGAGAAAGATGCCCAGTGTGAATTCCTTAAAGGCTAGCCCCTTTTCTATCTTGGAAGTGATAGCGTGTAGAGCAGTCTCTACGGACTTGCCTTTGGAATAAGCGTGTTGAAAAGGAGATAGAGTATTCGCACGGAGCCTGATATAGACATCCAGCAATCTCTCAAGAACTTTGAGTAGAAAAGAGGTCAGGCTTATCGGCCTGAAATCCTTTGAGCTGCTGTAGGAGGCTCTGCCCCCTTTAGGAATAAAGATCACCTTCGCCTTAGTCCATTCTAGAGGAATGTATGACAGGTTGAGGCAGGCTTTATAGATAGGAACAAGTAGAGGGATTAGAGTATCACTTGCTGCCTGTAATTCAGCAGGAAAGATCCCATCTATTCCCGGAGATTTGAAGGGTTTGAAGGATTTAATTGCCCATTTTACCCTTCTGTTAGTAATTATGTGCTCCAGGTCATTAGATGTCCTGGGGTTAGAGTAGGTTCTATAAGGTTCCGAGGTGCACCCTGGGAAGTGTGTGGTGACCAGGGTGTTCAGAATATCAGTACTAGATGTGGCCCAGTCCCCATTTTGCATTCGGATACAGCTTGGGGGAACTGGGTTAGTAGAGAGGACCTTTCGCAGACGATTGGCCTCAGAGATTTCTTCTATGTCGCTAGCGAAGTTTTTCCATGGGTCTCTTTTAGCTCTTTGGATCGACTTCTTGAAAATTTTTAAGGCATCCTTGTAGGCTTGCCAGTTGCCAGTTGTTTTCGCCTGGTTGAAGAGTTTTCTGCTGTTAAGCCGAAGCTTGGAGATCTCCGGGTTCCACCAATAAGGTTTCTTTTTACCCCGAACTATGACCTCCGGGCAGGCACTCTTGAAAGCAGCGTTACAGGATTTAGTAACAAAGTCAACTGCTTCATCGATTTTTGACGATGTGTCCAGCACACCGAGAGAAACAGACAGAATAGCTACGTTAAATATTCGTAGTGACGTAACTTCTTTGTTTATTAATTTAGTAAAACCCTTTAAGGGCAACATTGTCATGAATTTTGAAGCACTTTCATTTGGCAAAACAAAAAGGATAATTCATGGACATACAAATAAGTTAGCTGACCCAACTATGTGAAAACGACTTCAGAGCTCAAAAGAGCATTAGAAGGAAGTGTAGAGCTGCAAAATACGTATCAATTTTAAAAATCGGATGAAAAATAACAAAGTTACAATAAAAAAACGATTTAGGCGGTATTTCGCGGGATCAAAAAAAAATTTTTTTGTGTCCCTTAACCCTCTCAACATAAGCTTCAAATTTAGGGGCGGACTTTTACAACTTTTTTTTCGTATGGGGACCAACCCTATCTAATGTACATTTTCAGTAAACTTGGAGTTAGGTCGTTTTTCAGTTAAGCGTCATAATCAAGCCACGTGGCTTTAAAGCAGACATAGGCAGCCCATACCACAATTGTGGGAAGTCGATTCACACGTATTCTTATACCATGTCTCCACATAACGTGTTTCGCTCTTTTTTTCTGCATTTTCTCTCTCAATCTTGTTTCGACACGGAAACCAGTGCCGAAACTCGCCAATTTCCATACACATTTCTGAGAGCGAGTGAAGATTGAAACACTGTTTCATTCTGAATCATCTTGCCAACCTCGATGATATCGATGTCTTCTCTAATTTGTATCGAAAATCTATCGAAATCTCACACAGACCAAAACAAAGACGCAAAAATAAGCAAACAATCAAACATTTAAGAAGAGCAAGAAAGAGAAATGTTAAACTGAATCACGATCAGCCACGTGGACAGCGTTGCCACTTAAAAAATTTTAAATTTACCAAAATGCTAAATAAAAGTAACCAAAACTAGAAACAGGTAACCAAAATTAATAATATAGGCATATCGCTAGCTTAGAGTGCAAAATGTGTAAGTCCACTTTTATAAAAAAAGTGTATTTTTATGTAGAATGCTAGAAAAATCAAATACGCACCACGCTAAAGAAGTCTGTGACACTTGTTATATTTCTACTCTTTGTTATTCAGTGATACGCAAATTGTGTGTCCAAAAAGCGAAGAAAATACTGTAAGTCCAAAATATTTACATGAACAGAAACTTTTTCATTTCGAAATTTTTTTTTTATTTTTTGTTTTTTTTTTCTCCTACAAAGTTTGGCTAAAGGACTTACACAATTTGCACTCTAAGTTAGCGATATGTCCCATTAACGTTAGGGCTATTTATTTGGAAGCAAAACAATATATACGGTTAAAAAAACGAAAATATATCAATTGTTTTACATCTTTATGCCTTAAGCAGATCCAACTTCGAGCGAAATATCGCCCGATCGTAGCGTTCTATCAACATTTAAAAACACGGTCAGACATGAGAATGAAAAGCTGACGAAAATCGCCCGACGAAAATTCGCCAGAATAGATTTATTTGTAAATTAGAAATTCTAATGTGGTCGCTGGCTCCTGTCAAATAAATTATTTGGACTTAAAAGCTTTTTACAGCTTAGCACAAAAATTATTTAATTTTATTTTTATTTTTGGGGGTAAATGGAAAAATTTCAACAACTATTTCCAACGAAGGTTGAGTATAGCTATTTCACGAAAAACCATGTTCAATCATTAGCACCCTATTCGGAAGTGGATGTTCTTCACGGGGATCGAACCCGTGATACATTCCATCTTCAGCCGCAATATGCGAAAGCTTTTACAAGCTCGACCACTCATACTCTGCCAAAGCTGTTGAATTTTTCCCAGTTTCGCCTTAAGCCTATATGACACTACATTTTTTCCCTGGTTTTTTTGGTTTTGAAAACCCACCGAAAGTCAAAATACAAAAAAAATTCTTCTATAGGTTGAAAAGAGACAAATACTCCCTCAAAAATAATTTGATTGACATTAAACTTCAAACTAATGAAAATAATATTTATTTCAAAAATTATTTTTTTTTGGAAATTTGATTTAAATTACTGAAATAAAAAAGTTATGAAACCCAAAGGGCAGAATAGCTGTGTATTCCATGTTATGAAGGGAAGCCAGTACGCAATATATTTTTTCTTGCGGACTTCTTCTTTATCCTTACGGCCAAAGCAGAAGCTTACAAGAGGCAAATTTAAAATTTGTATTTCCATATATTTTTATTTTAAATATAATTTATTTTAAGGTTGTCAAATTGGAAAAATTGTCAGAAAAAATGACCGAATGCCAAAAAACCTACCGAAATACAAGCTGGCTCGTTGGTTTTTAATCGCCTAGATGGTATTTTGTTTGGTTTTTTCAATATAGCTTGCTCGCTTACACCAACGCAAAACTGTATTTGACCATCTCCTTCACACAAAAAACCTGGTAGAATACCAGAAAAAAAATGTAGTATCATATGGGCTTTAATGAATTTCGTGAAAAAGCTAATTTTTTCCATTTACCCCCAACAATAAATTATTTGGAATTTGATAAAAAAAAATACAACAAAACAATTTGGGAAAAACATATTTTATAGTTTGGAAAAATTAAAAGCGTATTCCTAAAAGTTGAAAAGTTGGTGTACTCACTCAATTCATGGAACTTGATGGTAACCAAAATCGGCCGAAAGTAACCACGTAACCAAACGAAAAAATGGTAACCAATTTTGGTAAAAAGTAACCAAAGTGGCAACGCTGCACGTGGAGACGGCATATTGAGCGAGATGTTTTGCTACATGTTTCTCTGGTGAATCAAGTTATGTGGAGACGGGCTTTTACTCTCTTCATCAGTCGTTTGCCAGACGTCGCTTCGTGGTTGAACGCAAGCATTGACTTTGTACAGGTAATGTATGTATGTATGTCCACAAATAAAATGCCCGGCGAGAAATTTTATATGATGGAAATGCCGTCGGCCAATGCAATGCCTTTTTTGCTATAAAGTATTTAAAAATAATATAAATGATTAAAGGCATTGCGAAGTGTTTCACAAACAGTTTTTGTACTCTTGTTTGGATGACTTTTGTCTTCCAAACACTCTGTTTTACCCAACTACCCTTTAATTTTTTTCAGAAGAGATATTTTTTTTTCATTAAAAAGTTCTTTTCCTTTCAAAAGCAAAAAATAAAAACAACAAAAAAACCAAAAATGTCCGTTCTACATATGTACATATATTCCACTTGAAGCGGATTAATTTCCTACTGGGGTGCGCATGCGGAGAACTTGTTTTGTTCTCACCAACACAACCTCATTTCAGATTTCGCCGACCACTGCTTTAAAGCAGCGATGCGCAGCCTCTTGCCCGCGGGCAGACCAGCTGTTTGCGATTCACACGTATACTCACCGATTGTCACTAATACAGACAAATAAAGAGCGTAAAACGAGCGCTTACGATGGGACCAGGCGATCGTCGCTTAGCAAAAAGAATTAATTTGCCTTCGACTGTCGTGAAAGCAAGTGGTCGTCGCTTGAAATTCTTTTGTTTTATTTGCAGAAGCCAGCAACAAACAAAACTATCAAGAGTTTGCATATAACATACATACGTATGTATTTGTATACGTACGTTGTTTCATAATTTCGCAAGGCGTGCGCAGCATGACCCTGCTCGCTCAACATCTGCATGCAGACTGATTATTGTTTGTCGTTTTCCACCTTGGCCTACAGTAGGCGCACCAATACACACTAATTTTCGGAGATTGTTTGAATGTGTTTGTGTGCCCATCCCTGCTTTAAAGAAAAAGCAAAGATAAAATCGAAGAAGAATGAAAAACTCTAAACAGTCATATTAGAGCATATGGGCCTTTTTGTTGTTTTTTTCGCTTAAGCCTTCTCCAAGTCCCATGTGTGTTTTAGTTTTGTGAGAAATCGACACTTTAATCTCTAGAGTTTTTCTCTTAACATGGTTTTCTTTGTTTTTGTTGGACACACTGACGGCCATTAAAATATGATCGATCTTACAAATACTTTCAATTACTAACTATATCTGGTCAAATAAGAAAAAAATTTTAAATTAAAAATCTATATATATATTGCGGTTGTGAAATGCATATAATAGGGAAAGAAAACAAAATCTAGTTTCATTATACTTGCTCTCTATGATCAAGGAGCATATAAATCGATGTGCATATATACATACACCCAGAAAAAAAATATTGTGAAATCAACCAAAAATCAACAAATTTTATGGTTAATTTTTTTCAACACGATGCTTAATGTATGCCATCATGTAATCGTGTAAATTTAACACTACTGTCAATTGTTAGTTTAAAAGGATGACAACTGTAGAATTAACACTAAAAAGTATTGAGTCTTCCTGTTGATTTTACAATTTTAACTAGTTTATGTTACAATTTAAGCTGGTTAAATTAACACTAAATGGTCCTGTTGAATTAACAATAACATCTCTTTGATTTTACCTTAAATTTATTGTTAAATTAACTAGAAAGTCTTGTTGATTTTACAATTTATTTTTGTAAATAAAAAAACATAATATAATATATAATACAATGGCGCTATTATAACTCTGACGAGTTTTATGGCCGAGCTTCTCTCCCAATTCAAGGTGTGCTCCTTTTTGTTTTTCCTACTAATTGAAAAACATATAAAACTTAAAATATATAATCATCAGATCAACAAAGCATATCCGAGTACATCACCCACACAACCGACCAAATTAAAAGCGACCTTCTCATACGAATAGTTTATACATGGGCGATAGTACTTACTACCACTGGCACCGAGTAATGTTTAGCCGCTAATGCAACGGTATATGCACCGCATGCTGCGTGAAAGACTCCATTCGCTAAACATCTCTTCGTGGTAAAAATTGCAAACTATTAAGAGGAAAAATAAAATATTGAACATTAAAAACTTTTAGAAACAAAAATGCAATCCACTTTTAACTTACCTGCGAACTAAAAATATAAATGGAAAAACCATTATCACGCACTGTCAATGATGCTAAACTCCCATCACGGCACAAAATTTTCTTTTTGTTAAAAAAACATAATATTAATTTGTGTGTTTGCACGAACAGCAGGACTTCAAACGTTGAAAAAATTGTGTATGTTTAAAAATAGTTTTGACGTTCTTGTTAACACTTTTAAAGATTATATTGACACTATCATCGGGTTGAATAAACCAAAATTCCAAATGACGTTTATGTTTGAACATTGTTTAGTGTTATATTAACCAACTTTTATTGTTAATTGTGGTTCTTGTTGTTTTAACATTTGTTTTCATGTTGTATTAACACTAAAATTGGAACGTAATTTTTCTAACATTTTTTTCAGTTTATATTGACTCTATCATCATGTTAAATAAACAAATACCAAATGACATTTAGGAATAAAATTTTATATTTGACTCATCTTGTATATTTTAAAATTTCTTCATGTTGTATCAACGATAAAATTTGGTTGAATTTACCAAATTTTCAGATGACAGCTACAAAGCCAAAATCATGTTTCAAACATCGTGTAATTTGAAAAAATTGTTGCTGTTCTATGTGTAAAGATTGATCGTGTTAATTTTACATGAATCGTGTTGATGATTTGTTTTCTGAGTATACTTAGCGAAAATATATACATACATATTTTGTTTTGTTATTTTTATTCTCAATGAAAGATACATATTTTTACATTGATGCTTATATATAAGTCCGTATGTAATTAGAGTAATTTTCAAGGCCAAGGTCGTTTACCAATGTTGAGATAGGTCAGGAACATTCTTTTAACATAAGCCCAACAGAAAAACGTTAGTGTAAATGTTAATGTTAAAAATTACAGAGTAGGTAGGATATGAAGTATCTCATATATTATAACACGAATGTTGAAATGAATTCTATGTTCAATATTCTCTATAAAGATATGATTAAATGAACAATTTAATGTAATAAACATGGTTTGCTAATGAGATATATTGGGTCTGATTTCTGAGGAAATGTAGGTAGACAAAAAGGGGCTTTATCAACACCAACAAAGCCATGGAAGGGTGGGTACGAGACGCAGCCAGCAACATTATAAAGCGCTGCCAGACTGAGGTAGGTTTCTCTACGCGTTTTCAGATAGCAGTGTGGGACTTGTGGGTTTTAGTTGTGTGTCCTAGTGTGCAAGATAATTTATTTTTTTCTGTTGTTATAGGTTCATGAGGTTGTTTCTTGAGTTTACTACTGCGTTACATGATCCCACGAAACTGAAGCTCCGGGCATGAGCCAGTGCACACGCCGCGGTAGCAGACTACCACCTACAAGAGCAATCTTACACGGATTTGGCCTGTAATTTCATAACAATATTGTACTTCAAACCTTTTTGTAGTAGCTCTGTTTCCTTGGCGTTGATTGAAAGATTTGTTAAGTTAACAAATCTTGGATGGAATGATGTTTTGTTCTGTTGTGAGCCTTTTTTGTTGTTGTTTTGTTTTGTGTCAAGGTCCTCCAGTTTTTTGTTGAGTTTTTTGTATTTGTGTTCCATGGCCCTTTTGATCTCTTCCTTTATAGTGTCTAACGTTTCCATAAGGGAACTAACTGGGTTGTTTTCCATCAGCTCCAGGTGGATGCGTAGTAGTTCCTCATTTATGCGCTCCTTCTTTGTGTGTTGGTTCCTTATCTCGCATCTGAGGAAGCTGTTCTCCGCTTTCCTTATAAATTTGCGTTTATCCTCACCGTTCACTTTGTGCCCTATTTGCGCGTATTTTGGAATGAGTTTGATCTTTAGACATTGCTTATTAAACCATATGTTGGCTTTTGTGTATTTTCTGTAGTCGCCTTTTGTATGCTGTCAGTAGAATATTTGTCCGGATTTGATGTGCCTGACTGGCATTATTAATAACTTTTTGGTTGCTTGTTTTTACGACAGGGTAGGAATATGATGTATTGTGGAACGATTTTCCGTCATCCCTTGTCAAGTTTGGTTTGGAGACAAACCGGTTTCGGCTAATATGCGCCATCTTCAGTGTCTCCTTTCGTTCTGAGTTATTTTGTGTAAGTTCGATAGTATTTATAGTAACTAACTTCCGTCGCTTTCTTCAGGTACTTCGTGTTCATGTGATGTGTTCGTGCGTTCGGGTGACGTATGTGTGTGTGAGTCTGTGTTGTGTGTTTAGGTATGCAAATCTATTTTTTGTCTTATTTTCATTATTGTACCCTCATTAACCAGGTAGGTAAAAGTCCGTTATTGTCCGCTTGTGTGTTGTTTTGTTTATGTCGGTTTTAGGTCTTTTGTCCTCTTTCGGGTATAGTAGCTTAAGCGGTTCAAATAATGTATCCGATGCGGTGTTTATTTGTTCATTTATTATTTTACCTACGAATGTCTTCTGTTTGTATATCTCCATATTTTCTAATACGTTAAGTCGTTTTCCCTTATGTTGTATGTGGAGAATTTTAGCTGTTTTTCCTATTTTCATGGGTGTACACTTGTTTTCTGCCATGTGGTTGGCGAAATTTGATTCCACTGTCGTTGATGATTTTCTTATTGTAATCCGTTATGTGTTCTCGATATTTCGTCTTGATTTGGCGTCCTGTTTGTCCTATATAACTATTTTGGCATTCGCAAGTCAACTTGTATATGACTTGTTTGTCAAAGAGGTCTTCCTTGTTAATGTTGTTTCGTAGAATTTTTTCCATATTGTTCCTCGTTTTAAATGCTGCATTAATGTTATATTTTTGGAAAACTTTAGCCAATTGTAAGATGTTGCTCCGGTATATGATAAGACTGCCCATTTCTTCTCCACTTTTTCTTTGGTTTCTGATTTTCTTGAATTTATGTTTTTTTGTATTTTCTTCACTAAACTTTTTTGATATCCGTTGTTCTCTGCGATTGTGTATATTGTGCTGAATTCCTTGTTGTAAGTTCCTTTTTCTAACGGGGTTCGTTCAAGTCGTGTTAATAAATGTCTGAAAGCGGCGTTCTTGTGCTGTTGAGGATGGTTAGATTTATTGTGTATTATTGTATCTGTTGCTGTGGGTTTTCTGTATATTTCGTAAGTAAATTTGTTAGTCTCTTTGTTTATTTTAATTGTTAGGTCCAGGTAGTTGATTTTTCCATTTTTTTCTGTGTCCATAGTGAATTTTATATTTTTGTGTTGGCTGTTGAGGTGTTCCAAAATTTGTTCTTCTTTATTTCCCGATATTAGGCAGATGATGTCATCTACATACCTGTTTGTCATGGAGGTAGAAAATGCTGAAGGGAATCCCTTCGCTAGGCAGTCTCCCCAGGCCCAAACTTTCGCAGCCATCGCTACACCTATGAGCGTTACAGAGCTGGAAATGAGCCCAAAAGGGGCAGCACAGGAAGAATGTGCTTTCCATAACCTCGGAAAACTGATAAGAGAGTTAGACGAGTTTGCAAAAAGCGGAAAACGCACAATAAACCAAGCTTTTAGGGACCTGGTTAAAGCGATTGCCGTATCTTACGACCAGGCAGTAGATGAGCTTAAGGAAGGAAAAAGCGGTGTCAAGGAGACTAAGCTGTCGCAAACCACCCCCTCCTTGCAACAACAACAACAACAACGACGTTCCAAAAGGAATAGGGAGAGAGTAACTGGTGGAACGCCATCTCCACAAGCTCTTCCAAAAAAGATGGAAGAGGTGGAGATAATTGCACCCTCTAATTCTGAAGCCAGTGCAAAGAAGTCCGGGAGAGGTGTGGAAACTGCTAAGGAAGGGCAGTGGACACTGGTGGAGAAAAAAAAGCGCCACACGCCTAAACCTAAGGCTCCGCGGCCAGACGCTATCATCATAAAAAAGACAAGCGACTGTTCGTATGCCGAAATATTGAAGGCGGTTAAAAACGAGGATTCCCTAAAGAAAATTAATACCCTGGTACGGAAGATCCGTAAAACTGGCAACGGAGATATGTTGTTCCAGCTCACCAAACAGTCAGAAACTGACACTGCAAAGTTGCAAGCAGCTGTGGAACAGGCTCTTGCCGGTAAGGCAGAGGTGAAATCTCTGAAGGAGGAGTCACTGTTCGAAATACGCGACATGGATGAAGTAACCATAAAGGAGGAGATCTGCGAAGCACTAAGCAAAGAGCTCCGTGGCTACGATGTGAAACCACCATGTGTGAGATCCATGAGAAAAGCTTACGGAGAAACTCAGACAGCCACTATTTCCCTGCCAACGGAAATAGTAAGGAAGCTATTGGGAAGTGGGTGGTTTGCCGGATCAGAGCAAAAGTTCAACCAAAACGCTGCTTTAGATGCCTAGAATTCGGCCATATTTCGAAGAATTGCAAGGGTAAAGAAGACTTGAAAAGTGTATGCTTTAAATGCGGTGCTTCAGGGCATATAGCGAAAATATGCACAAGTAAACCAAAATGCTTACTATGTACTAAACGAGGAGCCAGAAAAACTGATCACTCAACCGGGGGAGTTCAATGCCCCGTATATAAGGAAGCTATCGAGAAACTAACACTGCGATGAGGTTACTCCAGCTAAACCTGAACCACTGCGAAGCTGCTCAAGAACTTTTAGCGCAAACGGTACTGGAACTGAAAGTAGACGTATGCCTACTTAGCGAGCCATACAAGGAAATGTCTGAAAACTGGCTACAAGGTGCATGTGCCAAGACTGCAATTTGGTCCTGCGGACAACATCCCTTATATGTGAAAGCCGAAGCAGAGGAAAATGGTTTTGTGTGTGGGAAAGCTGAGGATATCTTTGTTTACAGTTGCTATATACCACCAAGCACCCCTCTGGATATTTTCGAACAAATTGTAGAAAAAATAGCCATGGACGCGATCAACAGACAACGCTTCATAATCGCAGGTGATTTTAATGCCTGGGCGACTGAATGGGGTTCAAAGAGGACCTCACCAAGAGGTAGAGTTCTGCTTGAAGCATTCGCCTGCCTAGATGCAGTTCTGCTAAATACAGGCAGTGAAAACACTTTTTCTCGAAACGGCTATGGATCAATTATTGATATAGCATTCGCCAGCACTAATCTTTATAGGTTTTCAAAGTGGAAAATCAGCCAATGTTACACTCAGAGTGACCACTTTGCGATATTAATTGATGTTACACCAAGCCCGGGGGAACCACTAAACAAGGTACCTCGTTTAAACGCCAAGGTTGGAAAGTCAACACTTTCTACTTCGAAGTATTCAAGGAGATGTTCCCTAAAACCGAATACAGAGGGCGGGGAAACGATATGGCCGTTGCAAAAATGGGCGATTTACGGGCAGCCTACGATGCATCGATGTCGAGAAAATTGAAATCAAGGCCATTAGCCTCCACCTACTGGTGGAACGAACGTATAAATTCTCTACGTAATGAGTGCATTAAATCAAGAAGACGTTTTCAACGCTCAAGAGGTAGAACAAACTTCGAAGAACTAAGAACGGAATTCAAATCGGCCCGACGCGATCTAACAAATGCAATAAAGGAAAGCAAGCGCCAATGCTTCCTAGAACTCTGTGATGACGCAGATAACAACCCTTGGGGAACAGCGTATAAGATCGTTACTAAAAGACTAAAAAACAGCAGAGAATCAACACCAACGTGCCCTATATTCGTGGAAAAGATAGTAACTACTCTCTTTCCCACCCAAAGGAAACTAGTATCTCCAATACCAAATGCCTTACTCCACACTTTCAGAGAAGTAACGGAGGAAGAGGTTCTCCAAGCAGCAAAAGGACTAAAAGAACGCAAAGCTCCTGGTCCAGACACAGTGCCTAACAAAGTACTTAAAGCAGCTTTCAACAATGCGATATCTGACTTCACAAGGTTATTTAACATATGCCTATCAGAAGGTACCTTTCCACGGATATGGAAACACCAAAAACAAGTATTACTACCTAAGCCTGGTAAGGACCTTGCACTACCATCAAGCAGAGGCGGGCGCTTCATACAAGCCGAGAAGCCCGGCTTGCGTACATATTTTCGTTCATTTCATTTTACGAATTTCTTTAAAATCTGGTTATTTTACGTTTTAAATGTGTTTACTATTTAAGTTCTCAATAATATAGCCCCCACTGTAACATACGGTGCCTAAAAGTATTCTAAGAAAATAGCGCAAATACACCACCAATCCACCTCACCAATCCACCTCACCAAAGGACGTAAATAGATTTACGTTCTTTGACCTCACAATGTGTATTTTGTTTGCACAGCCAATCATAGCACAGTTAGCATGCCTTAACGTTTCCACACATTGGCTTTTACCTGGCTTTCAAAACAGAATAACATAGCTTGTTTTCTCGCTTTCTCTAAGGAGAAATCAATTGCTTATTTTCAGACTTAAATTGAAAAAAAAACTAGCAAAGCACTTTTTTTATTTTTCACATTAAATTTGTATGCGAATGTGAAGCTGGCTTCGGCATTCAGTATTCACAGCCATATGCATATTTGATTTGATTTTCGTTTGCATGTACATTAAGCCGTATCACGAGAATAAAGTTTGCGTGTGTCAGTTTTATTTGAACACTTACGTCGAAAAAATATTTATGGTGTAAAATTTTTTTTTTCAGGCCCGCGTTAAAAACAGCTAAATCGCGTTTTTTGTAATAACTTCCTTATTTGATGTCGGATCTCTATGATTTTAATGTCGCAGAAAAGGTCTCGCTCTGCACTATATTTGGCCCATATAAAGTTTCGACCTCAAAGGTTGTTCTGAGTTTTACCTTTAAAAATTTTGGAGTTACTATCCCTAGATTTTTTTATTTTTATCACTAATACAAAGCTCTCAAAAAACCATGCGGACTCCGCTAAAAAGTTGTAGTCTTTATTCACAAACAAAAAAGTTATACCGTTTTAAAATCAGAGAACCTGTTTTTTGAAAAAATATCCCAAGCTCTTATTTATATGAGGCAGTAACGCCATATAGTATGAGTTTTTGATTAAAAAGTATTCTAAGTCCTCGCTTGACTTGATGGAACGCGATGACGCGATGGAACAGCTACCAAT
>OY482674.1:81587689-81595189 GCA_960531455.1 Urophora cardui
ATAATAATAATAATAATAATAATAATAATAATAATAATAATAATAATAATAATAATAATAATAATAATAATAATACTAATAATAATAATAATAATAATAATAATAATAATAATAATAATAATAATAATAATAATAATAATAATAATAATAATAATAATAATAATAATAATAATAATACTAATAATAATAATAATAATAATAATAATAATAATAATAATAATAATAATAATAATAATAATAATAATACTAATAATAATAATAATAATAATAATAATAATAATAATAATAATAATAATAATAATAATAATAATAATAATAATAATAATAATAATAATAATAATAATAATAATAATAATAATAATAATAATAATAATAATATTAATAATAATAATAATATTAATAATAATAATAATAATAATAATAATAATAATAATAATAATGATAATGATAATGATAATGATAATGATAATGATAATGATAATGATAATAATAATAATAATAATAATAATAATAATAATAATAATAATAATAATAATGATAATAATAATAATAATAATAATAATAATAATAATAATAATAATAATAATAATAATAATAATAATAATAATAATAATAATAATAATAATAATAATAATAATAATAATAATAATAATAATAATAATAATAATAATAATAATAATAATAATAATAATAATAATAATAATAATAATAATAATAATAATAATAATAATAATAATAATAATAATAATAATAATAATAATAATAATAATAATAATAATAATAATAATAATAATAATAATAATAATAATAATAATAATAATAATAATAATAATAATAATAATAATAATAATAATAATAATAATAATAATAATAATAATAATAATAATAATAATAATAATAATAATAATAATAATAATAATAATAATAATAATAATAATAATAATAATAATAATAATAATAATAATAATAATAATAATAATAATAATAATAATAATAATAATAATAATAATAATAATAATAATAATAATAATAATAATAATAATAATAATAATAATAATAATAATAATAATAATAATAATAATAATAATAATAATAATAATAATAATAATAATAATAATAATAATAATAATAATAATAATAATAATAATAATAATAATAATAATAATAATAATAATAATAATAATAATAATAATAATAATAATAATAATAATAATAATAATAATAATAATAATAATAATAATAATAATAATAATAATAATAATAATAATAATAATAATAATAATAATAATAATAATAATAATAATAATAATAATAATAATAATAATAATAATAATAATAATAATAATAATAATAATAATAATAATAATAATAATAATAATAATAATAATAATAATAATAATAATAATAATAATAATAATAATAATAATAATAATAATAATAATAATAATAATAATAATAATAATAATAATAATAATAATAATAATAATAATAATAATAATAATAATAATAATAATAATAATAATAATAATAATAATAATAATAATAATAATAATAATAATAATAATAATAATAATAATAATAATAATAATAATAATAATAATAATAATAATAATAATAATAATAATAATAATAATAATAATAATAATAATAATAATAATAATAATATAATAATAATAATAATAATAATAATAATAATAATAATAATAATAATAATAATAATAATAATAATAATAATAATAATAATAATAATAATAATAATAATAATAATAATAATAATAATAATAATAATAATAATAATAATAATAATAATAATAATAATAATAATAATAATAATAATAATAATAATAATAATAATAATAATAATAATAATAATAATAATAATAATAATAATAATAATAATAATAATAATAATAATAATAATAATAATAATAATAATAATAATAATAATAATAATAATAATAATAATAATAATAATAATAATAATAATAATAATAATAATAATAATAATAATAATAATAATAATAATAATAATAATAATAATAATAATAATAATAATAATAATAATAATAATAATAATAATAATAATAATAATAATAATAATAATAATAATAATAATAATAATAATAATAATAATAATAATAATAATAATAATAATAATAATAATAATAATAATAATAATAATAATAATAATAATAATAATAATAATAATAATAATAATAATAATAATAATAATAATAATAATAATAATAATAATAATAATAATAATAATAATAATAATAATAATAATAATAATAATAATAATAATAATAATAATAATAATAATAATAATAATAATAATAATAATAATAATAATAATAATAATAATAATAATAATAATAATAATAATAATAATAATAATAATAATAATAATAATAATAATAATAATAATAATAATAATAATAATAATAATAATAATAATAATAATAATAATAATAATAATAATAATAATAATAATAATAATAATAATAATAATAATAATAATAATAATAATAATAATAATAATAATAATAATAATAATAATAATAATAATAATAATAATAATAATAATAATAATAATAATAATAATAATAATAATAATAATAATAATAATAATAATAATAATAATAATAATAATAATAATAATAATAATAATAATAATAATAATAATAATAATAATAATAATAATAATAATAATAATAATAATAATAATAATAATAATAATAATAATAATAATAATAATAATAATAATAATAATAATAATAATAATAATAATAATAATAATAATAATAATAATAATAATAATAATAATAATAATAATAATAATAATAATAATAATAATAATAATAATAATAATAATAATAATAATAATAATAATAATAATAATAATAATAATAATAATAATAATAATAATAATAATAATAATAATAATAATAATAATAATAATAATAATAATAATAATAATAATAATAATAATAATAATAATAATAATAATAATAATAATAATAATAATAATAATAATAATAATAATAATAATAATAATAATAATAATAATAATAATAATAATAATAATAATAATAATAATAATAATAATAATAATAATAATAATAATAATAATAATAATAATAATAATAATAATAATAATAATAATAATAATAATAATAATAATAATAATAATAATAATAATAATAATAATAATAATAATAATAATAATAATAATAATAATAATAATAATAATAATAATAATAATAATAATAATAATAATAATAATAATAATAATAATAATAATAATAATAATAATAATAATAATAATAATAATAATAATAATAATAATAATAATAATAATAATAATAATAATAATAATAATAATAATATAATAATAATAATAATAATAATAATAATAATAATAATAATAATAATAATAATAATAATAATAATAATAATAATAATAATAATAATAATAATAATAATAATAATAATAATAATAATAATAATAATAATAATAATAATAATAATAATAATAATAATAATAATAATAATAATAATAATAATAATAATAATAATAATAATAATAATAATAATAATAATAATAATAATAATAATAATAATAATAATAATAATAATAATAATAATAATAATAATAATAATAATAATAATAATAATAATAATAATAATAATAATAATAATAATAATAATAATAATAATAATAATAATAATAATAATAATAATAATAATAATAATAATAATAATAATAATAATAATAATAATAATAATAATAATAATAATAATAATAATAATAATAATAATAATAATAATAATAATAATAATAATAATAATAATAATAATAATAATAATAATAATAATAATAATAATAATAATAATAATAATAATAATAATAATAATAATAATAATAATAATAATAATAATAATAATAATAATAATAATAATAATAATAATAATAATAATAATAATAATAATAATAATAATAATAATAATAATAATAATAATAATAATAATAATAATAATAATAATAATAATAATAATAATAATAATAATAATAATAATAATAATAATAATAATAATAATAATAATAATAATAATAATAATAATAATAATAATAATAATAATAATAATAATAATAATAATAATATAATAATAATAATAATAATAATAATAATAATAATAATAATAATAATAATAATAATAATAATAATAATAATAATAATAATAATAATAATAATAATAATAATAATAATAATAATAATAATAATAATAATAATAATAATAATAATAATAATAATAATAATAATAATAATAATAATAATAATAATAATAATAATAATAATAATAATAATAATAATAATAATAATAATAATAATAATAATAATAATAATAATAATAATAATAATAATAATAATAATAATAATAATAATAATAATAATAATAATAATAATAATAATAATAATAATAATAATAATAATAATAATAATAATAATAATAATAATAATAATAATAATAATATTAATAATAATAATAATAATAATAATAATAATAATAATAATAATAATAATAATAATAATAATGATAATAATAATAATAATAATAATAATAATAATAATAATAATAATAATAATAATAATAATAATAATAATAATAATAATAATAATAATAATAATAATAATAATAATAATAATAATAATAATAATAATAATATAATAATAATAATAATAATAATAATAATAATAATAATAATAATAATAATAATAATAATAATAATAATAATAATAATAATAATAATAATAATAATAATAATAATAATAATAATAATAATAATAATAATAATAATAATAATAATAATAATAATAATAATAATAATAATCAATAATAATAATAATAATAATAATAATAATAATAATAATAATAATAATAATAATAATAATAATAATAATAATAATAATAATAATAATAATAATAATAATAATAATAATAATAATAATAATAATAATAATAATAATAATAATAATAATAATAATAATAATAATAATAATAATAATAATAATAATAATAATAATAATAATAATAATAATAATAATAATAATAATAATAATAATAATAATAATAATAATAATAATAATAATAATAATAATAATAATAATAATAATAATAATAATAATAATAATAATAATAATAATAATAATAATAATAATAATAATAATAATAATAATAATAATAATAATAATAATAATAATAATAATAATAATAATAATAATAATAATAATAATAATAATAATAATAATAATAATAATAATAATAATAATAATAATAATAATAATAATAATAATAATAATAATAATAATAATAATAATAATAATAATAATAATAATAATAATAATAATAATAATAATAATAATAATAATAATAATAATAATAATAATAATAATAATAATAATAATAATAATAATAATAATAATAATAATAATAATAATAATAATAATAATAATAATAATAATAATAATAATAATAATAATAATAATAATAATAATAATAATAATAATAATAATAATAATAATAATAATAATAATAATAATAATAATAATAATAATAATAATAATAATAATAATAATAATAATAATAATAATAATAATAATAATAATAATAATAATAATAATAATAATAATAATAATAATAATAATAATAATAATAATAATAATAATAATAATAATAATAATAATAATAATATAATAATAATAATAATAATAATAATAATAATAATAATAATAATAATAATAATAATAATAATAATAATAATAATAATAATAATAATAATAATAATAATAATAATAATAATAATAATAATAATAATAATAATAATAATAATAATAATAATAATAATAATAATAATAATAATAATAATAATAATAATAATAATAATAATAATAATAATAATAATAATAATAATAATAATAATAATAATAATAATAATAATAATAATAATAATAATAATAATAATAATAATAATAATAATAATAATAATAATAATAATAATAATAATAATAATAATAATAATAATAATAATAATAATAATAATAATAATAATAATAATAATAATAATAATAATAATAATAATAATAATAATACTAATAATAATAATAATAATAATAATAATAATAATAATAATAATAATAATAATAATAATAATAATAATAATAATAATAATAATAATAATAATAATAATAATAATAATAATAATAATAATAATAATAATAATAATAATAATAATAATAATAATAATAATAATAATAATAATAATAATAATAATAATAATAATAATAATAATAATAATAATAATAATAATAATAATAATAATAATAATAATAATAATAATAATAATAATAATAATAATAATAATAATAATAATAATAATAATAATAATAATAATAATAATAATAATAATAATAATAATAATAATAATAATAATAATAATAATAATAATAATAATAATAATAATAATAATAATAATAATAATAATAATAATAATAATAATAATAATAATAATAATAATAATAATAATAATAATAATAATAATAATAATAATAATAATAATAATAATAATAATAATAATAATAATAATAATAATAATAATAATAATAATAATAATAATAATAATAATAATAATAATAATAATAATAATAATAATAATAATAATAATAATAATAATAATAATAATAATAATAATAATAATAATAATAATAATAATAATAATAATAATAATAATAATAATAATAATAATAATAATAATAATAATAATAATAATAATAATAATAATAATAATAATAATAATAATAATAATAATAATAATAATAATAATAATATAATAATAATAATAATAATAATAATAATAATAATAATAATAATAATAATAATAATAATAATAATAATAATAATAATAATAATAATAATAATAATAATAATAATAATAATAATAATAATAATAATAATAATAATAATAATAATAATAATAATAATAATAATAATAATAATAATAATAATAATAATAATAATAATAATAATAATAATAATAATAATAATAATAATAATAATAATAATAATAATAATAATAATAATAATAATAATAATAATAATAATAATAATAATAATAATAATAATAATAATAATAATAATAATAATAATAATAATAATAATAATAATAATAATAATAATAATAATAATAATAATAATAATAATAATAATAATAATAATAATAATAATAATAATAATAATAATAATAATAATAATAATAATAATAATAATAATAATAATAATAATAATAATAATAATAATAATAATAATAATAATAATAATAATAATAATAATAATAATAATAATAATAATAATAATAATAATAATAATAATAATAATAATAATAATAATAATAATAATAATAATAATAATAATAATAATAATAATACTAATAATAATAATAAT